>WBNH01000005.1:0-242576 GCA_013401255.1 Urocolius indicus | reverse complement strand
CTCTCTCCAGCAGCTCCCTCTTGTTCTTTAGTTATAAAAACCTAAATTCCGACTCAGGCTTTGCTTAATGTTGACCCCTGTGCACCACAAAAGAGGGTGTGTGTGCCCAGAAACCAGCCACCGCTGCCCATTATCACAATTGCCAGTATCTGCTTCTCTGCCAGACACTCTGTTCTACGCACACACGATCCTTTATTTGCTGAATTATAATAAGCTATGGCAGGTCCCTGAGTAATGGCTGAACTAACTTAAGACAACGAAAGAAATAAGGAGCTGGAGAGAGCTTCCTACAGAGGCTGTTTCCCAGATGATTTCAGTGATGGAAAGATGCTGTCCTGTTATTTCCCTGAGGAAGCACAGTGGGCTTTGCCTGGCACTCCCATTTACAGGAGCTGCCTTCTGCTCAGAATTGCAATAGTGTCTTTCTGGCACTTGTTTTATTTTTATTATTTATTTTGTCTCTGGTTTCTAATTCTGCAGCTGCAGGTCCTATAAAATGTAGAAGCTAAATCACATTACTCACTCCTGACTCTGGGAATGCATAAAGGTGAATCTTGGGAGGCATTTCACAAGGCACATTCTGAAAATATGAACAGATCTTTTATTGTAACCCCATTTTCCTTAATGCTCCCAGACACAATTAAAACTCCATTGAATTATAAATACAATCCATGGAGGGATGGTGTCTGCAGCCCCAGAGACACTGGGGCATGGAATCTGCATTTCCTCTTTTACTCAGTTGAAGTCCAGGTGCACAGGGTGGTGGAGGTGAAGGAGAGGTGGCAGAGGCAGAACACAATGCTTTTTGCTGCCAACCCTGTACCATCCCCCAATCTTTGACATTTTATGTTTTGAATAACAATTTTAGCTAAGCTATTAAAATGTATCAAGGAGCTATTTACAGAATCATAGAATCATTTGGGTTGGAAAAGACCTTTAAGGTCATCAAGTCTAACCACTGAGCTCACACTACAAAGCCCATCACTAAACGGTGTCCCTAAATTCCTGAGCTTTTTATCTTGAATGAGCTGGACACAACAACACTCTTGGAAAGAAAAAAAGATACCTCTGGTGATTTAAATGAGGAGATCTCTAAAATGTTGAATAGCTGAATTTGGTCTCAACTTTACAGTTGGTCATTTCACCTCTCCTCATGGGCAATGTGGTATTGGTATAAAGCAATGGGAGCTCTGACTGCACCAAAGACACGTCAACAAAAACCCTGTGCTTGGTTTAGTTATTATGCTGCTTGCGTAGAAAATACCCTCACAAATGTAGAGGAATGTAAATACCATTGTACTACATGCACCTAATGGCTCTCCTGAGGCAGGAGGGATGTCTGGAGCTGATCTGAAGGGGTGCAGTGGATTATAAACCTGTGGCTGAAGCAAAGAGGGAGAACACAGAGGAAGAACCAACACAAGGAGGGGGAAATCTATTACAGTCATGCAGATCACTTGGGAAGCAGGGCTTATGTGGGCAAAATACATTTTAATCTGATTGTAATGAGACTGATATTTTAAAAGGGATGTTGAAAAACACTATTGGGGATATAGAAAAAAAAAAAGCCATACACGAAGTTTCAGGCTGAAGAATTTTTTTAGGCTCCATCTGAAAGTGGCAGCCTTAAAGAGTTTAAATTGTTTAGATTATCAAAAAAGAGATGGAGACGTAACTTGATTACAGGGGATATCCACAGGGAAAAAGTAATGGTTACTGGAGAGTTAAGTGACTTGGTGAAAAAAAAAAAGGTATAAAAAGAATGAATAGTTGAAAGCTGAAGCCAAATAAATTCAAATGAGAAATCAGCCCAGTTTTTTTAGAAGCGAGGATGATTAATCACTGGAACAAATTACACAGTGAAGCAGCTGATTCAGTCTCTCACTTCTTTCAAATTGCAACCAGACGTCTTAAGCTCAGACTGGACATCTTTGGTTAAACAAAAAGTATTGAGGTAACAGAGTGGTATGAAATTACTCATAGCATGACTGGCCAGGGAGGATCTGTAGACTTTTGTAATCAGATGCGAAGCCACTCTCACTTCCCTCCTTCCACCCAGCACACACTCAACCACACTGCTGACCAGGGGTAGCTCGACCAGGCTGCCAACTCTATTCCTGAGAGAGGTCTGGGGATGGGGCTGGAACTGAGACCAACAGTGCTGGAAGTGAGTGCAGAGGCTTCCAAAACTCCCTTTCAACCTTACCTCTCACAGTCCCTGGCCTTACCAAAGCCCTGCTTGCCTCTCACAGCCTTTCCGTGACACCCCATCCTGCCAGATGCATTCTTGGACACAGCTCTTGGGAGCTGTCTGGCTCAACTAGCTTGTTTAGAAGCAAGTCTGGGCTTTAGCTCACTGTTGCATTGCTTGCCACTTTTTGCTGGGTTTATTAAACATAATAATGTCTTAAGTATTACACAGAAATTCGGACTGGAGCTCTCTTTGGCAAGAAACCCACCCAAATGGGCTGAAAAAGAGAGTTTCCTACATGCAAGACAATAACTGACAACTTCCATCTTTCCTCAGCTGCAGTGCTACATTTATAACATCAGGTGAAGCTATGTGAGGAAATAAACACCAGAGCTATCTTCCCACAACCTAGAACGGAGTCCATTAAAAAATCCCGTTGTCTCTCTGGAGAACACTCAAAGCACAGGCACTAAGATGCTGCTTTTAGAAAGATAATAGATAAAGATGAAATCAGTTTTTCAGATGAGTCTTCCCTTTCCATAGGGGCCGTCTTTATGGTCTCAATGATGTAGAATAAAAAGAAAGAGTATTTGCTTCCTAATGAAATAAAAAATCATTAAATTTGGGAAATTCATTCCTTTAAGAGCTTTACTCCTTGAGTTCATTAACTGCATGGATGTGGCTTGTGCTGATGCTGCCCTACAGTCCTTGCCAGCATTTGCTCTCTGTTCTCTGGTCTGGGCAAAGAAGCAGACAGCTTGCCAAGCCCCAAAGTGATGCCTGCAGTTATTGAGCAGATATGCAGATATTTCCTATTGAATGATGAGGAAAAAAAAAAACCTTTAATATTCTCAGCTGCTGTCAATCTCATCAGTTCGATCTGTCTGTCTTCTGCAGCTATTGCAGAGCTTATCCTGGTCCTGCATACTGTCCAGAGCTTGGTAATTCCTCAGACTTTCAAGAGAAGTTTTTTAAACTTCTTTGCTTTGCGCCTTGCAAGATGCGGCAGCAGTCTGCAGGGGAGGGGAGCAACTCCATAGGGCTCCTGGTGAGACTCACTCTTGGGGCTGCATGGTCCTTAACATTAGTTAAACCTTTTTTTTTCCTTATTCACCTTCAAGGGATAACACATTTTCTGTGATACAGATGTGTCCACTTGTAAGTTGATTAACAAGCTTGCATAGCTTTTTGTTGTGGAAATCATCTTCTCTGTAAAATTCTGCAGCAAAAACCCAAATCTATAAATCAAAATAAATCCAGTTCTGAACTGAAATCTGCTCCCTGTCCTTAAGCAAAAATGAGACTTCATTGAGTGGGTGTTCTACCTCTGCAAGATCAGCAGCATTTGGTCTTTTGGACTCAAAATAAGTGTCATATGATATGTGTGTGAGGTTTTGCAGTATTTTTGGATTTTGTTTTCCAAGACTAATAAATTATGAAAATGTGCTTCCAGGAAGCTACACTTTGATCTAAAGAAAGGCCATTTATAATAAAGCCACATTAAGATGTGCTAAAGGGAATAGATTCTGCTGATGAACATGTGTTTTTTTAATTTATAAATTTAGAAGTCTCTGTTTACCTCTGTCTATACACACATCTATATACAGATCTCTCTATGTATGTACAGACAGATGTTTCCTGTTCTCATTCCATCAGTATTAAAACTCCAATTATTATTGAAGTATGCTCTTCTGGTTCCAAACCACTGTGATTCTTTCTTGCTTGCTAAACAGTGCTTTTGTGAGAACTTGTCCTCTTATATCAAATATCTAAAGAGTGATTCAGCCTATGGAAAAAAAGGTGATGTGAAAATCCAAAGATGGTCTAAAAACTAAAGGTTAGACAAAATACCTTTGGTGTAAAGTTACTGACTAGCAAATGAGATTTGGGACTCACAAACTGATCCTTGGACAAAAACATGAGAAGAAGAGATGTGAAGATGTGAATTTGCATTATGTACAGGACTGGAAAGGATAAGAAGAAAAGTTGGGTTTGTTTTTTACAAACATCTTGGGTATGTGTATACTACCCTGGGGAATGAGGAAAGAGGAATGAGGAAGAATCAAGAAAGGAGCTGTGTAACTACTTTGTTGTCTCGAAAGTGGTAGGCAATAGAGCCACTTAGAGTGGACTGGAGTTGATAAGGCCCTTCATGGGAAGAAATAATCTGCTCAGGAAACACAGGCTGATGTTCCAGAAGAAAGCTGGACACAAGTTTGGACAGAGAAGCAGAGAAAGCATGGAGAAGGGCTCGTCTAACCTTGAACTGATCAGCACAAGACACTTATTAAGAATAGGATGCTGAAAGGCACTTTTGTGATCATGAAATTATAGTGATCCCATTCTTGGGAAGGCAAAGAGAGAGAAGATAATAAAGAAGATGAATGTGAGGCAGCACACTTTGATTCCCTTCACTGGCTGGTAAGATTTCTGCACAGGAAAAAAACCTACAGAGGAAAAGTACTTGGGAGGTTTGGCTGTTCCTTAACAGCAAAGTATTCTGCTGTGGAGAGTGGAAAGCAGGTGACAACCAGTGTTAACAAAAGAAATCATCAAGTCACCTTGAGTTATCCTCCAGCTGTTCTGCTATGTCAGGGAAATCACACTGGTGCACTTGGTACCCTCCTTAGTAACATAAAGGTTGGACCTGTCCAAGGGAGTTCAGAAGTACCGACAGTGAGATGTGTGAGCAAAGACTGCAGTGCTGTATCTGTGTCCTGTAGAGAGACACCATGGGAGATCTCAGCCCTGAAATACTGACTTGATTCAACTTCAGCAGTGAGGATTTGGAAAATGTACAGCAGAAATTAAAAAGTCTTGGAAAGACTGGCAGGACTTGGAGATAACATCCCTTTTCAGAGGAAATCTGCCTTGAGGTGGATCTGCCTTAGTTCTGAGGATCCTGGAAGGTCTGTCTGGAAATTGGGCAGAGAGGAACCTCATGAGGTTCAACAAGGACAAGTGCAGAGTCCTGCACCTGGGAAGGAACAACCCCATGAACCAGGACAGGCTGAGAATTGACCTGCTGGAGAGCAGCTCTGCAGAGAGTGACCTGAGAGTCTTGGTTGATAGTAAACTAACCTTGAGCCAGAAATGTGCCTTCGTGGCCAAGAAGGCCAATGGCATCCTGGGATGCATCAAGAAGAGTGTGGCCAGCTGGTCAAGGGAGGTTCTTCTTCCCCCGTACTCTGCCCTGATGAGGCCTCATCTGGAGTCCTGTGTCCAGTTCTGGGCTCCCCAGCTCAAGAGGGACAGGGAACTGCTGGAGAGAGTCCAGCACAGGGCCACCAAGATGATCAGGGGACTGGAGCATCTTCCTCATGAACAAAGGCTGTGGGAACTGAGGCTGTTTAGTCTGGAGGAGACTGAGGTGGGAATCCCATTAATACTTACATGTATTTAAAAGGTGGATGTCAAGAGGATGGGGTTACACTTTTTTTCTGTAGTGTCCAGTGACAGGACAAGAGGTAATGGACAAAAGCTGGAACACAAAAAGTTCCACTTAAACTTAAGGAAAAACTTCTTTCCTGTTGAGGCAAGGGAGCCCTGGCACAGGCTGCCCAGGGAGGGTGTGGAGACTCCTTCTTGGGAGGTTTTCAAAACCTACCTGGATGTATTCCTGTGTGACCTGATCTAGGTGGACTTGCTTTAGCAGGGGAGTTGGGCTGGATGATCTCTAAAGGTCCCTTTCCAACTCCCATCATTCTGTGAAACCAGCCAAGCCCTGAGAGCAAGGCTGAAGATTCGGCAAAGGTCCATTGAGCTAAAGATATTTAGAGAGAAATATTTCAGCCTCTGTCACTGTAGCTATCTTCTGATGAATGGCTCTGATTAAATTTGACCAGTTTATGGCACGAGCTGTTTCTTGCCTCTAATCTCAGAAATACATTATTTAACAACATTGAATTCCCTAGAAAACTGCTGGGGTTTTTGATATGAGGCTATGAGGAAACACTCCTACCCCCCAAAGTCCTGCAAACTCCTAATTTTCATAGGAGCTTTGCCATACCAGCATGCTTTGAGCTGGCTCCTGTCCATTTTGAATTGTGCCAGAACTGTAGCCTATGGTGCAGTGAATTAAGGCCCACAGTAAAGACAGAAAAAACAATCAATGCTATGGGGGTAATACAAAACCAATTGTACTGTAAATAATTCAGTCAATGATTTAAGATCTCCACCATTTTGACATGTTCAAGGTGTACTTTGCACACGTAGTCCATGATAGCTCTTCTCTGCCACTTCTCCCTTCTGACACATTTCCCTGCTCCAGTGTGAACTCTCCACAACCATAGCTCCTTCAGGGAATGCAGTGTTGGAGTCTGCTCCCCTTTAGTCCCTTTACAGGATCTCTCCCTCCCCAGACCTCACTG
Source organism: Urocolius indicus (assembly GCA_013401255.1). Taxonomy (NCBI): domain Eukaryota; kingdom Metazoa; phylum Chordata; class Aves; order Coliiformes; family Coliidae; genus Urocolius; species Urocolius indicus. Next base: position 236,015 of record WBNH01000005.1, on the reverse strand, counting down.
GGTTGTTTCTTACACTCTTTTCCTCACTACCTCTGTGGCATTTTCTCTTTTGTTAAGGGCCACCTGTGTTGCTGAGGTGCTCAGCTGTGCCCTGTGTTGGGACCATGGAGACTGGAACTGTGTCAGGTGTGGGGCAGCCCATAGAGGAGCCACTCAACCTTTACCCCAGCACACACAGGTGGTGCAAGGTTTGGCTAAAAACATTCAATTAGTCATAAGTGGAAAAAGAGAGAGTGGTAGGAGAGCACATGAGAGCTAGCAGCCCAGGAGCAGCCCCTCCACGGGTCGTCACTTCTCAATCCTCTGTTGTAAGTTGATGTGTTTGTTTGCTGTTTCTTCTTGTTTTTTTTTTTTTTTTCCTAGTTCATTGATGGTTTTTAGACATTCTCTTTCTTTGGAAGCCAAGTTTAGAAGAGTAATGCTTCTTTCAGAGCCTTGCCTGCAGCTGTGACTAGTTTGGGGCTTTTCCTACCAGGCTATCCCTAAAGCATTTCTGACATCTAACACCCTAAAGGGTTCTGGCTATCTCCTTAAGGCTGATCCCAGCTTGCTCCTTAGCTATCTCCAATAGCACTAGGGCTTGCTGGGCTGACTCAGGTGAGGGAAGGGACAGAGAGGTTTATGAGCCCCTCTCAGGGAGCTCTGTCCAGTCAGGCCTTGGGAGGTTGGCAGGAGAGGCTGAGCTAAGCCTGGGGTGGTAGTACCGCCTCAAAAGGGAGAGCTGAAGGTATGTGTGTGCTTGTTTTGGGAGTCTCTCTCCCACTTGAAAGCTTCTGAATGAGTGTTGAACCATGCTGCTCCTGAGACTTCTGTATGCAGCGCTCAGTGGCCTGGCATCGGTAAAGCTCTGGTAGAGAGATGGGGATATCTGTAGCCTGTCTGTGTGATGAGCAACCAAATTCCTGCTTCTAGATGGTGGTGTGGGTTGGCACCTTCTGCTATACAGGCACTGGAGGGCTATGTGGGGAATGAGGGCAGCTGGCCTTGGCCTGATCAGCATGCCCAGTTGCCAATAGCCATCTCTTTCACTTCTACCCCTTCCTTTGAGTGACTCTCTGCATTGTAGCTAAAGGAAAGAGCTTGTATGTTGTGGAAGAAGTGACTACTTCAGGCTTGCTCCATTTGTTTCAAACTTGTGTGAGCTGCAGTGTTTCTCACTGATCCTAATGCCATATTCCCAACAACAACTACAAAAGGCTGAAAAATTACATTTAGAGAATATCCTTAGAGAATATTTAGATTAGAGAATATCTTTGTGACTCAAATATGCTTGTCTATAGTTTTTAAAGATATGCAGGTAAAAGGACTGTAGAGCAAATATGGCTGAAAGATAGGAATTAAGGCTTTTAAAGTTTAAAGTTGTTATAACAAGTTCTTAGTGGAAAATGAACCTCAATTTATTTTATTAGCTCTATGGAATAAAAACTTTCAGATATTTCCTGTTTTTTTCATGGAAAAGATGATACCATTGAATGCAAGGAGCTGCCATGATGTCACAGTCTAATTAAACTCGTCATTGCCTCTAATATTGGATGTGGTCTAACATCCAGATCAACTAGTGTAACAATTTATCATCAGTGTGGGCATTTCCAGTAAAACAGCAAATCTAATAAACCATAATTACTTCTTGGCATTGGTATGGCACTACTGAAACTTGCTACAGTGGTCATTGATTTCTGTCTTTAAAAAAACACTTGTATTTGTTTAAAAAAGAAAAAACACTGTCAAAGCAATGTACCTGAAAAATATTAGGGGTTTGTTTGGCTTTTTTTTTTTTTTTTTTCTATGATAGCATGATAATTGTGGTACAAGTTGTGACTCTGAGTATCTGCACTGTGGCCCCAGTTCTGCATAACCTGGGACAGCAACTCATTTGATAAAGCTGAAGAAGCCAGGGTGCCATTCAATTAGAAAATACTGTTACTGGTAACAACTTTCTAGCTTATACTTTGTTATTTTCCTTAATTGGGTAAGTTTATTTGTATTTAAATGCTTTAATTCTCTAAGTGTTCCTGTCATTGCCTACAAGCAACTCCAGCTTTGATCAAGTGTTTGCATTAGCTTCAGTCATGATCTCATGCAGTGGGCTGGTAAATAAGCAGTTTTAAACAAAAGACAGCGTGAAGATGCACAATAATAAAATCAACTTTCAGAATGCATGAATAAACATGCAAGCTATAAATTACCATTTGGTTGGAAGGAAGCAGGGATTCTATGCTGAAGGTATTAGGAATCTTAAAATACATTTTTCTATGTTATCATAAAATGTTGAAGGTCTGCTAATGTCTCAATGCTAATATGCTGAGGACACTACTTCAGCAAACACTTCACCTTCCACTGAGTACTGCAGGATTTAAGCATGTAGTGATAACCACCAGATCTGTGGCACCTGCTCTGGACTTGAACAGCCTGGGATTGCCTCTCTATCAGTAAAACAGTGATGAAGTTACCCATACCAAAAATCCCTCTTGACCGTATCTTATCAGACAAATGTATTGTGTGCTAGCTGAGTGTGATAGCAAAAGTGCTTTTTCCTGTAAGAATCTTCTTCCTTCAATCCAAGTGGTGTATTCATCCAAAAGCAGCCCTGGAGAGAAAAGTTTCTGACATGTCGTCTTTGTCCTTTTGGAGACTTCTCATAAATGCAGCTGTAAATGCTTTTGTGTTATGGTTTTAATGAAAACGACGGCCTACGTATCTCCACTCCCTGACAAACTCTGTAGCTCCTTCTGGCTGGTAAAGTAGTTACAGTTCCCTGGCAGCACAGCAGTCCTGGGAAGGTAGAATGCTAACAGGATTGCAATAAGAAAAGGACATTACCAGATTGGTGCAGAAAAACCTTTTGCTTTCTAAAATTACTCACCAAGTGCCACAGCAGAGGTTAAGATGATCTTGCTTATCCATTGGAGACACAAGCAGCTGCTGCTGTGTTTTTCAGTAGTGTATGCACATATAGGTCAGCTGCTCAGGCTGGCTGGCTGCAGCAGTGAGGAGAGCTGAGTCATCTGAAGAGACTTTCCCTGATTTTCTTTAAAAATAGAAAGGGAGGGGGAGAAAAATGTTATTCCTAAGTGGTTGCTTGGAATTACTTCTGGTAGGGGCCAGATTGCAATTACAGATGTGCTGAACGCAGTGTCAGCTCTCTTGACAAATTCACTATTTGTGCTGCTGTCCACAGTATCTATTTCAGACAGCTTGAGCCATAAAGTGTTCCTCCTGTAAGATTGAGAGCGTAAGTAGAGCTTGCAGATGCTGACTGAGCCTCGGGTTTGTGTTCCTTATGTACATTCACTTATGATTGTAGTAATGAGGGGACCAAATGATTATGAAATTGGGCCACCACCAATTTGCACTGCTTCCTTCAGGCTCTGCGCCCTTCTGTGGCCTGAGTGGAAAAAAATGAAGCTTCAAACTTCACCTTTCCTTGCAGCTAGGTTGTTCAGTCTGCCTTGTATTCTGAAAGAGGACATTATTCTAGTTTGGGTATTTTCTATCACATTTCTATATGCCATATTTTGAATAGGTGTTTTTTTGACTGTTTCTGTGCCTAAACCAGGTATTTTTATGGAGTTACCCTAGAAGATGCTTTGTGACTTGAGATGTTCAACATGTAGAGGTAGCTCTTGCAGGCTGTATTGCTTGAATTAGTCAACACTGGTACTTATTTGCCCTGTGTGAATAAAAAGCATAGCTGAAAACCCAAAACCTAACTTCCTAATGGGGAAAAAACCCTCTTACATGAGGGTTTTTTCAAGTATATTAGATATAAGGAAAGATGATGCTTTGTAAAAAAGCCAGTTAGCAGACTTTAACCTATCTTAACTCTGCCAACACCAGTATTTGGATGTCTCCACTACTCATTGCTTTGAGAACCCTGTCTTGGAGTCATGGTTGACCCATCCATGGCAGAAAAAAATGTTGACTTCATCAAACTTTGTTTGTGATCTCTTTTTTCCTGAAAGCAGGTTTCAAATCTTAATAAGAGCAGTTCTTTCTGAGAGCTCCCTCAACACTCAGCAGGCTTTCCAGGCCTCCAGCAACCAATCCTTCAAGACTAGTTCTCCTAGTTGTGAACTGCTTTCTCATGAGAAGCAATACATTCCGGCTTGATTGTTGTTTCATTGCCAAAATGCAAAGTAAATAAGTCAAGATCCTCTGCCATGTGATAGCACCTGCTCTACACTCCTTTCTGTGTTACTCTTGAAATGGTTTGTGCAGGCTGCATGACTAATGGGAGAGGATGAGACTGTCAAGAGTCAATAACTCACTTGTTGCAGAGTAAGTTACTGTTGAGCAGTAAATAACAACTTAGTCCAAATGCAGCCTCAGCTGAATTGCAACTGGAAAAAAGGAATGACTGGAGGGGAAATATCACCAGAGGTCAAGCAGGCCTTTCATCCAAACATTTGTTTTAGAATGCACTTGGAACCTTTAGATGAGCTGATGCTGCTTCTGATGTGAAGGGGAAGATGTGAAATAGAGAGGACTGTTGGATGTGGAAAAGGATGAAAAACTAATCTTTCATTGAGACACTAGACTGAGAGTAATGAGTACTCAGGTGAGAACTGAGATGAAAATTTAATGGAAGCCAGTTGGTTGGTTAACACTAAAGTCTGTGCTAACTGATCTGGTCATGTCTAGATCAGCCCACTATGGACTGTATGGAGGTGAGGTCTTGGCCCTGGCTGGGAATGAGTATATGGGTTGCTTCTTCCTTGGGAAAAGCCAAACCCATTCATGGGACTGCTTTTACTCGAGGACCAAAGTACACTTGCTGAGTAATGCAAAATGATGGGGAAATTTGATTTAAAGGTCAAGAGGATGTAATCTTAGGCAAAAATAACCTGTGATTTGAGTGAGGCCTCATGATCGGCTGGGACTGTGAGAGGCAGATGTGAGTACAGTTGTTGGGGTCCTGAACTAACCCCAAAAGTATCTGAGTTGAGAGACTGATGTCTCAGTCATGTGGTGCTGTTGAGGGCAGCCATATGATTGTTGGGGCTGCATTGTAATATTGTATTTGGGTTGAGGTTGTTTTAGGACATCTGATTGGGGTCAGGGTGGGTGGGAGAGGAATTGCTTCTCAGTTATCTGGAGCCAGAGGGTGCAGCCCCACAAATTTTGGCATCAAGGTTATGTCATGAGATTGTATTGGGTTTCATTGGGGTGGGAACCAGCCTGCTGGAGTTGAGGGGAGATGACTGGCTCCACAGTTGTTGGAGTAAGGAGACAGTCCCAAAAGTAGGTGTAGCAGGTGTTTGACAAATGAGTGTAAATGGCCGGTCCCCAAAACCTGTCACTGATGATGCCATCTTCCAAGGCCTTTTCCACTTTTTGCTCTCCTCGTGGAATTGAAAAACAGATACTAGACTTGTTACATGTGTTCACACACTCAATTCTCTGTTCATAATTCAGATTAAAATTTGCTTTTTAAAGGTAAAATGTAGTTCTTCATAGGTCATCTTCTGAATGACAGCACCTTCATTACGGAAGCACTGGGGGCTATTTAGTCTAGCGAAGAGGAGACTGGGAGGGCATCCCTTTTTTCTATTGTAACTAGCAACACGACAAGGGGTAATGGGATGAAGCTGGAATACAAAAAGTTCCATTTAAACACAAGAAAAAACTATTTCAGTGTGAGGTGAGGGAGCCCTGGCACAGGCTGCCCAGAGAGGGTCTGGAGGCTCCTTCTCTGGAGGTCTTCAAGACCTGCCTGGACACGTTCCTGTGTGACCTGATCTAGGTGAAACTGCTTCTGCAGAGGTATTGGACTAGATGATTTCTAAAGGTCCCTTCCAATTCCTATCATTCTATGAAATAAGACTGTAGGGCTGTAGGGATGCACAAGGAACATGCCAAAGCAAGGTTTGAAGTGGATGCCTGCAAGAAAAGCCATGTTGTTGGAACTGTAACATTTTTTTTTTAAAGCTTGTTATTTCTTTGAAGAAACCTTGTGTGAATTGTCTTTTTGTTGATATTCTGATGGACTTATGTGGTACAAATATGCTGATTAAATCAGAACAATCATAATGACTTCATTATCTGATTCATTTTGGTACTATTTAAATTCATCCATCTATCAAAAATGCTCTGTGAAATACTAGAAGGGCACTTATTAGTTGCAAAGTAGATTAATTTCAAATTCTAATGGACAGGAATTGAGCTAATCATCCGTCCAGGATTCTTGGAGAATTAAAAAAAGCAACCAAAGCCCCTTCAGAAGTCAAATGTTTTACTATTTGGACACTGATAAAAGTTAATAGCTACTAAAGATGGACAAAAAAAAGTCTTTTCCCTTGCTCTGATTTGAAGAAATTTGTCTACATGTGAATTGTCCATATGAAAAAAGATCCATCTGTTTCCTTGTAATAAATCTTGGTCTCCCTACTCCAACTCAAAAGTTTTTTACTCTTCAGAGGTTAGTCTTCATCAAACTCTTTCCTCCCACCAACCAATTTCTCCTAGGGAAATTCCTGCACCTTATCAAGTTCTTCCTTGTTGCCTACTACACAAGCTCAGATCCTGCTGTTGGCAAAGTGCTCCTAAGCTGCCCAAGTGGAGAACTGATGATGGACTTTTCTTGTCCTGAGGACAGCTTGCAGAGTGGCCTACTGGTGAGCCAGCTTCTCTCTTGGGAGACATGCAGGCTTGCAATCAACAAGCCAAGCTGGGGTGAAGGGAGAAATGTGTGCATGAAAGATGGTGGGACTAAAAACAGGCGGTCAACAGTTAAATATGTCTGTGTCTCCTGGCAGTTCCTTTCTCACATTTGAGACTGTCTCAAAATATGCAAGATACCCTTTTCCTGTCCCTTCTAAGTAAACTTTGTACTGCTTAAGGCAACATCTTAAACCACTCCCTTTCCCAAAGTCCATTTGATGCTGGTTCTGAAATATGAAATATTCATACCTTATAAATTCATTCAGATTTAGCATTACTGAAATAGGACCATGAAGGCAAGAACAAACCAGATTAGAGCCCTTCCTTAAGAAGACTGTGATTCTAGCACTGATGCACCTGAAGAATATGCATTTATGCTAATTAAACATCAGGGGAATTGTCACAGAGTTTTTGTCTGTCTTACACCAGCTGTGATTTTACAACACGCATCAATCATTTCTGAATGTGTTTTTGGATATGGTTATATAAGATGCAATTGTTCTACATGTGACAATTTGGAATAAAACAAAGTGCTACCACTTCAAACTTCTCAGTGCTCTTTTACCAAGCTTAGGCCACTTCAAATGCTGCTTCACAGGTAGAAGTTATGTTTTCATAAGGACAAATCATCACCAAGGCAGTTATGTTTAGCTACTCATTAATGAAGTCAGTGTTATAAAGCATGAATTGGAAGAATGAACAAAACTAAAGCAATTACTCAACTCTCTGCAGAAATGTGTGGAGAACTGAGGGTCTCATTTAAATTGTTAACATCTTACCAGTATTAGATTTGAACCCAGTAGCAATTCATTTGATCAGCTGCCATACATATTAATAACAATGAAGATAAAACAATTGAGAAGAGACTTATCTACTCAATTGATGGGAAAAGGCAGTAGGAAAGGAATGTAATATGTAGTTGGTAGGGCTGCTCTTAAACTGGGAAAAGTATACTAACCCCTTTGTCTCTTGATCATCCCTTTCCCTTCTTGGTGGAAGAGCACATGGGGGAGGAGCAAAGGGAGGACACAGAAGATGTCCCTATGCTGCACTCTGTTGCCTGTGCCTCAATCACTGTCACTAGTGGAGATCTCTGAGCAGCAGGACTTGCTCTGCAGAGCTAGTTAATCACCAGCAAGGAGACTCTCAGGTGTGGGAGTGATGTGCTCACCAGTTACTAATCTGAAGTCCCTTGCAGGAGACTGGGGGTAGGCATTATTAATATCTCACACCAGCTAAGCCATTAATTTTCTGATTAACAGCAGCTCTTACAAAAAGAGACTAAACTGTGTGTTACTCTAAACATAAATCTATTGCAGCGGCGCTAAATTGAGTAGGAGTGAGTGAAACAGCCCAAATGAAGCTCATACCTTGCTAACAGGCCAGTTAAATAGACAGGCTATAACTTTTGAACAGCCTGGAACAAATCTGTGGCATATATAGTTTCCAAAATGCCTACATTATCTATTGCTTAATCAGTAGTTGCGTAAGAAATCACTGTGGTTATCGGAGCATAGGAAACAGCTTTACTGCTTCCATTAAGAAGTACCATTATGCTATAGCAACGCATTATCTTCATAAATCATTTGTACCAGGAATATATTTGTCAGGTTTCAAACAGATTGTGTAATTATCACATAATTTTATTTCAAGGGTTCATAACAGGGAATTAGATATGACATTTGGTAATATAAACAGTGCACTTGACTTGCATGGCAGTTAGCCATAAATGTTTAAAGAATTTGGCTCTAAAGGACTTTTATAATGCTGTTTGACAGCAGGTTCTCAGAATTCATATTGTACATATAACATACATAAGAGCAGCTTGTGAGTCATTGAATCAGCGATGGTACGTGCTGAGTGTTGTAAGGTGAGCACTAGTGCTTTGTGCTGTGTCGGAGCTGCCAAGGTGATGTCCGTGGCTGGAAAAAAGTTAAAAGACAAAAAAACAAAACCTAAGAGAGATTGGAACTCTAAAAGTTTGTGCAGAGAACCTTTTAAACATGGAAGACTTTGAAAGATGAGAGGTAATGGACCAGCCGTACAGTGGCAGTGTTAATGATGTCTGTCAATGTGTTTAATATTACTTTGTAGATTAGACCTGTTTTGCAGAAACACCTACACTGATTTAGCAAAATAACAAGTGATTTGCCATGACTGGCTCGGTTGTATGCTGCTGAAACTGAACAGTGTCCAGAATCTGTCCTGAAAGTATTAGGGTTTATCATTTACTACAGCATCAGTATCTTAAGGTGCTCCAATATGTCATATGGGGTCCTGTAATTTCACTGATTTGCTCAAGCATTGCAAAGTATCCTTTATTAAATTGCTTGATTTCATCATTACTCAATTTGCACTTCTTTAAAATGAATGTGAACTCTTTTGCCTCCTGTGGGTTCCCAGAGAAGCGAAACCAAGTGAGGTCTTCAGATAACCACAGTGTAAATGCAGCCTTGTTTTCGCAATGCAACAAAGCCATATGGGCAAGCTGACAAAGGGAGAAGTTATGTCTGGAAATAGTAAGCATTTTCCTCAGCAACACAGGCCAATGGTAAGGCTGGGCGCTCATGTTCGTTACCGAGCTCATCCTGCTTTCTGATTATGATATGACATAACTAAGTCTGAATGTACAGTCTTTCAAGAGTAACACTTTCCCCATTCTGTCCTCCTGGCAGCCAGCTAAATCTGTGATCCACAACCAGAGAGCTGGTAACTCTGAACTAGATATGTTTTTCTGAAATGTTATGATTAATTGGTTATTTTTTAACTTTCCTAAAGTAGATATTAATGTCAAAAGGGACAATTGTTGGAGTGACAGAAGGGTGCAAATAAAAATGACCATTATTAAGCTTTCTTTTCTAGATAAGTTTTGCTTATAAATCCTGGCCTTCACTGATTTTGAGCTGTCTGCTTCTGTGTTAGATGGTAAGGGTAATAGCATTTAAACAGCACTGACTTCAACTATTGCTTTGAGTAATACAGCTTTAACAGAAATCGCTTTTCCTCCTTTATGTTTGGGTAGATTTGTTGTTATGATAAAAGGGTAGCACATGATGTAGCTGAATATTCCAAATACTGACTTTTGAAGAGAGAGTACTCTGCCAATGGTGTCCTGAAAAACTTACTTTCCACCCTGGTCCTACCTGACCTTACTTGGTGTTAACTTCTTGGACAGAAGTGGTTTCCTGATCTGTATTGCATTTGGCACACTGTGCCTTGTGATGCTGAAGCACAATAGTACTGTTATGATACAAATAAACCAAGTAAGATGGGTTTTTGCTTAAGGCAAGTGCCTAGATTTCCAGGTAATGTTCTTCACCTCACCGTTAGTGTTGTAAGCAGACCAAAAGGGGAAGGCAGCTCTTGAATGGGTAGTAGTGGATGGCTTCTCCAAGTTAGCCGTGTGTGCAGGTACAGCCCATACTGTATATCCAGATACACACCTGAGCTTTGCAGGAGCACTTAGGATCAAGTAAAATTTAACATTTTAGGCTTTATCCACACAAGCAGAACTGTGTTGCTTTGGGGTCAGCAGACTGGAAGCAGTGTTGTCCTCAGGCAGGTAAGCTTGGCTTGGTCCTGCTTACATCCTGGCTGCACCTGCTCTGATGTTATCAGCTCTGCTCTACTCTCCTCCTGGTAGGACTGAAGAGAGCTGCCCCTTCTCTGCAGTTTGGACGAAGTTTGGGTTAACTGGGTCCTTTGGCCCCAAGCTGGCAGTGGCATAGCTGCAGAGAGAGTGTTCACTGCAGTCACCCCGTGCCCACCTCCAACTCTGTTCGAAAGTCCTTGAATTCTTGGATGTTGTGTATCAAGTGTGAAGTGATTTGGGTGAGTTTACCCTTTTTCTCACTCTATATTCCTAAGATAACTTGGTCTCCCTTTGCTCTGGATGCTATTCCACTTGAATCTGATGGCTCAAGAATAGTGGGAAGTGTGCACATCTCTCACTGCTGCTTACTGTTGGCATTACTTGTGCAGCTTTTATTTCAGAAATGCAGATCATAGCTGGCTGCTGCTGAGGCTTTTGCTATTTCATTGTTTACCCAAGGCAATTTGTTTTTACTTCTGTCACTGTCAATTACAGCAAAATCCATTATCCTCATGATTAATAAGCGGGCTTTATTTCCATCTAAAGTCTGTGGCGAGGAACTTGGGAGCTTAGCAAATTGGGTTGATTACAGGAGTGACACATGGGTGATGTCCTTGACACTAACATGCAGATGGTGATACTGCCAGACTCTTTATGTCTGATTAATTGAGCAGAGGCCTTTTGAGAAACAGTGTATCCTGAAGGCACTACGACTTGCATCTTTAATATATTGCTCCAATCACCTCTCTGGAAAGATGGTTAGTATTTTATTCTTAAAAAGGCAAGTAGTAGACAATTTGATGGCAGAAGGTTTGAAGTGAAGTTGCTGCAGGCTAATGAGAAACAAGCTATAGCTGCATAACTGGTCTTTCTGGTTTTTTTTCCAAACTTGTATTGCACAAAATAGCATAATAGTTGGTAACTCTCTTTCTTCCAGCAATAACTCGAGGCCAAAAGCAACTCTGGATACCAAGCATTTAAAAGGACTGAATTCAGAAAAAAATTGAGAATCCTAATTAAGGAATAAAGCAAATAAAACTACTGTAATCAAAATGCATGGTAGCATGCTTACAAACAAGACCACAGGCAGTATCTGTCCTGGGACTACGAAATTTGAAGAAACACTAGTGGCTGGCCAGGCTGAGAGAGAGAAGCCTTACCAAATCTCATTGAAAAACTATACCATTGCACTACAGGTTAACAGGAGTTTGGAGTCAGAGGTTGAAATGCCAAATATTTCCTTTGTTGTCTAACCAGTGAGGCAGCACTTTTGTTACACAACCACTTGTGTGTAAAGTGAAACCACCTAATCTTGTCTGTGTTTCCAGATGTGCCAGGTCTTTTTGCAGGCTGCCTCTGCTACTCCTAAATAACTGAACTGTATTGATTCCATACCTCAGAAATCAGCTTGGTCAGGTATGAGCCATTCACCATGTCTGAAGTTACTTGGCCGTGAAAGGTTCTTTTCCTCAGCATCTTCCTCTTGTTCTGCTTAAGACTTTAATCTGCATTGGCCTGTGTTCTTATAAACTGTAGTAGAGCTGTCTGAATGACATTTATAAGTCCATTTGCACTACTGCATCTCCACTGGTCTTTCCATATACTTTCTGCTTGCTTGGGGTGGTGTTTGGTCTCCCTTTGCACAGCATCTAGCACAAGAGACCCAGATTTAGAGTCAACTACTCTTGAAGTTCACAGGTCCTCTGCACAGTGTTGGCGTGAGCAGCACTTTGCTTGTGAGGGTGAGTAAAAATAACCGCTTTTCATGTCAGCCTCAGCAACACTAGGCCACTAATAGGGTCACTAATAGGGATCATATCTCTTCTATGTGAGCTATGTGTGTAATTATAACACCCCACATTCTGCAGCATTTCTTATCTTGCATTACTTCCAGGTATTTAACAAACCATGGTTAGGATTTTGTGGTGTGTAGGAGGCAAAGTACAGAAGATGCAGCCCAGGGAAAGAGGGATTAAAATGCGTTTGACTGCTCTGCTGCCCTCTGATTATTCACTGCCACGGGGCTGCACATCTTGGGCTACCACTGCCCACTGATATGGGCAGCTATGAGAAGCTGCTCAATCCTGACGTGACCTTTCCAGCAGCTGCACTCCCAGCACATCCCCAGGTTACGGTTTGCAAGAGACTGGCCTGTGAAGAGCCTCTGCAGGGCTTGTGTTAGGGCTCTTTTGTGAAATCCAGTACTTTTATATGTTGTTCAGAGACTACTTGAACATGTCAAAGATCTTGCCTTTTTGAAAGTATGTGCAAGTATGTGCAGTGCATAAATAGTGCATGTTCTCATGCAAAAAAAATATTTGCCATGTAACAGGAGATAAAGGATGCTGGCGTGAAAGACACTTGTCATGGTTTACGTCCCTTACCCCCTTGAGCCATTCATGAGGGGAAGAGATAAAGACACCTGGATCAGGGCTCTGAGCTTGGGAAGAGGGGAGGGGTGGGTTGATCTTAAAGGGCTGCTTGTGCTCTTCATCATTGTACCACTCTGTGTTGGTTTGTGTTTGTTATGTTTTGGGGTTTTATGGTTATGCTTTAGTTGGTGTTGCATTGAATTATTTTCTGATTTCTTCCTCAAGCTGAGTAGCCTGGTCTGTTTCGTCAGAGACTGTAAGCGGCAGTTAAGCCCTCCCTGCCCTTTAGGAATTCTCAAGTCTGAGGCTAATCGTGGTCTTTTGTTCCTGGATGAGCCTAAACCACGACAGACACAAACTCAAACATTTAATTGTAGTGTTATGGCTTAGTTTTTGCTTCCTTTGATGTGCCATGAGGGTAGAGAACCTTAACTTCTGCATGCTTTTAGCCTTGTATAAAATATTGATGTTGTCTGACATTTATTTGAGTTTTAAAGCTTCCACACCATGCATGCTTTGGGAAAATTCTCAGAAAAACAATATAGACTGGATCTTTATAAAATCTTTTCCAACCCTACCTGAAAACAAATAACCCATCAGAAATATGTACACTAAAACGCTTCCCAGAACTGCTGTTCCATTTCCCACCACCGCAGTCTGTCTCAGGGCAGTGGTGTAAAGTAACACTTGGCAAGAGTATATGGGACAAGGTAGACAGGAATTTCACAGGTCAATGACTCTAAAGCAGACTATTTGGCTTTTTTTCATATCGATGATGCTCAACTTATGAACTAGAACCACAGCAGTTGCATTGTGAGGAAAGAGTAACTTAGGGCCCTGATTCCAGACATTAGTTTTATCAGACATTTGGGAACCTGCAGGAAGCAAGCTTGTACTGCTTACCACATGGGCTATGAAGTTCTTCAAGGTCATTCCTAAAGCATTTAAGATAGGATGGTTTTAAAATGCTAAAGGCCTGTGTGTTTATTACTTGATCTTCCCTTGTGAGAAGAGTTGCCAAGCTTTCAGGTGACTTTAGCTAGGATTAGCTTGACTTGGCTGTGGTAGCCTCTTGGTCTCTCAGCAGCAACTGACAGCATGTCAGAAGCCCAGGAGGCATATCTTTAATTAGGGCCTTAGAAATAGGCAGTGTCTTATTTTTCTCTTATTACCAGGATAAGGTCGTCTAGCAGCCTGTCCTTGCCGTAGAAAAGCTATTAACTGGATAACCAAAGGTAAGGCAAATACTGGACCTCACTACATCCTTTACAATAGTCCTAATCAAAACCAGAGTACATGCAGGCTAATCTTAACTCATATTTACTTTGGTGTTTTCATTTAGACGGATAATGAAAGACATGTGCAGGAATATTTAGTTTGCAAAGAGGAGTGATTGGCATTATAAGAGTAAGAACAGCATAGAAGAATAGTAAGGGAATGAGAATGATATACTGTCTGAGTGGCTGAGGGTGCTCTGGAGGAACAAGGTTTTTTGGTCTCTGACTGGGAGTAAATGCTTGAGCCTAAGTTTGCCGAGCAGCCAAACTATTTTCAGCAAGTGCTGGCAGAAAGAAAACCTGAGATTGCACTTGCATGTTTACTGACTGTGGAGGGCTGAGTAGCCGTGCCCATTTAGCCCAAGGCAGCTGCTCTGCACTCCCAGTCTCTTGGTCGGTTAACACTGGATAGACAAGTTGGCCTAGACTATTTTTCCTTTCTCAATACATGCGTTAAGCAGCAAACTACTGTGGGATGTACAAGTTCCTGTGTTATCCATGTGTAAGACAACAGGGACGGGTGTAGAGAGTAAGCATGGTTGTTCCTGCTCTCTGGCTTCCACTCTCCCAACAGCAGAGACCTAAAATCACATCTTCTCTCTTAGCTTGCCTCTTAAAGTAAGTAGAATTATTGCAGATAAGCCCCTGTGAAGGCTTGTCAACAAACATGTGAGGAGTTAAACCAAAATCCCTGTCCTCTAGGGAAAATTTGGTACAAAATGAATGGTACTAAACTCCTGCCACAGACAAATTCTCTTTGGTAAATCATAAAGCTAACATAGAAGAACAAGTCTTTGTCAGTTTGTACAGAGTTATACTCTTTCACTGTTTTTCAACAAGATATTTTGTACATAATTACAAGCTATCATCTATGCTATTACTCCCACTGGTATTTAATGACACAAATTGGACCTGGGACTTACGTCCTTGGGACATGGGCTTTCTTTTAAAATGATAATTTCCTTCAAATTTTGCTCTAATTCCATTGTGGTGCTGCTGATGGATGAGGTTCTTTGGAGTGAGAAACTAGAGGAATAGATTCCACTGTCTCTTGATGTACCTTCACCCAAGAGTGTGAAACTCGGAGACCAAGGAGGCTTTTACAGAAGAACCTTGTAATGCAATAGCAGCTATGCAATGCTTTGGTCTGGATACTTCCCACAGGACCTCAGGCATTGAATGTAAATGTTGGCAATCTGAAATATCTATGGGGCAATGACTCTCCTATTGAAGACCAGAAGGGAGGAGAAGTTGGAGTGACTGCACTGGCATCGTTAGGGTCTTAGTTGTCTCTCTAACATTACATGAGCCTCTTCCATTATGACAAGCAATCATCTGAGATGCAACTGTAAAGACAATAATTGATATCAAAGCCATCTGCATTATTTTTGTCAGTTTGGAAGACCCTACTACTTTGCTGCTATCTCTGGGAAAACCGAAATGAATTTATGGTAACTGCCAATTCTGAACACTGAAAGACTTTTCCAACAATTTAGATAGCAAAGTGGTTCACAAACTACCAGACTCTTTCTTTGAACTAGAGATTAATTTTTGTACATGGATTTAAATTAAAACAATGGATAATATATGACTTGGTCATTTTAATTTTGTTCTAAGGGACCTTTCAGCTTAGTTGGAGGCATTTCAATTTAAAATCAGATTGCAATGTTTGTTGCCACTGTAAAGACATTATCTCATGGATTTCCAGATGCAAAAATTGGAGAGGGAAGCACATGCTTTATAATATACTAAGCATATTTCAGTTCTTGCAACATGTTAAGCAGGAAAAAAAAAAAAAAAAAAGAGTCCTAATTTGCTGTTGGAGTGATCAGTGCTAAGCTGTTCTCAATTTTAAAGTTGGGCCTTAAGCTCCCCTAGTTTGCATGCACAGTATCATGTCTCGGTTGTATTTTAATGTACTGACCTACTGTGTATGCAAAAGCTGTTTCCAAATCTCAAATAAAAGTAAAAGCTCTGCACAATGTCTCAGTATCATTCTTTCCCTGAATTTGAAATCCACCTAAAATCTAGACAGGATGAGAAGAGGGCACCAGGGAGATGAGGAATGACAGTCAGACGAGGAATGAGCACTAACAAGTGGAGCTGCCTGCCTCCTGCTCTTTTGAATCTTAGAATCATTTTAGGAAAATGGAAAAGACCTTTAAAATCAAGTCCAACCACCATCCTCACACTGCCAAGCTCACCACTAAACAACATCCCCAAGCACCTCATTTACATGTCTTTGAAATGTGTCCAGGGAAGGTGACTCCACTACCTCCTTAGGCAGCGTGGGACAGTGTCTTAAACTTCTCAGTGAAAAAGTTTTTCCTCAATATTCAATCTAAACATCCCTTGGTGAAACTTGAGCCTTGTCCTATAGCTCATTTGCTCTTGTCCTATAGCTCATTACTGGAGAGAACAGAACAACCCTCACCTCACCACAGCCTCCTTTCACATAGTTGCAGAGAGTGCTCATGTCTCCCCTCAGCCTCCTCTTCTCCAGACTAAACACCCAGTTGCCTCAGCTGCTCCTCATCAGACTGGTTCTCCAGACTCTTCACCAGCTTCATTGCCCATCTCTGGACACATACCAGCACCTCAATGTCTTTCTTGTAGTGAGGGGCCTAGAACTGAATACAACATTCGAGGTGCAGCCTCACCAGTGCTAGGTACAGGGGGACAATCACTGCCCTGGCTGAGACTCTGGGTTTCATGCTGTGGGCATGGGTGCCAGGCTTGCACCCAACCTTGTGGGGGAAAGTGGGCCCTTCTGGGAAAGGGAGAGCTGCTGGTTGATGGTGATTTTGAGGGGTCCTAGTGCAATGGGGAAGAACACCTTTGCTTCATGAGACCTGATAGAGACGTTTATGCCATATATCCAAACACCACGATGTGAGCTGTCAGATTGCAGGATTCTTTCTTTTATGGAGTAGAACATATTAAGAAGCAATTGTTTCAGTGGAGATGGGAGAATATTGTTCAAATCTGTTTATGGAAATAAGCCATATATATAAAAGTATCTTGAGTAGTGCTTGTAACTGCATTTACTCAAAAAAATATGTGTTTAAATGTCTTTGTTTCTAAATAGATAGCATTAAATAGATGAAAAACTCACATTTAGCTCAGTATATTCAGTGAGTTACTACCCCAAAAAATTGACTGAACAGATTACTCAGGGACATAAAATATGATAAAATAATGTGTAAAATAAGTCTTGGAGAGAAACAGGAGCAAAGCAATAACATTATGTGCAAAGATGAAACTTTAAATGATGGCAACCTTTTACAATAAGCAGTCTATGCTGAGTTTCTGCTCTTCTAATGGAGTCATGGTGGATAGCAATAAACACTGTCAAGATCTATTTGTGTAGCAAAATCAGTGAAACTATCCAGAAATTTTATACAGGTACATTTCTTTGTCAGAATATATGAATTTGTCATAAGGAAGAGGTTTCATAGATGTTGAACTGGATTAATCTTTCAAAGCAGCATGGGCTTTATTGGAAACTCAGCTGGTGACCTGCCAGCAGATGCACCAGGCTACTGCTCTGAGCCAGGACCTGGCGAGTGCACAGAGCTGCCTTGAGCTGCACAGGGTATGTATTGTAGCTGGAAACATACTTGCTTTGGAAGATGTTTTCTTTCTTTGAGAAATGTAATTTTCTTTCTGTAAATGCTGAAAAATCACAGAACCGATGTTTTCTTGTTTTCATCTCAAATTCATTCCAATGTAGAGCTCCTTTGAGTAAAGAGATTTGGGGATTAGTCTGACTTGTTTGTCCTGACCCATGCAGTGGATGACCAGAGGCACTATCCCTGGATATAGATATTCTCACAGGGGATTGTCTGTTTTGCATTGCCTGTCCTGTGGAGCAGTGTTTACTAATGCTGGAAATCAAGCCCTACCCCAGACATTGAGAGGGGAAGAAACGTAATGATGTGATTCAGATGAATTATGCCAAAGAACTTATGGAAGAACTAATTTGATTTGGCAATGGATCAGGTTTGTCAATGGTTGCATAACTTTAGAATTTATTTCCTAAAATCATCCGTGACAACTGGTTTATTTGACTCTGGCAAAGTCCCACCACCAGTGCATGTTTGCAATTGAAGAAAAAAACATCAGTGTATTTATCCAGTCAGATGTTTCATCTGATTAGTTCTAATCAAACCAGCCAGGGTGAATTAGTAAGATGTGGTTAAAAGGTTATAAAGTTTTCATTTAGAATAAAATGTAACCAGTGAACACATTAAAAGAAATACCAATATTTAATTTGGCAAATAGCTTCCAGCAAGTAATTAATCTCTTATGCTTACACTTATTTTTCTCTTTCTATAATAGCATCTCTCAAAATGCCATTGTACAATCCTCATCTCTGTCACATTACAGAATTAAGATGTATTTTTGCAAATAAGGATTGTGTTATTGCTCCTTTCTGCTTGGTAGCTGCTCACAGACATGTTGGGGGAGGGGAGGTTTGGCTCTCACCAGCCTCTGGTTGTCATCTGCTAGCCACTGTATGTGTCGGTGACATTGCGTATCTGATGCCACCTCATTCTAGTCAGCTCAGTAACTCAAGAATATCAAACACCACAAAAAGCCACTCAGAGAATGACAGTTTGGCCCAGCAACAATTCCTTAGCTTGGCTTCTCTGTTTAGCAGGGTTTTCCCACTTTCTCCATGCTGCAGAGAACAAGTGGGAGGCAGCTTTTTAGGGGCACCCATGTGGCATCCACCAGTGTTGCTGGAGGAGGCTGTCGCCTGCCTGATCTCCACAGCTCAGTCTCAGACATGCTGTGAAACAGCAAAATCCAGTTTTGCCTCCTTTTTGAATCTGCTGAAGCTGGAAGGCTAATGAAAATTAGAAATAAGTAATTCATTCCAGACATCTTAAATGCATAGAGATATTCATAAACTACCTCCCCAGAGCTTATGATTAGACACTTTTAGGAATGAGGTCATGTGAAACTTTCACAAACTCTCAGTGAGTGGAACTTTGCCATCAAGGAGGCTTAGAAACTCCTTGTCTCTGTATTTCAAGTTATGTCCCTCAGCTGCCTGGGTGCAATATGTGAGCTATAAATGATGCTAATCCTATGTATACTTGGGTTGTATCAGTGCAATGTGTGATCAGTGTGTGCACAGCCGTCCTGCCATTGCTCAGTAAGTAGAACTCTGGGTAGCAAAAATAGTCTCCATACAAATTTATCTTTGTCTGTGAGTGACAGTCATGTCCTGTACAAAACATGGGTCATGGTCCTATGCCTTAAAAGTCTTCAAGAAACATTCAGCTGTGGTTTGTATATGAGAACAAAGGATTTCATGGAACAGCTGTACCTCTGGGCCCTTCCTTCTGGTAAAGGAGTTCGTTTGCCTTTTGGGCTGTTGCCTTCTGTATCTAGGAATATTGCAGCTTTATAAGAGTTGGAGCAGCCTCTCCTGCACTCATATGCAGATTAACTCCCTCGCAAGCAGCTACATTCCTGAATGTCTCATTCTCTGAAAACAGGGTTTTTTTTGGTAAACATTTCTTAAATTACCTGGCAAAACACATGTACTAATAAGAGGTGAGTGAGGCATGTACTCTTTACTCCTGCAGTGAAACCAGCTGGTTACAGATTTAAGAAAATGAGTTGTTGTGTTTTGTGTCTTAATCCTTGTTATTACTGTGTAAATGACTCCATCCAATTAAACTGTAATGTGTTGACTTTATTATGTGATGGCAGATTGTGCTTATGCTCTAACAACCACTGTAGCTCACTACAAAATAGGTGTGCTCAAAGCATGATAATGCTTTGTTCAAACCAACGGTGCAAGTAAAATTGCTTTCTCACTGTGCCTATTATGGAGAAGGTCTTAAAAGCCTCTTCCTGTTGGCTTGCCTGTGCTCATACTAGTATCAGTAGGAGCTTTGCCATTGACTTGAAATGGAGCAGGCAGAGGTCAGCAGTAAATGCTTCTCGAAAGTGACACTGTGTGACACCAAGGGGCAGTTTGACTAAGGGCAGGTTTACTACCAAGGTGTTCCCTGTGCCCTCAGGGTAATGATGACAAACTCAGAGGATATAGCAAAACAGAATTTCATTTTTTACAGAATAATGTGATTCTTGGAATTGGAAATATAATTCATATACTGTTCCAATCAGAATAAGAATATGGGTTTTCTTTTCTGGCAGGAAAAGGGTTAAAGGAGCTCTTATAGTAAGATATTAGTACTGTAGCTACTTCTTATTATTAATTGAACTGACAGTTTAAAGATAGCTTATTTCATAGAGAATACTTATTTCACAGAGAATGGTGTTACTCACCCATAGCAAGGACAATGGGTGACCCTTTCAGCTCCAGAGGGTAGCTTTGAAGGGTAACTGAAAGGGAGAAGATGTTCAGACACACTCCAAAGGAGAGTATGCAGAAATCCTCTCACCCACACAGAAGTGGGACTGAGCTTTTACAGAATAAAGTAATTGACTGTCAGTTATCTTGTGGAATTCACATCTCTATACAGCTGGTAGAAACATCTAGTTTCCAACAACGTTATCCCAGAGACGTCTATTTCACTGCCCGCTAGTTCAGGAATTTTCTCATCCTGCAAAGTTATCGTTGGAGATGGTCAAGTCAGACTGGTATGGAAGGGCTTTCACCACTAGAAAAGAAGCATGACCTTCAGTTTGTATCTTTTCACTGGGGAGAATGCACCGCTACACAAGGCCTTGGATGGGGCTTGAGAAAGAGCCGAATCAGGTCCCTGCTCTGGGGGGCAGCTTCCCTTCTGGACTTTGCTCAGAGATTAAATTCTCTGTCAAGTGGGATAAAGGCTTTTTCCTCTCATTTGTCGTCTCTGCTCTGAAGTGGTCTTATTGTGTCTGCATGATCTACCTGATCATTTTTTTTCACAGATGTGACAAAGGCTTGATTGTTAACATACATTGCTCTTAAGCCCAACTAATCAAAGCATCTTCAGAAATCTCTAGTGTTACAGTTATCCAGATATTAGCCTATGTCCCTTTGATCTATTTTAAAACTTGAAGAGTTATGTAAGTTACTCATAAATGTATTAGTGTATCACTTCCTGAATTTGACATCACACGGGGTGCTTATTCAGATAATGAAGTTATTTTTGCAATTTATAGAAGTGAGTACTGGAAAGAAACTAATTTCTGCAGTTAAGTACAAATTAATTTTTATCTGCTAATTTGCTTTAAAAATTAGCTTTTAAAGATAGCCTGTGAGTCCAAGTGGATACTTGCTCATCCAAATCTCTGCAACACTCACTAGAATCAGATCAGAAACTTCTGAATGTGTTAAGACTGTATCCAGCTACTTGATCGACATTGCAAATATTTCCCAAATTCATTTGATATTTACATCAAGTTGGAAGAGAGTATCTTCAAAAGCACAGTTTCAAAGCTATTTTTCCCCCCTTTCTCTTGCTAATCAATACACAAGCTTGTTCTCAAATCAGAACTAAAACCCCAGCAGAAGTTCAAAAGGAATAGTCGTGGTGCGTAGAAGAAGGGTTCATCCCCGTGAGAGGCTGAGAGTCTTTGATGGGGACTGTGGGAGCACTCCTCTGCCAAAAATTACCTTTTCTCATGTTTGTTTTAAGCTGCTTATGCAACCTCCTGTCAGGGTGCAGGTGTTTCAGCTCTGTCAGCAAGTAGAATAGTGGAATCTGAATGTAAGGTAAAACTGTGTGATTTTTATCCCTTTGTGTTAAGGTGCAGATTGGGAACTTTGGCTGTCACTTATGCTTGCCCAAGCATTGTCTCCCCTGATTGTGGCTCTCTGCTATGGGAAAGTCTTGTCTGAGTAAATTATTTTTGTTGACTATGTGGGCTAGGAAAGAGTCTGTAAATATGTCAACAGCTGATGGAGAGGCTGCTCTGGCTCAGAGGCTGAACCTGTATGCTAGGAGGCTGTGCTGAGTGAGAGTAAGCCTGGAATAGGAAGGGGCTACAGGTGACAGTGAAGCCAGTGTCATCACTTGGGACTGTGCACTATCGATCTCTCTGTAGCTCTGCATGGCTGTTTGTCACAACGCTTGTTAGAAATCCAGGCCACTGTCTTCAAATGGGGCTGCCAAAGACAAATGTTCAGCTTCCATTTGATTTTTAGACTTATGGCAGAATGATTTACATGCGTTTTTTTCTTATTTAGGGAAGCAAGCTTTTTAGAAACTTCTTCTCAGTAGCTAAACTGATTCACTAAGCTGGATAAATCTGCAAACCTAATTTATTGTGTAAGTTCATGGTTATTTTCTGTAAAGTCTTTTTTTTTTTTAATCGGGTTCTATAGCGGAAAAGGAGCTTCAAGATGTAAAAGATCATAACTCCAAAACCAAATTCTAAAGTTCATTTATTACATGTTCTAGTCCCAGGTGGTTTAGTTAAGTAAACTTTCATTATTTTACTGATTTTAATATTTGAATGAGAGTTTCAAGTCATTGCTTAACACATGAATTTGTTTTAAATATGTGATCAGAAGCTTATTCGGAGTTCAAATGTACTGATCACTTGTGTTGCATTACAAACCTTCCTATTCTTTCCTGTAAGTTTCCATGGCATAGGGACTGCTAATGGTACTAAGAGATGCAGAAAATCAGAGCAGTGAGCAGTTCAAATTTTGCATAGATTCAAATGAAATATTCCCTATTCCTTCCAGGTCATTAGTTTAAAAGGTCCTTAAGTTAGGATAACTGTGTTAGTCAAGAGAAGGCTATATTAAGCAACTTGAAAATTGAATTTATTATCAGTTTTATGAAGATTGCTTCAAGGATGTGGAATTTTTAATAACTTTCTTTTATGTTGGAGTGCCTGCTGCAGCCTTCTTGGGGAAATAGAAGGAGCTGAAGATGAAACGAGTGCTAACATATCTGCTTCCTGGCTTTACCTTAGCAATTTTATAACTGGCAAGAAACACAAAATCCCTTTTCTGCTGTAAATCAGTGTCTTTAAAAAAAACCCCATGGGACAGTACAATGGGTTACAGTTATTCTATACTGTACTAATGGAAAACAGAACACTAAGTTAATTGAAAGAGCAATCACACTGTATTTCTGAAAAGTCAAGATAAAATCATTTTTCATAATGAAAAAGGAAATAAGGAGCATTTCTGGCATTCGACATGGTCAAGCTTTTATCTAGGTATCTGCTGACATTAATCTTTATGCACAGGCTACTAATGTTGAAATGCCTATCACAGCTCACCCCCAGCCTTGCATTTCCCACAGAAGGAGGCTTCCCAGTTCAAAAGGAGATTTTCTGGGAAGAAGGATGAGGGATGCAGCTAAGGAAAGCAGAAGTTTTGCTCATCAGCCTAGGCTGGTGCAATAGCAGGAACTGCTGTGACTGTGCTGCAGCCTTCAAGACAGCACAGGAAAGTGTCTTGTGCCCCAGAGGTGCCCCATAGCCGGTGCTGAAATGTACAGACCATGTGCTTGGAGGCTGATAAATGTGAAAGAAGTATTTCACCCAGCATTGTTTCTTACATTAGGGAAACATTTTGTTTCTTCTTTCTTCCTAAAGATATAGTTGGGTTTTGGTTATTGTGAGTTTTCTGTTTAATTCTTCCCCCTGCCTTTGCTTTTTGCATATGTTGGTTACCTTCCTTGTGATCTTTGCTTATGCAAAGTCTCAGGAATCAGTGCTTGAGGAGCTACTGTTTCCCTATTCTGCTGGCTTCTTAGCATTAGTTTGAGAACTGGAGCTACAGAGATTGCAGAGGTGATACAGCACACTACTTAATGGTTTCAGATTTATGGTTAATGCATTTGGAAGTATTCCTGCTTTAAGCCCATCATATTAAGCATTTTGAATAACAAAGTGGGGCAGGATTCATATACAATTTAGGAAGTAGTGATGCTGAATGTTTCCTTGGACTCAGAACAAAGCAAGTTCTCTTCCTTTCATGGTCAGCTCTTGCGGATTCTTTGCTCTTGACACAACGTCAGATTCACTCTGAGAATGCTAAATACAGCTCAGACAAATGCTGTTTCTCAATTCTGACAGCTTTCTGTATGAAGCACTTCTGTGTTGTATACAGACTTATGATGCCTGGCATATCTGAAGTGTGTTCAGAGCTTTCAGAGTTTTCTTAATTAAATGCAGTGGTGAGAATGTTGAGAGAGAATCCAGGCAGAAATAAAACCAATGGTGCCTTTAAAAAGAACAGCAAGAAAAAGAGATGTAAAGTGAGAGTAGCCAAAAAAATGGAAACTATTTGCTTAGTAGCTATAAGGTAAAATTTTCAAGGCCATTTGTGTGATTTGAACACTATAACCATTGTGCAAGTAGTTGCAACAGAGAATCTACATCTTACTCTGTCTGGCTTTGAGAATCTTAGCTCTTTGGTTGTCACAGAGATATGGCTCACGGAAGAGAAGTGACTAAAACTGTGGGATTTTTCTTGATCTTGTTGATATTTAAATAATGGAATGGTTGGCTTCTTAATGGGGAAAAAAAAATATTGGGGGAAATGTTCATGTTAAAGCGAGCACTGCTCCCAGCACGAGGCTCACTCATTTCTCTACATGCAGAACAGGCTTCTTTGCTCTGTGTGTGGCACTGAAGTTGCTTGTCAGTGTGGGGACTTGTGCCTGTCAGCTGCACCTCCTGTCATTTTGATTTTCTCTTCCAAGGCTAGTAAGAAAGCATCAAGAGGCAACTCATGTTAAACATTTGTGGAAAGCCCCAGTGAAGCCCTTGATAACCTGTACAACTTAATTTCATCTGTTACAGATTGAACAGCCATCCAACAAATTCCAAAGACCGCTTTGAAAATGGTTGGTAAGGTTCCCTGATGGATTCTGGATGAGTTTTTACTTGAGCTCATAAAAACTACTGGGCACTCAGTATTGTTATTCATGGTTTTAACCTCTGATTTCAAAGACTTTCCTATTTAACCATGAGGACCTTTTCTTTCTTCTCTGAACACAGGACTTGGAAGAGCAGAGGCAATAGGTGTTTCCTTCAGACAAAACAGGTTCAAGCAAGAAAATAAAGTACAAAAGCTGATTAAAAGAAGATCTGTATCATGGTCTTAGACATGAGTGTATCTGCCATTTCTATATCTAGAATAGATATATTATATACCACTTTAGTGGTGTAAACACTAAATTGAGTCTTTGGAAATACCCATCTTTAAAAGTATAGTTACAGAAAAATGATATTGATATGTAGCCATTCTGACAAAGGAATCTCTCTGAGGTGCCAGAATAGCATGCAGGTTTATACTAGCCTACTTCAATGCTGTGTATAATACATATGCCTGTGTAAATATGTATGTAGTCATGTCACTCTATATGTAGTGTGTAATCACACCTGCAGGTTCGTAGGTGACAGTTCTGCCTTGGGCTGGATCTTCACATTTGCTTCTGGGATGCAGTTGCTCAAAGTCAGAATTTGCTAGGAAAAGTACAATAAGTAAAACTGATGACTGAGGTTGAAAAACAATTTCTTAACTTCAGAGGCTGTTTTCAGATTTGGTACCCTACTTTTTTAGTCTGATCCTCAGCAATGACAGAAATGCTTGATGTCTGTTTATTTCCTAATCCACAATACTTACTAAATGCTCTTAACTTTAAGATTGAGGATGAAGAAAATACCTCAGTGCAGAAATCTGATAAGAGACTGCTGATCTAAGAAGCCCTCGATGCCAAAGGGCAGCATTTAATCACAGGTTTCTCCTTTTTAGTCATTATTGGCTCACATTGAATAAATACTCTGCATGTGCAGTTTGCAGCTCAATGGTAGATTAATGTGCAGAGCAGTGAAAATTTAACTAGGAAAGAGAATTTGATCTCTCCTCCTGAAAGAGAGATTTTACTGCAGCCCAAAACACTATGGGTTTAGATTTGAAAAACATTGCTCCTTTATAGGAATCTCATTTAGTTTTACTCCCTCTCCATGCCAATTTAACCAAGCCTTTCTGCTCTAAGGTTGGCAAGCAGAAAAAGAGTAAAGTCAGCCATCTAGTTACTACTAGCAGAGAAAAAAAGATGGAAGTACTGAGGTTCCTGTGAAAAACCCAATATTGGAACATTTTCACTTACTGTTTAAGTCTCAAACGATTTGGATAGCAACAAGAGAAACATAATTCTTAGCAAATCAAGACTTCAAGACTGTTTCATACTGTCAGTGAGGAACCCACATGACTTCTGAGTGTTTATTGCTTGATACACATGCTTAAGATACTAGCTATGAAGAAAAGAGGTGGAAGATTTTGGATCAAATAAAAAAAAGATTCAATATTAACAAATCATTGAAAGCTATTATACAGCTTTTTTATCATCTCCTTGGAGAGGTCTTTCTACTTTTGTAGTTTAGAAAGCATGAAGACGTGGATTTATAGTTCCTTCCTGTCCCAAACTAGCTTATATTTTTAAGTCATTTGACATAAAATCAAAGACTTCTGGGACTATTGAAAATAACTTTGTTGCACTCTTTGTAGTTTAGACTTTGATACCTTTTGGTAAGGCTGCTGGATTTTTCTTTTTCTTCTTGGAATTCTGAGTCAGAGAAACAGAAAGCACTGAGAATGTGAAACAGCCTGGAAATGTTTTCTCTTCCATCAAGAAACACAACATGTCCTTTCAAAGCTTAATTGAGCAGCACAAAGCTAATTAGCTGTCCGAAGACATGCCATTTAATTCACAATCCAGCATTAATTTGTTCTACAGGCTGAGCTTATCTGGTATATAAATGCCTTTGCCCTGTGGCTTTCCAAACAGCTGCAATATACAAAAAAGACTGATAACTCTGTCATTTAAATGTTGCTCGCTTCTTTCACTTGTGCATAAAATACTGAACTGCATGTGAATTGTAACTGGAAAGTTTTCATAGTTACAATGAAAAAATAGTTTGTATTTTTATTCCCTTCTAGCTGGGAGTAACATTACTCTAGGATGCCAAAGCCATCATTTGAGCTTTGCACTAGATTATCATTTACAACCAGCTAATCTAATGGGTAATTTTGATGGTATGTTGAATAAATAGTTTCACAGCTTTTTGTGGGTAGTAACTAATTGCCTTATCACTTTCTCCTTATTGTAAAAATCTTAAGTATATTTGTTAAGCTATTATAGCACAGAACGGCTACACTTAATATGAAAGAAGTTTTATGTTGCTAATCTTTGAAGCATATAGCATCATTTTCAGAGACTATTTAACAAATTCTCCCTTTCTCCATCTCCAGCAAGAAAGTCGTGATTTTATTAGGATATGTAATGAATGAGTTCATGAAGTATGACTTCTCATATCCAAATACTAAAGCCTATAACGTTACACTGGTTGTCTTGCTGAACTCATTGTTCTAGCAAATGTTTGCAATTAATATCCCCTCCTCTTAGTACCAGTTGGTGCCTTTGTACATGATACTGTTTGTATAAAGTCCCATTAGGAAAGAAGTTTGGAGCATTTTTCTCTTTGCAGAGGCTGAATGATACACTTTGTCCTTAAAACATGTTTGCAGTAAAAGATTTTTTTCACTATGAATTTTTCTTTCAACATCCATGTAAAAAAATTTAAAGACAGTCATATGGAACCCTAGGCTTTCCCCAGGTTCTAACACATTCTCAAGAACCAGCCTCCAGCAGACTTTCCCTTTTAGGATGGGCCCTGAAGGCCAAAGGGACTGAGCTGCTGCTTACCTGGGCTGCCAGAGACTGGGAGACAGGGAAGGAGAGCATGAAAGATGGAAGAATGAGTGAAAAAAGTGGTTGTGGAATGGGTTGGGAGAAACAGCTGTGTTAGCAATAGTACTTTTGTCAGTGTAAGAGAACTTTTGCCAGTGAAGTGAGATATAACTTCCTCAAATTTAACCCTAATCCATATCAAGCGACTAGGGACAGGAAATAAAGATTTATCTTTTCTATTAATATTTTTTCATGCAATCTTTCCTCACAGATGGCTTGTTCTAATTCCGATTCGTGACTGAGAAGTGGATATTAATCTGCTGCCTGTGAGCATGATGCACTGCTGTTGACTGTTCCATGTATCCTCACTGGCATCCTCTTTAGCCCTCAGTCTTTATTCTCTGCTCTGTGGAGTCCCTCATCTACATCTTTCTTGGCCTCAAGTTAGTCAGCTCTATGGGGAAATAAGAAGTAATGAAATCACATTATTATTTGCTCACATAAATTGGTTTCACAGTGTGGACTAATAGAGTGCCAGTGATTTATAAAGCTTATATATCAAGAAAAGAGATAATGGAAAGACTTTCCATTTTTAAACTTTAAATTAAAAAAAAAAAAAAAAGGCGTCCTTATGAATTTTATTGCTGGGTCATAATGCTTTTTTTGCTGTAGTTAGCACATCTCTCTATATTTAGAGAAACCAGTATCGAATTGCAGGATTTATAGGAAGCTATGGGCACTTCCCAATCTGTCCTCCCATCTCAGGTTGCAGCTGCACACCTGGATGAGGTTTCTGGGGCAGGCAGCATCCATCCAGCAACCCCTCCTCAGCATCCTTTGGTCCTACACTCTGCTTCCTCTATCCCTTTACCAAGCAAAGGTGAAGAAGCTTCCCTGTGGGGTTGTGGTCCCCTCTCTTACCCTTCCACAAGTGGAGAAGGGCCTCTTCTTCTCCTGAAGGTGAGAAGTGATGATCCCGTTGCTAGCTGGCCATTATTCAAATGGAAAGGAACTGAAAGACAAAGGACAATTTATCACCTTCCCAGGAACACAGATGGGAAGACAATGAGTCCATCCATAGATTAGTTCACCTGGGAACATGATCTCCTGGTCACGTGTGTTGATATTGTTGATTTTATCACCCTTTCCCAATGCAGGGACTGCAGCAGCTCGAGTATGAGGCTCAGGGTGAGTAACTGGAAAAATATTTTGCTGTTGGTAGTGTAAGAAGTGCTTTGTGACAGTTGTACACATTGTACACTTCTTCTTTCACAAAAAAGAAATGTGATGAGAATATGAAATATTTCTTGAATCTTGGTATTATGAACAAATATATCACTTGCTACTTGGGGATGTTAAAGTTTGAAAGTGATTCAATAAAAGACCTTTGTACATTAGTTAAAGAATTTCAAGAGTGGTTTATGCCAGGGCAGAGCACTGAAAGGGGTAACCTGACTGGAGTGAGAGGCAAAACAGCAATCTTGGTTAAGATGTTCCATTTTGGTTGCTCTGGCTGTTCCTAGAGACTGTGTGCATACTTTTCTGAGTAAATGCTTGATCATTCCACCTGAATACAAACTATATCCCATAGTTATTGCTCTATGTGTTTGAAAGCTTGGCTTTTCAGACTTTCCTTGTTGAACTTTTCCAGCTACTCAAGCCAGTAACTTTTTGCCTGGAATGTGATTTTAAAAACGTGGTGCACGTTTGACTGTGGTCACAAGAGTTGAAGTGTGAAGCAGCATTCTCCACATTGACTGCTTAAACCTGACATTTAGCTCAGCAGTAGATTGAAAAAAAAACCTAGAAAATAACTCTAGCAGAGACTGATGGTTTGAGCTAAGCAGAACAGGACTGAAAGAGAAGCTGTCCTTTGGGTTTCCTGAGAGAAGAGCTTATAGCTGATTTCTGGGTGAAGTACGAAGAACATTTAGCCTTGATTTTGTTGATTTTTTTGTTGTTGTTGTTTGTATTTTTTTAGATTTAGTTTGTGTTTCTGAACAGTTTCTTGCATTTGAAATGCTTGGGGAATGGGTTAGGATTATTACTATTTATAACTATTTATATTTCAGAAAAGTTTGGATTATTTATTTCATTACAACTAAATTAGTTCTGTTTTCTTACCAAATTGTGTCATCTATTTAAATAACTTCACTGCACATCCTCAGTTGCAACAATCCTTCATTTTGGCACCAATTTTAATATCATTGTTTATTCTTATCTATTATGTTCCATGTGAGATCAAAGAAAGGTTTATTTTCTTTATTAAAAGGCAACAGTTATTGTTGATGGATGATAATTTACAGTTCTGCTACCAATAGGAAAGAAATAAACCTTTTGTTTTTATTATGCTCTTGGAACTGATTACTGGTATAAAAGAAATAAAACAACTCATACATCCAGGAAAGCTTATTGCATTATCACGCAATACACCTGCCTAACTGATGAATAGGACTCAGTCTTGCAGTTAATAAAAAGCTGGAGTTATTTCAGGCTGAAATACGGGAGAATAAAACAACACAAATATTGTTCATGACAATCTTGCTATTATAAGAGAATCGGAGGTCTTGGCTATTAATGGAAGGAAATCATGTTATGCTCTAAGCTTCTAGCTTTTCAGATTAATCTTTTTGTATTTTAAATGTCAAAGTGGACACTTTATCTTTAAAATATGTCCACTTTCAACCTAAAAATGACTCTATAGTAATGTAACTATTGCAAATATACTAAATCCTATGAATTTTTATTCAGATTGTTCTTAAAAGAGAAAGTCTGGATAACAGACTCCAGTCATCATAAAACAGCTAATTAACAATTATAAAATTTTGCTTATCAGTAGTTCATAATTTACCATTAGAATATCACGATGTGAAAATAAATAACCCAGCAGAAGCAAATCAAACCGTTTCCTTTCTAGATCTCCATGTTTGTCAACAGCAGCAGCACTGTGAAATGAGCTGCACAAGCTCCAGAAATGAAAAATAAGGATAGGGGAGCAAAATAAAGACTTAATAAAGAAGAAAACAATTCAAACTAACTCCCCCCACCCCCCCCAAGCTTCCAACCTCCTTTTCTCTAAGATAATGATACTCCTACTTCTTGGGATATCTCTTGGCTTTACTGACCTTTGGCAAGACATCTTCATCTTGGCCAGGACTAGAGTCTTGCAGATTGTAAGAGCTCCAGAGCAAGTGACACATAGCCTCCTTGTTTTTGTCCTTGCTGACTTCTTTTCCTTGCTCTTCAGTAACTGAAGATAGGATTGCATTGTGAGATATAGTTTGAAATGATCCAAGTACCTGGTGTCATTTAAATTTTGAGGGAAGTGCAGGCATGTGGCAGTGCGATGCCATAATGGGAAACAACAAGGCTTTTGTTACCTCAGTCTACACTTTTTATAAATGACAGTTTTCAGCTCATGCTTTCTATAGTTTTTTGAATTAATTTTTAGGAAGAGGCTGCCATCACAAATTTCTGTTTAAAATTGTAAAGGCTTTTTGTCCTTGTGTACTTAGGAAACGATTTCCTGGATGAGGTTGCAAAAGAGAGTTGGACTTGGCTGCTTACAGTGATAATCTCTTACTTTTTTTGCTTCAGGTAGTTAAACTTTAGGTAATCTTTTGGGCTTTCCATGGGCTATTCTTGTTATCTTTTGCACACAGAAAACCTTAAAGCATAAATTAACTGTTCCTTCTTTACCTCCATCTTGATTCATTAGGTTTTATGCTAACTATTCATAGTTCCCATTGTCCCATTTGAATAGGTGAAAACACATTTACTTCATAAAAAGATACTTTTCTCAGTTTAATGTAATTCAAGTCTTTGAGGTCACAGCAAGCCAGCTTGGTGAAAACTGCTAGGTCCCTTTTGAACCTTCTAATAGTGATCTAAAGAAATTATTGGGAAGTAGTTTTCAGGTTCAAAGTATTTTGCTCCACATGGTATGTTTACAGCCTTCTAAAAACTAGAATAAATTGCCAGTTATCAGAAAAGGTAAAATATGTGTCAACTCCTGTTTTCTTTACCTCGTTCTGAAACATTAATGCATGAATAACTGTGGAAAACAACCAGATTGACTATTCAATGAAAAAGGAGAATTGTCCTCCTGAGAGGGCAAGAGCATTGAATCTTGGAATCAATTCCTTCCAAGAGCCAGTCTCCCTACTCTACCTGACACATTCTGGCTTCTTTCAGTCTTCTTTAAAAAAGAAAACATTCAAGAATGTCAAATACTAATGTGTACAGAGTGTTCTTTGTATATTTGGGGACCATGATGTCAAATGTCTGAATTACCTGAAATAATAGTGTGATTGGTTGACTTTGAGTGGCTGCCAGCTGCTCTCTCACTTCTCCTCAGCTGACTGGGAGGAGAAAAAAGGATGAACAAGCTCATGGGCTGAAAGAATGGTGGGGTCACCACTTGCCAACTACTCACATAGTCAAATAGACTTGACTTGTAGAAGAATTTAAGTTGGAGCTGGGCTGCAGTTCCTGGTAGGGGCACCTTCTCCAGGAAAGGGTCTCCACAGTTGCAGCTGCTTCAGGGAATACTGATCTGCTTTGGCCTGGAGTCTTCCATGGACTGCAGTATGGATATCTGCTCCAGTGTGCTCCTCTCCCCAGGCTGCAGGGAAATACCAGCTCTAGTGTCTCAGTGACTGGAGCTCCTCTTCCTGTAGGAACCTGTAGAGAGCCTTCATGGATCAGTTTGGCAGAACTTGAGTACTAGATGTGTTCACAGCTGAAATCCAGGCAAGTTTAAATGCTTTTGACACTAAAACATGTTTATTGAAATTAGCATTGACTCTCTTTATGGGGCTTTGTAGAAAACTGCCTATTGAAAAACCCATTAGTTTGCATTCCTGTCTTCTAAAAATTGTCTTGGTGTTGAACTCCCACTGCTGTCAAAGAGCCACATCAAAGGTGAGCACAAAGAAAAGCTTAGTTTGCCTTATCCATTTGATGTCGTAGAGTTCAGATACAAGGCTTTATATCGCTTCATTATATAATTGAGAGCAGTTCCTCTCAATTTACACTAAATATGGTTCACTGGAGAGTATTCTGCCTCGTCATTCTTATAATGGACACTTGGTTTTCTAAAAGATCACTAACCTAATTCTCTTGGCACTTTTGATGGTATTTCTAAGGCAGTCAAAAGAGTATAAATGAATACAGCCCCGATGATCATAAAAATCAAAGCAAGCATCACTCCTTAACAGCAGACTATGATCCCAAAGTTTCAGTAATCTAAGAACACCTTGTTTCCAACAGATTCTTCATATTCAAAATCTTCAGCCAAGCCACTAAATCTTGAGCAGGCTCTGAAGTTGTTTGTGAAGAGCTGACATTTAGATTTGACAGAGTAGGACACTGAGAATTAGAAAAGTCCAGCTTTTCCTGGTTCAATACCACAAGGAACAGATTCAACAAAATACTTGTCAAACCTTCAGCTGCTTTTGTGTGAGGCCATCTCTCATTTCTTCTTTATCTCCTCATGGTATTGCATCTTGACATATTTATTCTTAAGCAACTATGATGAAGTTTCCTCTAGAGAGAGAGATTTTTAGCATCTTGAGAAGTTTCCAAAGAAAATAATAGAGCTTCTGATAAGCCTCAGGCTGTCAAACAGAATAGAGGAGAATATACTTTCTCATAACACCTTACTCCTGAGAAGATCAAAGCAGGCGAGTTTTTTTTAATCACTAAATTGGTGAGGAGGTTTCTCTTCCCTTGTTTTGGAATTGCAAACTTTATTTGATCACAGGGAAAGAGACTTCTGAAGGATGTCAGTTTTGTGCAATAATTAACATGTAATAACCTCATTTGTTCCTAGCATGGCATTTCCTAAAATAATAGTAACAGCTTTAATATTCACCAGTTTGACTTTTTCTAATTGCTTTACAGAATATATTTATAAAAGAGCATGCTGGAAATGATTGTATGTTTAAAACACTACTTAGATAAGTGCAAGTTTTAAAATCAGCAATATATTGAATATTCTGGAATTACCATCAAGTTATTTCAGAAACTTGGGAAGAATCCTAAGCCTCAACCTGTACATAAGCACAGTCCTATGGTAATAAATCATTCACATTAAATACTATCATAGGGATTTTTAGACTAGGGAAACAACTAACTTCCAGAGAGTCTTAGAAATAAGACTGGGAGAAAATGGGTTTTGAAATAAAGAAATACATAGCACCTTGACAGTGCCATTTCAAATCTAGCAGAAGTGAAGCTGACTACATGTGTTATCAATGATTACTTTTCAAACAATTTAGTACATTTACAGTTTTCTCATTTCAGCATGCAGTTCCTAGCAAGGTTTTTTTGAGATGTGGTATTATTTGATCTTAATGCTCTGTTATGACGTAGTTCAACTGTATGTAAGAGCGAATGTTCTAAGAATCAGAAACTCAAGTAATTAAATCAGAAATCAAACTGCTTAATGGGTTTAACATTCTTTGTTAAGCACAGAAAATGGCATCTGGTGGCTTTTTGTGATGTTTATTTATTTACACAATTCTTCTATGGAATTGCATTTACCTGTTCTTGTGGTCTTGTACCAGCAACGAGCTCTTTCTGAACCGTCAACGTACTATGCAATAGGTTCCAGCTTTCTCACGACTTATTGTCTCACCTCATATAATGTTTTAGTTTTCCTCAAAATATTGCAACTGATAAATGAAAATTCCTTTCAAGGAGTTTGGAATGTTTTTACTTGCATAATTTACTAGCCTCTGGACTTGTCTGTTTTGTCTTTGACCACTAGAATTTTACTGTGACCCAAATTATTGCCGCAAAGATCTCCAGGAGTTTTTTTAGGTTGGTATATTTCTGGGCTGTTGTAACTCAGTAGTGTACTTCTCAGAACAGGAACATTTATACTGGGGCCTCAAGGGCCCTGTACACACATGTAAATGTTTTGTTGAACAAAATGAGGAGTGAATTTGTATTATATATATATATATATATATGCTTTTCTACTTTAAAATTTAGTCTAAGTATTAACACCTGTTTACATTCAGGTCTTATTGCTGGAGCATGTCCAGAAATGGGCACCAGAGCTGTGGAAAGGTCTGGAGAGCAAGTCTGATGAACAGCTGAGGGAGCTGGGATTATTCAGCCTGGAGGAGGCTGAGAGTAGACGTGATCACTCTCTATAACGACCTGAAAGGAGGCTGTAACGAAGTGGGAATGAGTCTCATTGCTCCAGTAATGAATGATAGGACAAGAAGAATTGAGCTCGAGTTGCATCAGGGGAAGTTTAGGTTGGTCATTAAGAAGAACTTTTTCACTGAGAGGGTTATTAAGCATTGGAACAGGCTGCCCAGAGAGGTAATGGAGTCACCATCCCTGGAGATATTCAAAAGACACGTGGATGAGGTGCTGAGGGACATAGTTTAGCGATGGGCTTGACAGTGTGAGGTTGAACTTGATGATCTTAAAGGTCTTTTTCAACTGAAATAATCCTATACTAGAGCAAGCTTTACCCAGAGGCACCAAAACCACCTGCTGTGAAAGGGTTATGTTGTTTTTTTTTTTGTGGTGGCAATGCAGTAATGCACAAGTCAGCAACAAACTTGGCTCTGTTTCACACCCCTACTAAAAAGCAAAAAATCCTTCATATGTGCTATAGAAGTGCGTTTGGTTTAAGCATTTTTTGACTGATTAGTTGGAGTCTTCCTGCCCTGTATACAATGGTGCTGTTATTAGCTCCTCGAGTTTTATATTGTGCATTTATAAATGTGTTAAAAATTCTATCTGTGCAAAGAATATTGGTTTAATGTTTTTAAAGTGAGCCTGGCAGTCAGATTTTGTTGAATTTCCATGGGATCCTAGCTATGTCATCACTTCTAGCCCATTGCAAGCATAAGGTAAAGCATATCAATGTAAAATCATGCATGAGAACAGCCAGTCGGTGAAGGGCAAAACTCAGACTGCAACTTGTGCAGTGAGACTGAAGACAATGTTAAGTATCTGGCAGCAATATAATCATAGTAGTCCAGGGGTCAGAAACCCACCTAGGATTTAGTGCAAGTTTTCCCTGCTGTGGCAGGAGTATCAGTACCAGTACCTTGCACAGTTATCTAGCACAGAGATGCCTATCTGAATGACAAGTGCATCTTTGACTGAACTGAAGACAAGTTCTGAGCACTGAAGTCACTTTTGAAAATGAGATTTAGCCGAGTTCAAAAATTGGATTTCCCTAGTCTATTGACAGGTTTCTAAAGCACCAGCCAAGTGGGACTGAAAACAGGTTTATAAATGAAATATGTTATTTACTGGCACTACATTAAAGATGCCTCTGGTGAAATGTTTTGAATAAGTTTTCTTCTGGAATTATTAGTGAGCTGAATTTAAGAAAAGGCAATGGCTTCATTAATTGCTATGATAAAAAATAAAGCACAAATTCTTACACTGTTATTACTGCTGGTGCTGTAAAATAAAATGCTCTGCATCTTTTGTATGCTGCATATTTAACCTATATTTATGTAACTTCCCAGAGTATATGAACAACTATTCTGTTTCTCCACATCAGGTGCCTGAAAACTTTATTTTACAGCCTGTTTCTAGGGCTTAGCAGCTTCTCTATAGTACAGTGACTGGTGTTTGATATGTGAATAAATCAGACAAGACATACTGTGGAATATAAAAGGATCAAAAAGGGAATGCTCCTCGCTACCCCTGGTATGTGCTCTCAGATGTAACAAATGCCTGACTGGTACTGGAAATATATGCAAAATTTCGTACATCAATAGGTTTCTGTGACTTTCACCAGTGAAGTGTTTAAGCTAAAGCAATTCTTTTGCACAAGCACATAAATCCATGAAAGTGTTTGCATCTTAATCTGAAATGAGAAATTGTCACATGATTGGAGAAAGGCCTAGTGTGTCCTAAAAAAGGCACATCTTCATGAGGAAAGTGAATTATTTGGATGGCAAAGCACTCCAGGCCTCATCTGAGATCAGAAGCCCCTTTGTGTTATGCCATTTCTAAGCAAAATTGTAGGTTTCCTTCTCTCATCTGTTTGTGTTTTGCCTCTAAGAGATATTTTCTATCTCAACCAGAATTTCTAGACAAGATGCAAGAGGCGTTTGGTCAAGCTGTGCTTTGAGTGTTAGACTCATCTTATCTTTGAGCAAGGTGAAGATGACCTGGAGAAAGAAACCTGTAGAAGTAGTTATTAGTGGAGAAATCTTGGAAAAATACTCCATTCCTTGTTCAGAGGAAAAAAAAAAGAATTATTTACTGTATTCACCTTATAATTTGTCATTGTTCTCTTACCTATTGCATTTGTCTAAGATTAAGACATTGTGTGTTATTCTATGGAAGACCTTAGTGAAATTTCCTGTATTTTAGCTGCATTTAGGAAACCAAAGACAATTTTTCAATGGATCTGCTGAGGGAGGTTTCAGAGAACTGCATAGCAAACATGTACATATTTTAAAGCATATTACACTATGAATAATTCTCTCCACTAAATTTATGAGTACTAACTAACCTTTATTGGACTGTTTCTAGAAAAACTAGAAACAAGTATTTAGCTAACCTGAAATGTAGAGGGGAAGGTAAATTCTCTTTAGTATAGACCAGGCAGACCTTGATCTCTCATTCCCTGGTTTAAATGCACAGCATCAGCACTGGTATCTGGAGTGATTGATACCAGGTGATACTATGATACTAGGTACTGTAACCTGGCTGAACATATTAAATTTGGTACAAGAAGATCAGCTTGTACTTGAAAGCAAGGGACTTGAAAAAATTTGTATCCAAAATGAGTTTCTCTTGAACACTTGAAATCCTTGATGACATGGATGGTGATGAGAAGACACTGGATGAGGCCTAGACCACACCTGCTTTAGAACCCAGCTTCATACTCTAGAAAATGTAATAGCACAGAATGATTGTCATACATGAATTTTTTTCCCCACTTCTCTCCTTACCTCATATATTTCAGATAGTGAATCTATACAGTTCCCAGGATTTTCTGCAGCCAGAGAGTAGTTTCTGAAAACTGGTGATGTCTTGTACCAGAGGCTGCTTCATCTCTTACTCTCCAGGTTGTCTCCCACAGTATCAGGTAGAGTAGGACAGGCTTTCTGAAAAATCTGTGGCCAGTGGCAACAAATCCTTTTGTCTCCTGCTGAATTCTTCCAAGGGCTTGGGGAATGGAAAACAGTACAAAAGTGATACAAATCCTTTGTGTAGAAGAAGAGAAAGAGTCCACTTAGTTGTGTGGGTGCTGCAGATGATCTGCACATTATTTCA
The DNA here is from genome assembly GCA_013401255.1 of Urocolius indicus. Lineage (NCBI taxonomy): Eukaryota > Metazoa > Chordata > Aves > Coliiformes > Coliidae > Urocolius > Urocolius indicus. The sequence continues at coordinate 198,211 of WBNH01000005.1, read as the reverse complement.
GTGAGATAAGCCTTTGTATCTTGAAATGTGAATTCATCTTTCTCTTATGAGTTCTCTCAGAAATTACTCTTCAAAAAAAGTGTCAAGCCTTGTAATAGATTTGCGTGGCTATGACAAATTACAGGAAGGAACAAAAACATTTTTTTCTTTTTACTAGAAAATAGGGCAATTTGAGACACTTTTCAACAGGAGCAGCTCTAACTTAATGGCATCTCAGTAGTCAGATATTTTCAAAGTGTCTTCCATGACAAAACACACAACCATTTGCAGTGGCCTTTGTGTCGTTAAAGAAATTGAACATATTTAGTCTTCCTGATGAATGCTCCTAAAATAATTTTCACTCTTCCTAAGACAGCAACGATTTTGAAAGCTATTACCTAGGATTTCATCTAAGAGAACACTGAAATTCTTCTCTGTTACTTAAGATTTCAGCAATTTATGGCTTTCACAAACCTGTGCTCTCTGAGAGATGTCCATAGAAGTGAAAATGTTATGGTCTGGATGCAAAGAAGTGTTCAAATACTTTGATTGGTACCATCCAGGAGAAAATGACCCTAAACCCAATGGACTATCTTCTGATCAGAATGAACAAAGGGAACCTCCTCTGGAGTTGCTAATGTCTTCCCATTTACAGGTGTCCTCTGTGTGACAGAGTGTTGGACAGGGAAAAGGGAACTCTTAACACTTCTCCAGGGGTGTGACAAGAGCAGATGACCCAGATGGTACAAGGAGATTCTACTTGCTTGTGCTGGGTTAGCAATTAGGCAGACAACCACGAGGCAGGAGGGCTGAAACGTGTAGTGGATGTCATTCATGGGGTATGGTGAGGATGATGATGCTGCGGAACTAAACAAATTAACTATGAGCCAGCAATGTGCCCTTGTGGCCAAGAAGGCCAATGGCATCAAGAAGAGTGTGGCCAGCAGGTCAAGGGAGGTTCTGCTCCCCCTCTACTCTGCCCTGATGAGGCCTCATCTGGAATCCTGTGTCCAGTTCTGGGCTCCCCAGCTCAAAAGGGACAGAGAACTGCTGGAGAGCAGCACAGGGCCACCAAGATGATCAGGGGACTGGAGCATCTTACTTATGAGGAAAGGCTGTGGGAACTGGGGTTGTTTAGTCTGGAGGAGACTGAGGGAGATGTTATTAACATTTACAAATATCTAAATGGTGGGTGTCAGGAGGTTGAGACATCCCTTTTTTCTATGATATCTAACAACAGGACAAGGGGTAATGGGATGAAGCTGGAACACAAAAAGTTCCATTTAAATATAAGAAAAAAAAATATTTCACTATGAGAGTGAGGGAGCCCTGGCACGGGCTGCCCAGGGAGGGTGTGAAGGCTCCTTGGAGATCTTCAAGACCCACCTGGACACAGTTCTATGTGATCTGACCTAGGCTGACCTGCTTCTGCAGAGGGGTTGAGCTAGATGATCTCTAAAGGTTCTTTCCAACCCTACCATTCTATAATTCTATGATCTCTCATGAAGGAGGACAGCAAAGAAAAATGCCAAAATTGCCTTTAACCCCCTTTTCCTGTAGTCCCAATGAGAAGTGGGCTGTGGGAAAGTATATTGTTCCTATGGGTCAATCCCTGCCCACAAGCTGTGTGGGACAGATCTCTGACAGGTATTGAAGCACACAATTTTATTTAAAAGGACTTTCTAAAACTGATTTTTCCATCCTTGCCACTCTGTTGACCCCAGCTCCTGCAAACAGTGGGAATTGTTACGCAGCTATTGGCCAGCACATTTATGATATGCTGCAGGGAATAGTAATTGGGTGAGGAAACAGTTTTTTCCTGGGGATTAATAAATTTCTTCTCATCTTTTCCTGCTACTGTTGACACTTGTAGGATGGTGTTGAGCAAGAGCAAAATATTTCTGGTGGAAATGCTGATAGTCAGGTGGGCTTATTAACTCCTTCCAGTGCAGGTTTGAGCACATCTCAGATGACAGGACCTTCCTCTGATCCCAGGTCTGATTGAACAGACTTTGACCTGACTCAAACGAGTCCATTTGCTTGATTCGTGAGATGAAGAAAGTGCTTGACAAAGCTTTATGATTCTTTTAAAGGAAAGAGAGAGACAACCATCTAATAAAATGAATTTAAAAATTAATAGACTTGCTGGAAAGGAAATTACTGGTCTGAGAAGAGCAACTTAGGGAAAATCCTGAGTGTAAAACCATACTAGTTTTGAAAATATACATATTCATGGGCTAAGGTAGTTCTCTCTAGCTGAAGATTTCATCTTTAGAAATACCTCTTTCTTACTTGCCTAAGGGAAGAGTTGCACACCTAAAGAGAAAAGTTTCCCTTAGTCTCACAGAAGATCTGTAAATATTTATTAAAGTCAATAGGGCCACTATTACTCCAGTTTTAAGAACTTTTTATGAAGGCTGCAAGTAAAACATCCTAAACTTAAAGAAATATGCAATGGCATTCTCCAGTCCTTTATTTCTGAGAAAAATTAGATTCTTTGATACTATTTTCTAGTTTGGGAAAGATGTCAATAAAGGATCAGCATGTTCTGCTCTCTCAATACTGTTTGTAGATCTAAACATGGCAGTGTCAAAGGATTTAGAAGACTGTTTTTCTTCTTGTTTTTCACTATATTCTTAAAAAAAACAAAGGTAAAAGTAAAAGATCACTGAGACAAGCTTTGACATATGTACTTACTAATATTTCTGTGTCTTGAATACTGATTTGTTAGTACAGAGTTGCTCAGAAAACCTGTACTCGTCACTGAAATGTTTTGTCAACCAGAAACATGACAGAGAAAATGAGTCTTCTTTAAAAGAAAACATAAAAAATAAATTGGTAAATGTTTGCATGATGAATTCTGACAACACTCTTCTTAAACTTTATGGTATTGTTTGGTTTTTTTTTACTACTAAACAGAAGTGAATTCTTAATTTGACATCATTATCTTCTGAAATCTCTTTGGTAAGCCTGGCTGGCTATTGGTTTTGCCACTTGCCTGGCCTGATTTACAAAGGCAGTCAATGCCTTCAGCTCCCTGTAACTAAAGTGGGACTTGCAGACGCTCAGCAGTTTTAAATATCAAGCCAATAATATTTTTGGAGCAATTTATTTTATCCTTCGATTTTTCTAGTCTTTTGTGAAATAGTATTTTGGCTGAAAGATCCTCCTTGTTGGCTTGGATCCCTTTTTCTTCCCACGGGGAAGAATCAGCTTTGGAGCCAACATCAGTTATCTCATCCAAAAGGTACATTTTAGTGCTAAGAATAAATTAATGTAACTATCATAATAGGTAAGAAATCTATCAGCAGCGCTTCATTCGTTATTCCATGAGTGTTGTTCTTTTCTTCTTAATCTTTGTTTCTCTTTATTTTTTTTTTCAGTCCTAGGTATTTTAGTGATTTTTTTTTTTCCTTGCAGACTGTTTTTGCTACTACACAAAAGTGTGATTGGAAGATGTCTGGAAGCCTTACAATGTCATAGTTAATGCTATATTTAGTGTGCGATTCTGGTTGTTGATTTTGGCACTCCTAAAAAGGCAGATGAGTCTCTAGGGGATTTTTGAACTGTAGTTATCTGCATCTCTCCTACACTCTAAATAGTCATAAAATTATGTCCTTTGAACTGTAACTTACAGAAAATGACAGGTCACGGGGTTCTTGTTTGTGTTACACCAGACCATGAGCTGCCTTAAGCTTGGAGGTGTGCAGTCAGTTAACTGCTTTTGTTTCTTGACAGGGGCTTTTCTGTCTCAGCCTGAGAAGCTACAGGAGCAGTCTGGCTGCTTGCTGGGATTTCTAGACAAATAGTGGGTGTCCCAAACTGTTTATTCCCCCTTGGTTAGACCATATTGTCTTTTCCAATGAGTGATACAGATGTGCTGATCATTATAGGAGTAAAAGAAACCTGCTTTTTATTTGCTTTTTGAAATATCCTAGCTGTAAAGCAAGCTTTGGGTTCTCAAAACTTGCTTTCTACACCTTGCTACAGACAAGTGCATCCTGGAAGACGTGTTTCTTATGTCAGCAGGATGAGCTGAGCTCTGCATGCAGCCACTGTTATCAACTCATTCACAGTCACTTTGCTATTTTTTTGATTTTATCTTGACTTAGTTCTACTTTGTGTGCAGATTCTTAAATTCTCTCTTCTTACTCATAATTATTCAACCTCACAAGTGTATTATTGACTTTTTTTTTTTTTTTCCCAAAATGCTTGGGGGTGCAGTTTAAATGAAAAGTATTTTATAAATCTTTGTGAAATTGTTCAAGTACCGATCTGCCTGAAGTGATACTCAATTTACCCTCTGTCTGCTTTGTTAATGATGGCCTGAGATACTGGTAATTAGGTCTGTGTCTGTTCAGTCTTTCAGAGGAAGAGAAAACTAGGAGAAGCTGATTTGAGAAAAAGAAAAGGCTACATGATGGCCCTAGATTTGAGATTTTTCAAAGGGTATATAGGCAAAGGTCCCCACCTTGTTGGTCTAATGCAGACAAAGGAGTAAAAGGAAATCTGTAGAAAAATATTTAGTGGGATATGGGGGGAAAAAGCCTCAATCAGAACTCAGCAACTGCAAGCTATTAATAATCACCCAATTTTCTTTGCATATATGTTCATATCAGTTACAGATGCTTTCATGCATGTATGTAGTGGAAGGAGAATGTGTGAAATGTATGCTGAAAGACTTCAACTCAGAGATGACAGTGAAAAGGAAAGTTGGAGATGAGAGAAACAGTGAAGGGAAGTGATAAGTCATAAAAGAAAGATCAACTCAAGTACAGGTGTAAAGAGGCAGATCTGGAAATAGGAAGCTTAAAGTAAAAAAAGATAGACAAGGAAAATAACACTAGAGGAAATGAAAGAAAAAAATTGTGAAGAAAGTGGGATGAAAATAATGGGAAATAAGAAAAATAGGAGAAAATAGAGCATATTTGTGTTGCTGCCAAAAAGCTCTGCACTGTCACACTACAGAGATAGAAAAAAAAATCCTCTTTTCTGCAGGAAACAGATATGTGAGGCTGAGGCTGGAAAATGCTGTTTCAAGCAGTGATTTTGGGCACACTGAAAACTATTATTTGGCCCTCAAAATTTAGATGTGAGCAGGAGTGATTTGATTAAGATAGTGAAATCTGCTGTCGATTGTGGAAGAGGTTGGTGGGAGTGTGTAGTCCTAGTAATGCAGGTGTTGCTTTAAGTAGCCACGCAGGCTGTGAGTTGATTTAACAATAGATGAAACATCAAACCGTTATTTAGTGTTGCACATGGGATTGAAAACCTATCAATCAACAATTTTATTTGTTCAGGTTTTAGTTTTGGTTAGGTATGATCTCCCAGACTCTCTCCAGCACTTTTGGCAGTCCCAGCTGAGCTATGTGGCAGAGCAGCCTTTTGATATGAGGTTCATGCATAAAGCAGATTCCGCCTCCAGAGGCAGAGTACAGAAGATGCTGCTGGATCCCATCTCTGTGGGAGAGTGATGGGGACCAGACATGTTAGATAGCAAGTGAGAATCCCTGTTTTGGGTTTCCAGCAACTGCATTTCAGGACACATCAGGAAGCTACATTGATTATATGACAATTGTTTATCAAGAGCAATTAGGGCATGGGTATGCACCAGTCTTTTGTGATTGCTTTGATATTGGGATCTTGTCAAGTATTATCTGGTTTTCCCATTCTAAGTTTAAATCTGATTAGTTTTTCTGAGGTTCAAATAGCATCATCTGCTCACAGGTCACCTCTGTGGAGGTGTCAAGGATTTTCTATCAAAATTGATCTGTCCTGGGTTTATTTTCAAACTCATTCGTAGTAGAACTTATTTTTCACTTCCTAACACATGCTAGAATTGGAAAGAACTGCTTCTGGCTTGATTAAGACAGGGAAATCTACCATGTAGATGGGCATGTAAACAGTCTGATTGGAAAGGCATGTAGGAAGGAAGCATGTGAGGAGCTAACACACTTAAAAATCTCTGTGGTTGTCAGAATAATTAATGCTTCCAATAAACATGCTAATTAGTTGATAGGGAGAAAAATGTATGTGTTAGACTTTTTCACATTATCCTGAATGCAGACATATCCTTATCATATCCTTACCTTTGAACACTACCTCTACATCATTTCCTGGCTTTAGACACTTGTTATTGACTCTACAAAGAGCAGCAAAAAGACTTAATAAAATCTGACAGCAGGCAGCTTTTCCTGTCTGCAAAGATTAAGTGCTTAGTACTTTGCATTTCAATTACATAAAACTAATGGAAAAAATATTTTACATTCTAGCCCCTTATTTGGCAAATTGCTTGGAAGGAAAAATATTTCTCATTTAGAATCATGTTTTTCTTTTAAAAGAGGTTGAAAAGTGGATTAATCTATTGGCTGCAATATGTAACCCTGCTTTTTTTAATTAAGCAGATATTATGTGTATTCTAATCAATACTATTGTGTGTTTTCTCTTTGCTAATGTGGCCATTTCCAGAATTTTAGCTTTTTCCTGATCTAAAAGCAGATTTTAGAACTGCTCATATAAATTGTTTCCTATAAGTCATGACTACTCTACTCTTCATAAATTAGCTAATAGAGTTTCTTATCCTGTCTAAGGCCCATAAATGAATGTAATCAGTAGAGATTTTTCTATTTGAATGGTCGTTGTATGGAATAATAAAACACTAACTTGAATTCCAGTTCTTCATTTATTCTATTTGAACTGGGAATTTTTCATTCAGAAGGATGGTTATTTAAAGCAGCACACACAAGTGAATTGAATCACACTGTTTACTGAATACTCTTTCCATAAATTAAAATTATATCCTTCTTTTTCAGTATTGCATATTTCAGTTTTAACAAGTGCAACAGCTCTCTTGGCTTATGGATAACAGACTTGCCAATTTAAATATCTGAAAAGTTCTCTTGCAGAGCAATCATGTATTTCCCTGCAGGTACATCATAGCTTAAATATTGTTAGTAGAGTAAAAATACCCTTTTTGATTATGAAAAGAAAGATGTGGTACATTGCTTGAAACTGTATATGAAATATAGTGTAATTTTAAAGGCAAAGGGCTTGATGCTTCTGAGTCACCTAGTCAAATGTTCCTTCTGTAGTTGACAACAGCATCTCTTGAGTGATAGTGCCCTTTTAGCCTGGGCAGTTGTCAATGTTACTCTCATTTATTCTCATTCTTTGGGATAAAAATTGATAATACAGGCAAGTATTCCTTTGCAGTAGCTAGACTTATTAACATAGATTACACAAAATTCTGTCATCTTTGAATTTGATGGAAATGGGTTGCTTTTATGGATGACTTTACATCAAATCCTACATGTGAATCAGAGAATCACAGAATGGTAGGGTTTGAAAAGACCTCTAAAGATCATCTAGTCCAACTTCCTGCTAAAGCAGGTCCACCTAGATCAGCTCACTTGGGAACATGTCCAGGTGGGTTTGGAAACCTCCAGAGAAGGAGAATCCACACCCTACCTGGGCAGCCTGTGCCAGGGCTCCCTCACCCTTACACAAAAGAAGTTTTTCCTTGTGTTTAAGTGGAACATTTTGTGTTTCAGTTTTTGTCCATTAGCCCTTGTCCTGTCACTGGATACTGCAGAAAAAAGTGTAACCCCATCCTCTTGACATACACCTTTTGAATACGAGTAGGTATTAATGTGGTACCCCCTTAAGTCTCCTCCAGGCTGAAAAGCCCCAGATCTCACAGCCTTTCTTCATAAGACAGGGCAAAATACACCCTGCCCTAAACTTCTGCTGCTTCTTTCTTTGCTTTTGGCATGTCCTCCTTGCAGAAGTCAGATTATTTATCACGAGCTGAGACAAGGTTATAATTTTGGGAACCAACACAACAGATAGAGATACTGGGATTTAAACTGATTTTCTCACTGAAGTAGGAGAAATCTCTTCTTTACAACACAGAAATTTAAGAGACTTTCATTGTTTTGGGAACACTTCTGCATGAGTCTGAACTTCTCCTTTACATAAAAAAGCGAGACCAACATCTGTACCAATATGTCTGTTATTTGTGTGATTTATGGAGCTTACTGAAAAAGTGAGAAAAGACTCCATTTCCCCCAGATTCCCTGGTAAGAATACTGCCTTTAGCTTACCCTCATACAACTCTAGTGAGTCTGTTACCCTGGGGCAGTCTTGAGGGTCTCACCACATCTCTACTCATAACTGTTCCCCTTTGCATAGATGTGTTCTTCATCAAAGCCTTGAGCCAAGCTTTTTCTTTTCAAAACGAGCTGGTCTATTTGAGTTCAAATGAATGGTTGTGTGCCGAGTCCTCCTCTCCAAGAGGAGACAGCAGCTCTGGTGCAAGAAGGTGAAGGGTGAGAGGGGATACCTGGGTGCAACTATTTGCCCCTAACCCAGCCAATGCAGAAATACAAACCAGTTTCTTCTGCCTCTGGGTTTCCAAGTGCAAGGTGTGTCCAATAGCCAGCAATTCATGCAATAGAATGAAAACAGAGGTTTCCCTTAAAAATTCCTGGTTGACTTATAAATTTTCTGTAGAAAACCTGCAGATGTATTTTAGTAGCTGAGTGATAAAATGACAGCTGGTAAAATAAGACATGTTAGGTATGTTATGGTTCTGTACAAATGAGAATCAAGACCCTTCCCTCCATGGAGACAGCTTTTCATTAAGTCTTCTTGAATCAAAGTGTTCAAGTTAATGATATGCAGTTTAAATTATGTCTGATATCTGCACATTATTTCCTGAAATAGAAAAGTGCCTTCATACATAAACAGTAATATAAGAAAATGTAATAAATTGCCTCACAAGGATCCAAGCAGTAGGATGTCAGATGACAAGAGACAGTGGCTTGTGAATAGCTCTGCGACTGGGAAATGGGTGATGGATCATCCAGTTACCAACTCCCTGAACTATTGGGTTATCTCCTCCTATACATATTTGAGTATTTCCAGTTAGGGAGCATGTAATCTGATGATCATGACTGTTATGAAAAAAAAGTAGCATAGTATCAAGTGAGAGACCCATCCTAGAGACACACATTTCCTCACGGCATGCCCGAATACAGGTTTTGAACAGTTAATGACTAAGCAGACTTCAACTGTAGTGAGGAGTCAGCGTATTGTAGCACTGGCTGAAGAGAATGGTGAGAAGACTATAAAAAGAGAATTTTTGAGTGGGAAATTTCTCATTTATGAAGGTTTTTTCTGTTTAAACTGGAAAGACATAACTCCAAACTGTACTTAATGCAAACGTTTCATACCAGTCAAATCTTTCTTTACCTCTTTTGCTTTGCTGTATAGTTTAACACAAAACCATAGAGTCATAGATTGGTAGGGGTTGGAAGGGACCTTTAGAGATCATCTAGTCCTGCAGAAGCAGATTGACCTAGATCAAGTCACATAGGAACTTGTCCAGGTGGGTTTTGAAGACCTCCAAGGAAGGAGCCTCCACAACCTCCCTGGGCAGCCTGTGCCAGGGCTCCCTCACCTCAACACCGAAAGAGTTTTTCCTTATGTTTAAATGAAAATATTCATTTTCATCCCTAAGATTTTAAGTGTAAAGGCAAATGCATTTACTACTTTAGTAGATAATTTACTCTTCAATGGAAAGGGCTGCATGTAGATTTGTTAGGCAGTATTTGCTATACATTTCCCACTTGCTCTGATGTATTTACTTCAGAGCCTGCATAATAATCGATACTAATCTGCAGAATGGAGAAGATAACAGAGTGGTCTGGGATTGCTGTTTTTGACAGGATTCCATTCTTTCATCATTTTTAAATACCTCTCCAGAGATAGGGATGGTAACAGTGAAAAAGAAGTGATCCTCAAGCAGAAGAGCTGTGGGCAGAAGCCAGGCAATAATCTCCAGCATCTCATCAATGCTGTCATTACTGACTGACAAAATGGGCAAAGAATTTGATGGAAGTGAATTATGGCTGCTGTCGCCTACCTGTCATGGCAACACATGAGCATCACCTCTGACAGCACAGCCTTGAAGCAAATAGATATTTTCTATTATGTAATTTTCACAATGAATGAGACCTGCTTATTGGAAATCTATAGGTAGCTGGCAATGGTAAATGGCAACTGTGAATATATCCAGTTCAGTGCTGGTTAATTTACAACTTCTTCTGGACTGTAGAGCAGCAATGTTATTTCTTGAAACTAATGAAGGCAGGATTAGGAACCAGGGCAGAATGAGCAAACTTTGTCTTTCTTCTCAAAGGCTTTAAGTTGTTTGAGTTTATATTTATTTACAATTGAGCTGTGGCAGGAGTTTCTCATCTGGGGGTCAAGGCACTTTGTGCCACAATGAAGGTAATCTGTTTTTCTGGTAGTTCAGTCAAAGTTTATAACAAGATGTCACATATGAAAAACAAGCAAATAAGGGTGACATTTGCCACAGTAACAGCATAATAGAATCAAACAAATAACTTGGCAGCGGCTCGTGACAGCTTTACTATGAATTGTTCTCAAATATTCAGTGACATTTCACTATTAAACAGCTCGTTATTTTCCTAGGTTTTGCATGTGGTTTTGTGCTAAAATCCCTAAGTATCTCCCAGTTTGGTTTAGAATTATGTACACTAAAAGGATGGCCAAAACCTTATTCTTGGCCTCTCTTTGGCACAGGGGCGTTTATACGGTGAAATATCGTACTCAAATCAGTGAGAAAGTTAGGACAAGGACACTTTCTGGGAAGCCACTGAAGAATAAAGGACATCCAAAATGGCTTGTAACAGCCTATGTGATTGTGTCTTGTACTCCTCTCCTGGATATTGATGGCTCCATGTTCAGATAGATTACTGCACTATTCTGCAGACAAGAACATGTCCACGAAAGGCACGCAGACGAGTGCTAAAATACCATCTGATAAACCCATATCTTCCTGTTTTCAGGGCTTTATAGAAACTTTCAGTCACTGTTGCAGCTGTCTGACAGGAATAGGGACCACCCATTGTCCGTACTGGTCAGAGTAACTGTGATGGGCATCACTTGTTTTGCAATCCTTTTTCCTGCTCAGTGGTGTAAGTCTCTCCTGGTGCGAATTCTGCTTTAAGTGTTTGATCCTTAATGGTGGATTGATCCTCCGTGTCTCCTAGCAGGACTCACTGACAGGAGAATTCAAGTATTGTCAAAGTTGCTTTTTGTGATATTGACTAGGACTCTATAAACCAAGCAAGTGTGGCATGAGCACAGTTTCTCTTCACTACTAGGAAGGCATCTGTAAGGTTGGGAATCTGTTAAAGAAATTAGCCTGTTCCCCTGAAATTGAGCTTGGGGAGACCTGCAGCATCTTCTGATCCGCAGCACAGACAGCTAAAGGGTAAGCCTTATCATACTGTGATCTGACAAACACTGGGAGTCTGGCTTGTTACCTGCAGAAACTTAAACTGTCAACTAGTAAGAGGGCAAAGTGTCTGGGAATGTGACTGGTTGTGAGACTTAACACAGACATGCCTTTATGTGTTATCTGTTCCCATAGGGGACTTAAATATCTCAGGCAAAAGTAATTTTCTTATTTTCAAAATAATTCTTTCTTTTCATGTGAGATCTTGCCAATGTAAGTGCCAAAATCTCCCAGGATGACTATGAAGTATTTCACCAGCATGGCTGATGGTGCAGCCCTGAATATTTTTTGTGGATTTGTTTACACTTTGGTCTATAAATGAAGACTGAATGAGTCCCTTGTGGGAGGCTCTTGACTTCACATTCCTTGAGTAGCTATTATTAAAGCCTGTCAAAGAACCTATTTGAGCTTTGGTACAAAATATAAAGATGATAAAATCCTTTGAGAAAAATATTAGAAAGGTGGATGAATAGGATTCTGAGCAAGGTAGGAAACCTTCTGTAGGAGCTATGAGAGTTAGGAAAAAGTTTTCAGAGCTTACACAGCTACCTGTGGCTTTGGGAGCAGTGCATTCACACAGTGAGCACAAACCAGCTACACACAAGTTGTCTTCTGCATACAGCAAATGGTCACAAGTGTTTCTGATTGCCTTTGCAGAGTGGCGATAAGATTACTTTTTTTCTGCCCTGTGTGGGGACTTTATGTCATCTGTACAACTTGGATACGATGAATACATAGCTAAAACAAGTATGCTGCTTTTTCTTGTTGTGATTATTTTTAACCTTAATGTGTCCAACTCTCAGAACATTAGATGAAACTTCATAAATAAATCAAAACCAAAGACAGAGGTAAGATGTGCACTGATGGCAGTGGGCAATTAGGAGAACTGGGGTTGTATATTTTGTTGAATAATTAAACAGAAGACCCTAGAAGCTCCATTTAATCTCCAGTTTCAGTTATGACACTCCATGGATTTGATTTCAGATGTATCGATCTAAAACTGATCATTTGTTTTTTAATGGCAGGTAATAACTATTAAAGAACAGTGAGGAAAGTCATGTCTCTGCAAATGGCCAAAATGTTACCCCTAAAATAGGAGCTGCTTGCATTTGTGCTAAGTATAGGAAGTTTCTTATTGATATCTTCTGCCTGTTTAGATACAAAGATAATCAGTCTTTCTTTCAATAAAATGGCAGTCTAATGTCTAGATCAATATCTATGTCCCTCTCTATTTGGAAGACAGAGCAGACTCAACCTTTTGCTGATATTTTGATTGCAGATATAGAAAATGCCATCCAAAAACTTGCATCTGTCCGACTTTTACTGAATACTGATCAAAGATGATCGAGTGTTTGTTAACTGGGGAAATGAGCTTGAAAAGAGAGAAATGTAAATGCTGTGTTCAAGGCAGCAGAAGGCTCAGAAGTGAATGGGTCAGCAGCAAGCAAATATCCCTCATTTAGTGGGGACACTGGTGGCAAAGGTCATTCCTTCTGCACTTCCCTGAGTCCTCCTGCCTGCCCAATGGGATGAGTGTGATGAGACGTGGAGCCTTTTTGCATGAACAGTAGATGTCCCCTGTAGAGCATTCAGAATCTGCTACAGGCATTTGGATCATAGAAAACCATGTTCTCTCCTTGTACATGCAGTACAGAAAAGATGCTGAGAATTATTATTTGAAATGTAAAATATGAGAGAATCCTTCTGTTTTGCAGCAGCTTGTCCCTGATAATGACCTCAGAAAGGTACAATGACTAATATATTTTCACTAAGGATTATCCCAAGCTTGGGTAGAACAGTTGAATTGCAAACTTGACACTGCTTGGATCTGGTATTTTTAGCTTTGTCTTTTTTTCCTGCCTTAAACAAGCCACAACATTTATTTAAACTTGGTGTAATTACGTCTTTGACCCGTGAAAATCTGCATGGATGAGTTTAAAGTCAAGGATGATGCAGTCTTGAGATAAAGTCTTAAAGCTGTCTGTGAATTATATCCTCAGTTATAAATCTTCACGGAATTTATATGTGATACAAGAGTAGTCTGTCACTGCCCAGTGTGAGATTTGCCACTCTTAGTCAAGTTCAGTAAGTGCTGTTTCAGAGACTGCTCACTGAAATCAGAGACAGATGATGAAACACAGCCTTTTCCAAGGAATAACCCTGAAAGGTGCATAAATAAGTTGTTCTTGTTTAAGGAGGAAGGCACCTAAGCACCACATAACTATTGCTCACTCCCCTCAGTGGGATGGGAGAGAGAACTGGAAAAAAGGTAAAGCCTGTGGGTTGAAATAAAGGCAGTTTAACAACACAGAAAATGAAGGAAAAATAACAATGATAAAACAATGTACAAAGCAAGTAGTGCACAATGCAATTGTCCATCATCTGCTGACCCATGCCCAGCCAGTCCCTGAGCAGTGGGACATCACATCACCTGCTGGCCAACTCTATGCAGTTTTATTGTTCAGCATGTCATTAAGGTACCGACTATCCCTTTGACCACTTTGAATCAGCTGTCCTGGCTGTGTCTTCTCCCAGGTTCTTGTGCCCCTCAGCCTCCTCTCTGGTGGGGCAGCATGAAAACTGTAAAGTCCTTGACTGCTCAGCAAAACCTGAAACAGCTGTGTGTTGTCAATGTTATTCTCATCCTAAATCCAAAACAGAGCATTATACCAGCTGCTAGGAAGACAATTAACTCTATCTCAGCTGAATCAGGACAATATCCATCTTTTATTCTCTATCATTACTGCTATATTAAGATCCCAAACTTTCCAATACATCCCAATTAATCTCCACCACCTTTCCTGTCTTTTGATATACACAAAGAGATATCACTGCCTTAGTCTACGGGCCATTCCTCCAAAGTGACTGTTGAGTTCATTTAGTCAGTGACTTTGGGCTCCATCTGTCATAACAGTCCTTCAGGGCAAAAGAAGTGCTATGTGGTGTTGGACTGTTGCATGCTGAAGCCAGTCCTGGTTCCATCATGGCTGAGCTTGTTCGATTCTATCATCGCTGCATTTTGCTTAGTTTCATCAGAATTTGTTCTTCATTGATCTGGGTAATTCTTACTGTAATATCATTGCCATAGTGTACAACAACCATAGTAGTGATAACATACAACATTCTATGGTAATTAACATCATATGTCCTGGTTTTGTCTGGGAAAGAGTTAATTTTGGTTTTACAAAATAGTTTGGTTGGTACCTTTTTGAGTCTTTGAAATACCCTCTCCTGGAGGTAGCTTGTACCAAGGATGCATGAGGCCTCAGGGACACTCACAAAACAGTCACGGTTTTTCTACTTATTCCCAGTTAGACTCACTTTAGCCTGCAGTTGTTAAGGTCTTGGGATCCCTCATCACTCCAGAAGTACAGGTGTGTTCTGCCCCTGTATAGCTTGATGGCATCAGGGTACATCGTGCACTGGGTGCCCACTACAGCCTTGTACTCGTGTAGGTCTGACGTGCCAGGCCATTGGATCCGCACAGTCCAATAAACCCACTTGTCCTTCTCCTCCATCTGGCTGGAGGCAGGGCCCCTCTAGTCCTGATCATACAATTGTTTACTTCTTGTAAATATGAATCAGGAGTCCTGTATTAACATTGACAGTAAGATGAGCCCTTCTATTCTGTCTGAGGACCTGCCCACTGGAAAATTGATGGGTGTAGGTAATGCTTAAAGGTTTGTGTTATGTCCTGCCAAATAAACTGGATAGTTTTAGGTACTATTAGGGAAGAGTGGTCTGTGCTATTATGCATTTAATTTCATTTTTATGGCACAGTTTTTCATACTGTACATGATAACTGAATGCAGCAACTGGATTAAAAACATTTATATCTTGTTTCTTATGGAGGGAAATAAATCCTTTCCTTGCCTTGATGCATTTCCTATGGAAGAAAATAAATTTAATGTATTTTCTTTTCTATGAGTTGGTTAGTGATTATAGGAGGAGGAAAATGCTGTGCTTCATGTGAGTGTAATGAAAGCAAATTCTTATAGGTGGCAATTAAATAATTCAATTCAGAATGAAAACAAATATCAGTTTCTCTGAGATCTGAACTGAACTTTGTAGGGAGCCAGGACAGGCGTGTGTCAGCCACGAGAATTCAAGGATATTGCAAGGAAATGAGTTTTAGTGAAAGCCCAATTTGACAGGTGCCTGAATGCCAGTTCAGCCTCTTGAGGATGTCCCTCTTGTTCTAACTAAGGGATGAGAATAAAACCCAGCCTCACCGACAGACATTCAGAGGATCTTTATAAAAAAGGATACTGCTGCCTGTGCACTGTGATTGCTTTGTTTTCTTTTTCCCCAAACAATGGATGATTGAAAACAGATAACTCATCACGGTCCAGTTCAAGGCAAGAAGAAGGGATCAAGCAACAATGCTAAAATTTAATACAAAATTTTAAAAAGCCTGATCAAAGCTTGATCTCTGATGAAAACAGAACCTCTGCACCACACTGAAGGAAATGAACTATGGAAATTTGAACACCCCAAACACAACTGCAGCCTCCCTCTTTTATCCTGTGCTGGTGAGTGCACAGAAAACCAAGAGGCTGCAGAGACGTGCCTTCCTATGGGAGACACTTACTGTGGGAAGCTGTTTCATTCTGCAGCTAACTACCTGGAAATAATACTGTTAATAGGAACCCGCAAAGAGAAATTTGTGTCCATGATGATTTAATAAACATGTGGCAGAGGCTAGAGACAGGATGAAGTTCTGTGAGAAACCATTTCTTTCACTATGAACTGTTTTGAAAAGCAAACTTTGTTAGAAACAATATTTCTTTAGAAGAAACTTCTCTGGTACAAATTTCAGCATTCTGAAAAGATCAAAGAAAAGATGGACTTTATCAATATATTCCTCTGAGGCAAAAGCAAACACACCCTCTTTATCCATGGTGTTGACCTCAGTGATTTTTCAGACATTCACAGACTTATTGCTTCTTTTTCCACTGGTAATTATTCAGTTTTAAACAACAAAATATTAGTTATATGGTGAGGTAGTTCCCATAAAGTGGTATTAAATTTTTCTGGATTTTAATTTTTTTTTTTTTGTAGCAAACCTGCTGAGTTTATGAGTAAACATTTAAAATGGTTTTCTTTGTAAATCCACAAACCAAGAAGCATTCTGTCTGATAGCACCTCATTTGTAAAGGTGTTGGCTGTCAGAACTTGTCCTCAGCAACATCTCTCTTATAAAGTTGTCATTTTGAGTGTTTTCAGACAAGATAAGAGACACTAGAAACTAGATCTTGGGATCTACAAAGCTGGTGAAGGGTCTGGAGAACAAGTCTGATGAAGAGGAGCTGAAAGAGCTGGGTTTATTCATCCTGGAGAAGAGGAGGCTAAGAGGAGACATGATCACTCTCTACAGCTATCTGACAGGAGGTTGAAGCCAGGAGACCGTTAGTCTCTTCTCTCCAGTAATGAATGATAAGACAAGAGGAAATGGCCTCAAGTTGTGTCAGGGGAGGTTTAGACCAGAGATTAGGAAGAACTTTTTCACTGAGAGGGTTACTAAGCATTGGAATAAGCTGCCCAGGGAGGTGGTGGAGTCACCATCCTTGGAGACATTTTAAAAGACACATAGATGAAGGTGCTGAGGGACCTGGCTTAGTGGTGGGCTTGGCAGTGTGAGATGGGTGGTTGGACTTAGTCATCTTAAAAGTCTTTTTAACAAAAATGATTCTATGATCTGTATGTAGTATATGAATGGGGTTATAGCAATAGCCAACAGTGCTCTCAGCATCCACAACTGGGGCATGTTAGCACCTCATGTTAAGATAAGGCATAGTCACAGTTTTCGCTTTGCTATCTTAGAGCTGCTGGAGCGATGGGCCTGGCATTGGGTGGGCAGGGAGAGGGGAGGAAAGTGGCCAAAGGGATCTGTCTTCTGGACAGGATGCCTTCTCCCATTATGTGTCCAGGAGACAGCTTTTCCTAGGCTTATATCCTGTAACCATTGCTCATTGCTTCTCAGGGCAGAGCTTCAAATACCTGTGCTGCTGCATTTCTCAGGATGCTTGAAGCTGTGCTAGCCTTTGAGTGCCCACTGTGTGCTGCTTGCTTCAGGTATTGATGATGCACTGCCATTATCAGTTTACATCTAAAATACCAGCATGATGAAGGTCAGGAAGATGTGACACATTTTGTCTCAAAGTTCACAGGAGAAAATAGTACTTACCGTGCTTGATATGCCTTGGGGCATTATTTAGCCAGGATCCTGTCTTCTGAGTTCATCCTTTCTCAATCTGAGAAAAATTACTGGTGTTCATGTCTTGAAGTGCTGTAAAAACCACCCAGGGTTTGGACAAGAAGATCTGAATGAGAGAGGCAGTTCGTGGAGGGGATTTACTTGGAGTGTTGTCCCATACTGACTTCTGGTCCTGCTTTGAGTAGCACCTGTGATGTGCCTACTGCTATGAGAGCCCTCTATGCCTCTGGGAGGAAGAGGAATCCACTTTATAGGATCACCGAATAGTAGGATTTGGAAGGAATTTTAGAGGCCATCTAGACCAACCTCCTTGCTAAAACAGGTTCACCTAGATAAGTCACACAGGATCTTGTCCAGGTGAGTTTGAAAACCTCCAGAGAAGGAGCCACCACACCCTTCCTGGACAGCCTGTGCTGTCAGAACAGAAAATGCTGTTGAATTTTTTCTAGCTTAAGTGGGAAAAAAAAAGGAGTTAGCATTAAATAACTCTGTTGGGTCATATGGAAATCTTGGTTTGTGTCAAGGTTATTGTTTCTCTGCAGTGATAACAGAAATTAACCTGCAGAATTCATGTTTTAAAAAAAATCCCATCCACACCTAACTTATTATTAATGACATAGTTCAGATCATTGATTTTACATGCCATATGGTTAGCTAATGATTACAGAAAGGCCTTCAAAGAATGGGTATTAATGACATCAATTATGGCAAATAATAGACTTTATGGATTGTAATGAATATCAAGTAACACTTAGGATATGAACAACAATAACATGCGATGTGTTAAGTTATGTGAAGCAATTAAGGTCAGAGAAACTTAATACCTCTTTTAAAAAAGGTTACTCCATTACAATAATGGTCAATTCTGAGCTGCCAAAAAAAATATCCTTCCTCTGGTTTCCTCCTGGGCATTTAGTAATGGAGCTCCCACCTGCTGTTTAACATTTTATCATGTCATTACCAGTTAAAACAATTTGCACTGGCACCACTAATTGAGCAGAAGCTTTCACACATTATTTTCATAAGAATAGGTACACTGCGTGTTGCATGCAACCACATTCTTTGCTGTCAATTCCTATCTTGTAGTAAAGGTTTTTTAAAGTCTAATTTTACTCATTGTTTTTAAAGATCAAAATCCAGGGAATAGCTGATAAGGGAGTAAGTGATGCTGTACCATGTACCCATTCTATCAGGCTATGTGTTTGGCTCTGCTGCTGTGGTGGCTTGGCTTTGCTCAGAGGAGCTGACCCATCACAACATGTGTGTGCAGCACCTGTGTACATCATGCTGCTTTTTGCAGCTGAGCTGAGGTGAGAATTAGCAGAAGGAGCCACCAATCCACTGAAAGCATTTGTGGTGAACCCACAAACAGTCAAAGCTCCCTGTCACCTGCCTTTACAGTGGTGGCAGAAGGAGATGTGGCTGCTTCAAGGCTAATAGCTGAGTAACTTGCTGCACTCCTTGTTGGGTAGCTGTGAGGTTTGGGTTGTGGATGGGCAGTGGCAGAGGATGCTGAGCTAGGTAAAGATCTGGAGGGAGCCTCAGCTTGCAGGGGCTGCTGCAGGCTTCCTTGCAGCAGGACAAGCTGCTTGCACCAGCAGCAGAACTCTGGGGGCATAATCCATGTGCCTGCTCGTGAGGAAGTTGTTTCTATGTACTCCCACACAGTGGTGATGTGGTGTTTGAACCACTTTGGTCCATCCTTGGTGCTGTACTCCACTCATAGAAGTAAGCAAGATACTGGAGTTATATTCACTCTGGGCTTTGGATTGCTCCCAGAGACCACAGTATTTCAGTGCAAAAATAAGAAGTTAAACTCAAGTCTTTTTTTGACTGAGAAGATGAACTATGAGAGTTTCTCTTTCAGGAGGCTTATAAACGCTTATGAGATCGATGGATCTGCTTGATGCTCTCTTCCACTGAGGATTGCCTTTGAAGTGACAGACTTTTAATAAAAGTGGCATACTTCATCCTTGGAGCTTGTTTTGTATTGTGGTAAGATGTGAAATGTCCTGGTCTGGGATATGGAGTGCATTGCACA
Organism: Urocolius indicus; assembly: GCA_013401255.1. Classification (NCBI taxonomy): domain Eukaryota; kingdom Metazoa; phylum Chordata; class Aves; order Coliiformes; family Coliidae; genus Urocolius; species Urocolius indicus. The sequence goes on along the minus strand of WBNH01000005.1, from coordinate 178,648 downwards.
AGTTCCTGTGGACAGACAGTTACAGGCTCTATCCTGAGGAACACCCAGGTTATACCAATTGTTACAAACCTCCTGCTCAACTGAAAAAAACCCAAGACTGCAGTTAAGGGCTATTACACTTTGAAAGAGCTCTTTAAAAGTGGAGTTCATCTGTTCCACTGTCTTTTCTCCGTGGCCTAATAAGAGTCTCAGTAAATACATCAAACAGGAGGTAGAGGAAACAGCTGTGGTGAAAACAGGGTTTGCTCCATCTGGAAGAGGTACACTGAAACGGAATTGATTTGGAGAACAAGAGATTCATGCCTCCTCACATGTGTGATGTTAAAACCATGTGCAGACATGGTATTATATTATTAACATAACTTTAATAATATAACATACTATTAATATTATTAATTAGCACTATTCATATTAATAATACACTAGTAATATAATATAGATGTGTGCTTATGGAGAATATTATTATATTACCTGACTAATATTTACCTACAGTTCCTTCCTTGGCTTTGTAGTGATGCCTGTAGGGATGTTAGACTAAATAACTTCTTGCCTGACCTAATTATCTAGAGAATTGCACTGGGAAAGTTCCTGTAGATGGCTCTGCCATGAGTGCATTTGTTCACTTCTACAGATTTTCAAAAGAATGATTTAAAAGTGTTTGTTGACTTAGAACCCACTGACACTCATCGTGAGGGCACTGTTGCTGCCACTACTTAAGTTATACAAGCACAGAAGTGAAATCACATTTCAAGCTCTGGGATGATTTTTCTGGGGCTTCAGGAAAGCTGCTTTCCTTCTGCTTGTCTTCTTATTTGAGAAATGAAGGGCAATGATGTTTGCCAGCTTGACAGAGTTTGTGGTAATTAGTGTTTGAAGATGAAATGTTACTTGATTTTGTAACGGGATTTTGGCTTACACGTCTGCTGATGGGAGACAAGAAGAGCAATGGATGAAATTGTGCAAGGACAAAATCCAAATGACTTCAGACTCCACTGAGGTTTAAATAAAGCCACTGTTGCACATTCATGTTTTTTAGGGATATGTAATAACTTAGAAAAAGTTTTATAATGGACAAATACAGATTTCAAGTCTCAGCATTGCACTGCCTCCTTTCCTGTGCAATGATGCTATGAATTTTCACTTCAGGCTGAAAACCACTGCTTCATCTTCACATCATCTCTCCCTGTTAAACTCTGGGTAAATTCAGTTCTAAAGAGAAACTGCAAAGTGGGAGTTATAAAGGAGATGGATCTCTTGAATTTTGTGTTTGGACTTTGGTTGTTCCATTTGCCTTTTTAATGCTTATTTCAAATGCAAATGCTTTTCTTGTGCCTTGTGATCCAGTACGTCATGTTGGATCCTAACAAAAGTAGCCAAGCTATCTCTGTTCCCCTGGTTTTGATGTTTTGGCACTGTCTCCTTCTTCATCTGAGCTTAGTCTGTGGCTAAAAATTGTAGTGCCTTCCATAGTGGTAAAAAATAATTTGGTTGAAACAAATTTTGGTCCCTTCAAGGATCAAAAGGGTAATATATGAAAACACAGTAGGTTAGGAGGTTCGAGTGTTTGTCAGACTCAAGGTACCTGTTTCTTTCTTGGAGTTAAAATCAAACAGAAAATATATGCCAGGCAGAATCTGAAGTTAAATAAAGGGTTTTCAACCATGCTGGTAGAAATAGTGCATCCCCTGATCCCTTCCCCTGAGTTTGTATTGATGTCTATTTAACACTTTTAGAAATGCTTTCTATTTACGCACAGCTAATATGATTTAGTCTGTAAGAAGTCTGAGTATTAGAAGGTGTATGCCTTGACACAGCATGATGGTGCTTGTAGAGAAAGACATGAAATAATTTAATGTTATTAATTGTTGGCTGACTGATTAGATTTACAAGAAATTGTCAAACCTTAAAAACCCAAATAATCATTTCTCACCAAAAACCCTGAATTTATTATGCCATTAACTTCATTCCTAGCAGGTTTTTTCCAGAGTGAAATCACTAACAGCTATAAAACTTTTATTGTACCTTTTAATTTATTTCTCCCTCCAGTTAGAAAAATGTCTTAGAGACTTATTTTGGTGTTCTCTGCTGTCATTATTTTTCATACATAAAGAAAATATTTGTAACTACTTATCCAATTCACTGTGATTTTGAAGCCTGTGTCACTCATCTAATTTCTGCTTCTGGAAGGTCAGAAATAAGGAAATCAAGAAAGGCTTTAGTTTTTAGAGGACTAAATGGGGAAGACCAGATGACTTCTGCACATCTGTGGCAATACAAAGAAAGAAGATGAACATGAAGGAAAGACAGAAGCAATTCAGAGCATTTTAGTGCTAAAACTACATAAAGGAGTTATGGGTTTACTTTAGCTGAGGCATCCAGATTAGGACAGTAATTGAACTGGGATCTCTGCATAGTCAGTGGAGATAGAGATGCTTCCAGGGGAAAGGATAATTTTCCATGGATTACATTGGGTCAATAACTACATTTCTACCCAAGTACTCCAAGTGCCCAAAGCTAGGTATATTCTTGGTGCTCCATAGTGTTACTATGAGTGGTATATTCTCTGTTTAACTAACTGAAGCAGCTAAGGGCCTAGGGGCCTGTGCCCGAATGCCCACTTTCAGGAGCTCCACAATATAAATTCTCATTGGTGTAAACATTTTCTGTGAGTAAAAAACATTGTGTGGGAAGCAATAGGACAAGGGGAAATTGCTTCAAGTTGTACCAGGACATGTTTAGATTAGACATTAGGAAAAAATTCTTCACTGAAAGGATTGTCAAGCATTGGAACATGCTACTGAAAGGAGTGGTGGAGCCAACGTTTCTGGTGGTGTTTAAAAGCCATGTAGCTATGGTGCTGAGGGATGTGGTTTAGTGGCGGATGTGACAATGCTGGGTTGATGGTTGGACTCGATCTTAAAGGTATTTTTCAACCTAAACAGTTCTGATTCTATGAATATAAAGTAGAGGTTTTCTTCTTTAGTCTTATTTGGATGACTAGGCAAGGCACCTGAGGAGAGGGATTAAATACTTTAGAGGGACACCATCTCTTTTTGACCTCAGCAAGTGTTTAATACTCTGTAAAAGATGCAGTAGTTGTGAATCAACTCCAGTACAGAAGGCTGTAAGCTATTGAAAGCCTAGATTTTCAATAAGGATGTGAAATTTCAGCATCGAAAAAAACAGGCTCTGATGCTTATATGAGCAATGTAAAAGCTTTTGATGGAGAAGTACATAAATAGAGACCAGAGAGTGGTTTTTGGTTATATAAATAATGAATATTTCCCAAGGGCTTAGTGAAAGGTTCTCATTTCCTCCGGTATAAATAAGGAGCATCTCTGTGGATAAAATATCTCAGGTTTTGTCAAATCATTTATTGTTTGCAATATTCCTGGAGGACTTCCATCCAGTCTCAAGTAGTAATTGATGTAAGAGTCTACAGAAAGGATCAATATTAAAAACATCTTCATGTCTCAGAAAATCTGGTCTTGGAGTCAGATCAGTCTGAGCTTCAGAAATATTGAAACAGTGAAGTGCTGGTTACCTCTCAGGGATTTTGGCAAGCAGATGTTTCTACTCTATGTTGACAAGGCTGCCAAACAAACCCTTGAAGCTTTTCATCCATGAATCTGTTTGACAGCCCCTGGGCAACCATCCCAGGTAACTCAGTTCCCAGGCACCCAGGTACTTAGGTGCATGTGGCTGTGGGCAGTGCAGAGGCCACACTTGGGACTGTTGTGGTCAAAGCAGTTGGGGGGACTCAGATACATGGTGTGTTCTGTTTCTGCTTGAAAATTTCTGGTTTTCACTTCCTAAAACACAGGGATGTATGGCCAGTCATGAGCTTGTCAGAGCTGTTATACACTCCTGTGTTCTCCTGATAAAGATGTGATTTAGTGGGCTACAGGAATTGGTGCTAGAGGCAGGGATTTTTGCAAAGGGGTAAGTGTGTCTGAGGGCTGGTACTGTTAGACTCCTCTGCTGAGGAGAGTTTATGGAATTGCCTTTGAAACTTACTGCATAAGTGAAATTCAGTCTGTTTTGTCTTTCATTCCTGTCAAATACTGACTGACTGTGTTTTCCCTGCAGCTGATTGTCAGTACGAGATACCAAAATAGGAAGAGTACACTTTCATTATTTACGTATCAGACAGAGGGATGTGTAGCAAAAGGAGATGATGAGAAGTATTAAATCCTTTGAGCAGGATGCTTAGGAAAGCATTAAGGCACTACTAAAAGCAGCTGAGCGCTATTGCAGACAGAAGGTGTTTTTGTAAGACAGGGTAACACATACATGGGCACGGTGTTAAGAAGTGACTTGTCCTCTAAACTGTCACGTCCTTCATCTCATGATGGATGACATAGAAAACCTTACTTTACGGAGGTTAGCATCGTGCTGCATTACTGACATGCCTGGTGTGGGCCCATAACATTCTGCTGCTCCTCTGCTTTTGCTGCATCAGCTCATATCCAGCATGTGCAGTGCCCAGGGCTGCTCCTGCTGTTGGGCTGGCAGTACCAAGTGGGACATGAGCAGAGCAGGAGGAAAAGTAGAAATTGCAGCTTTCAGAAACAACAATCCTTTCACGCTACATAATTTTTTCCCTTTATGTATGTTAGTGTAAAGTGAAATTCAAGCAAAATGATGGTTTAAGAACTGTTTAATAGCCCTTGTGGAGAAAAAAACCTTACCAAAGCTGCCTTCTGCAAAGGTAGGTGTGTAGCTGCTGCACTTCTGTCTTGCATTTCAATGTCCCTCCAGGTGACAAACCCAAGTGACACACAAACTGCACAGCATGAAGCAATTGTAAATAGGCTGAAGCCCTCAAAGTGCTCTGCTTGCAGGTTTGATTTCTGTCTTGGTAAACTTTCATTCTCCTGACCAACAGAAATGTGCTGCGTTGATGTCTATATGAACAACAGTACCTGCACTTTGCATATGGAGCACAGAGGTGCATGTATGATTATCTGAGCTGTTAGAAACGATTCCAAACCTAGCCAGACTCTCGAGCTCAAACCTAGAAAATCTCACTTTTATACCCATGCCTGGTGCTACTGTATGCTGCTATATATTCGCTCCTTCGCTATAACCATTTTAAAAATTGCTTTGTTGCTGTCTAGAGCTGCAGTTTTTTGAGGGGGCAGACTCAGAGCGTGCTGCGATGCCTGCGCACTGCAGTGCGACAGGTATAGCCCTGACCCCTCCTCTGGCATGCCCTGGTTACATTTATAAGCAGATGAATTCTGAATGGGTTTCAGTTGTCAAAAAACCCAAGAAAAACATGACATTGAACGTCATGCCACTTATGGCACCCAGAAGTTGTTTGAGAATTAATGGAAGACTATTCGGCAGTCAGCCCACACAGACACCCGAATCTGGGTGCTGTCAGCTATTGCAATGTTTTACATGAGAGCATTTGCAGAATGCTTCTAGGAAAAGAAACATATTTCTGGATCTGTTTTTTAAAACAATACCTTTATCCAGTTGCACAGTTATCAGTTTGAGCACTGGATCTGCAGTTCACGAGTACAGATGTTTAATGTGCAAACGTGCAAATACTAGGAATTCACTGAAAGCTAATATAATGACACAAGAGGTGCAATACCTATATTCTTTATCAATTTCCTCTCTTCATGAGAGCTATTTTTACTGTTCTTATTCATTTCTTAAAGACAAAATGTTGACAACACTTATATTACTTGCTGTAAGAATAAATGAATATTGATTAATGTAGGTGACTTAATTTAAACTGAACTGTTATGCCATGCCATTCAGATTTCTTCTGACTGATTTTATAAGCTTCAATGTTACACAAATACGTGGCTATTTGTATTTATTTTACATTCTTTTTGGTAGCTGCCTTCTTCAAGGCTTTCTTAATCTGTATGCATGAACCCTTTGAGCCTTGGTAAAACTCTCACGTAGTAGCTTTTATTCAACTAAACTTGTCCTTAGTGTAATACAGTAGAACATGTCCTTATAAGTATTATTTTTTTTCTCTATGTGTCTATATTTTAATCATTGCATTAACCTTGGCCAGACACTACAGGGCATTCTGGGGGTTGAGTGGTAAATGTTTAGTTAAATTTTAAAGCCTTTATGGTTGTGATATGTCCAAAGAAGTAAAAAATTTGCATTTGCAATGTCTGCACTGAAGTTATCATAATGTGCCTTTTAATTGCTTCTTTGCATGTGTTTATATAAAGGAAAAAGCTCTTTATGTCATTTCTTAACATTTTCATGTCTTTTCACACACGTATGAAAAAAAAAAGCATTCCATGTAGAGACTGTATGTGGTGTGAACCATTTGGGTTGGTTTGGACTAGTCATTTGTGCTTCAGGTAATACTCAAAGAGCAGCACAAAAATGAGACAGCATTTATTAGGCTTTTTAGAAAACTGTTGTTACCATGGGGGAGAAGGTTCTGAATATCTCAATAGCAGAAAGATGCTGTAGGAAATGTTGAATAATTTCTCCATTTCCAGAGCAAATTTGGCAAGAATGAGAGTATTGAACAAGAACTCTTGGGATTACTGTGTGATAGGCAGAGACAGTGTCTTGTATTCTGTAAATCTGCCGTGGCAATGACTTTCTACCTTTTGGATTCCATTTTCCAGATCTAAAATCAACTAACTAGTGTAATCACATGCTAATGCTGTCTTTATTCCAGATACTCTTGAGGATGTTTATCTTTGAAAGACTTTAGTGGGACCAGGTATGTATTCAAAGACAAGCACACATTTAACTGTTTTCCCTAAGGGTGATGCTTTCCTGAATCAGTGATGCAGCGAAACTATTTTATAGAAGGATACAGCTCCATGCTATCTGACTGTGCTTGATCACATACTTTTTGATCTGCAGCTGTCTGTACGTTTTGATGGACTGCTTTCCAGATGCAGCAGTAAAATGTCACTCACTACTGCTGAGGAGTGGTACGGTTTGGCATTGCAGGGAGAGCAGTAGTTTGAGAAACAGAATGTTTGGGTGCTCCTGCATACCTGTGCCCAGGAGGCATTGTGATCCTTTATGTAACCTAGTTCCCTATACCTCTAATTACTTTCCTAGCACTTCAATGCAAATAAATAATAATAACAGAGCTATTGCTTGAGGAAAGAATCATCCATGTACGGTAAGTTCACATTACATTGAGTAGGATGCCTACAAACTTGAAAATTAGATTGGGGAGAACAAAGCAGAAGCAGTAAGCTTATTAGATTTGCAGAGGCAATTTTGTATTTTTCCCAGTTTCCTGTGAGGAGAAGTATTTTCAAAATGGGTTTGATTGCTAATCTGATTATGGCAGCTCAGAAGTTAAATTGGAACATGAAATAAATGAAGGCTTTTGGAGTTATGAATTAATTAGAAAACTAATTAGGACTGATAAAAGAAATGGAAGTTGGTGAATTGTTGTTCTTATCTTGGAACAGAACATTTAAATTGAAAAGATGATATTAAACAAAGCCTACAAACAACTGGAAATCATGTTAGCAGAAAGATAAGTACTAATGGGGGAATTTTGGTTTTTTTTACATCATGATATGACTTTTCAAAAATTATTTCCAAAGGGGGAACAGCAGTTTAGGAAAGTGGCTGTCTACAGGCTCTGGGACAGCTGGAATGGAGACTGAGTAGATGGAGAGAGAGATTGGGCTCCCTGAGTCTCAGTCAGTGCTCCACTGATGTCTGCTGTCCTCTCACACATGGGGATTTTGAGGCAGGAGCATTTCAGAGTTGCATTGTGTGATCCTGACCCCAAGCTGGGTGGTGAGGCAAGCCCTGGCCCTGAGCCATCCCTGCCTGCACCAGTGACTGGTCCCACACCATGGGTGGCTGCAGGCACTTGGGCTACCTCTTGCACCAAGACGGGGATATTTTCTAAATCACTAGGCTGGAAAAGCTGCCTTAAGACTTTTTTTCTTGAAGTGAGTTGTAGAGCAATGCACCATAATTGCCTGAATCATCCATCTATAACACCTTTCGTATGAAAATGTTACTGGTCTGTTTTTATATGGTAATATAGAATATGAACTGCAGTGAATGGTGAAATATCAATCCACTGACCAAAGGAATCAGAAATAACTTTCAGAAATCAGATGAGAAGAAACTAGTTGCCCTTAAGCACTGGAAAGTGGCTGGAGGGGAGAAGCCAGGATATAACACACTGTAACCTCAGTAAGACCCACAGTCATTCAGTCTCCTGTGCTGATGTTGGCACTGTTAGGATTGGTAATAAATCATCAGAGAGGGCTGCTGGCAGCCTTACACAGTGAGCACTACAGAATGGGGCATCAGTGTTATGGACCTGATTGGCACAGATAGGCTCTGGAGAGCAACCCTGGCATGGTGCTGGGGACAGAGGGGCTGTCACACTGTGCCACCCCTACCAGCAGGGTCCTTTGGGTGCCTAATACCTTGAAAAATCCATGAGTACCTCATGAACCCTGGGCAGCCCAAATTTTTGCTGCTTTAGAGAGGTTACTGAATCTATTACTGCTGCTCCCTTAAAACACAAGGACTGCCACTGTAACACATTTTAAAACCAGAATGAGCCCAAATGGTTTAACTGGTAAGAAAGCATCCCCGCTCTGAAAATCTGGAAGCAGAGTGAGTATTAAGGAACTTTAGTGGTCATTAACATTAACATATTTCTCTCATCATCTACATGAACATGAGGAAGAGAACCATAGAGGTGATGTACAATATTCATATTGTTTAATGTGTTACAGGAAAGTGTTCAGACACTGCAGAGAAAAGGCAGATAAAAGGACCCATACAGGAGTGTAATGAATATGCCCCTGAAATGTGTTACAGTATTGGATGATCACTCAGCCTGGGAGACATCGAGACTGTGTGGCAGACACCTGGATGTTATTTATTGAATTAGCTGGATTGTAGCTTGTAATTCCTTGTTGAATTATATGCTAGTAAGCAACTTGAAAATAATAACAATAATAATAATTAAAAAATCCTGAAGTAGTTTCTCTCTAAGATCCCAGCGAGCAACTTACAAACAACGTATTCAAGGAATTAGGAATAGTCTGCAGATTATAGCTTCTGTCAGGTGAAATTGTTGCAATGGTTTCTGCAAACAGATAACCTGTTTGTGAGGTTTAACAAGGATTTCAGCCCATACCAGAAACTATGATTAGAGTGGGAGTCGGAATCTTTGAGGACCAGCTTTTCAGCCTTTCAGCTGACCAAGTGGATATGAGCCCATGTTGGTTTTGTTTGTGTGTTCTCTGGCTTGGTGAGATGTGTTTGTACTTACCAAAACACAAACATATTTCTTCTGTAGGTTCCCTCTGCAGAAAGACAAATGTCATTTTCATGACGTGGGTGTTACCAGAAAAATGACAGAAACAGTCTGTGCTAATTCTTGTGAGAGAGTTTCCATTTATTAGTTATTTTTCTCAGTGTTTGCCTGTACCTGCTGCCCCTTTACTGTCATGTATAGCGGAAGATGTAGATTCTCTTTATTATCTGCTCTCTGCAGTGCCTGCTCTCCCGATTTCCCTCGGTGACTGCTTCCTGGCACACTTGAGCTGGTACCTGCAGCTTCTTGTCACCTTTCTCTCCACATAGTGCTGACAAATAGATTATTTTAATCAAGAAGAAAATGTTGCTTTTCAGGTAGCATATAATCACTATTGGAAACTTTCTGCCTCAGGATGCCAACATATTATTTAATATATTTAAGGAGTATAGGTCTGTTTTTGTCTGTTAAGTCTGATGGTCTTCATGCACCTGTGGACTTGGAAAGGTTTTTCTCCTGAGACTCTAAAATGTAGAAATAGTCTATGTATGTACCAATCATTTGCTGCCAGAAGTCAACAGATGGTGTGGTCACTGGTCTCACTGGTCACACTGGTCTCAATCACATATTTGGAAACAGTGTTCAGCGATAGTTCAGAGTATGTCCACATATACATGTATGTATACATCCATCCATCCACCTCCTCTGCTTCTCCTACCTCAGCTCTTCTACCTCCATCCTTGAGGCAGGTATCTACCTGCCTGCCTTCTCCACAACATTTTATACCACCTCAGAATCACAGTGTAATACGTGCAGGAGTGTTTTACAGGGTGTTAGAGGCCATTGGAAGAACAAATCAAGGATACAGGACAGGTTTTCTGTATTACTGTTCAAATTTAGATAGGACCATGGGAGAAATTGGAAGACTGAACTGTGTAAATGGTAAGCATTGTAAAGATAAGTGTTGTTGTACAGAGATTGAGCTCCTTGAGTCCTCCAAGGAACTTGAAAATCGACATGTTCTTATGCCTTTCAGTTTTTCATTAAAAAGCTACATGTGTATAAAGGGAGTATTTGTATACCAGTGCAGTACTTTGTCTTCATTATTGTTAACTCATTATTAATTTTTCATCACTAGATTCATATATCTTGAGTTATTCCAAATGTCCTGTGCATCAGTGAACTCTGGCAAATGTGAATTTAAAACTCTTCTGAGTTTAGGAGACAAAAAACTTCTTAAAGTTCTAGAAATTTCTATTCTCAGGAGCTGCAGGTGCATGGGCCAGTGGCAGAGGTATGAGTCCTGATCTCTGAATAATCACGTAATGCATTTTCAATTTCATTTTCCTATGTGTGAATGAAGGACAGAGAAGCTACCAGTAGCTATTCAGACAAGGTTTTTGCTTTGCAGTTACTGGATAAGCAGTTGTGCACTCAAGAGCTGCATCTGCTGCAGTTTCATCAAACGCTGAAGTGCTTCTCTTTGGCATTTCAAGTGCTATAAATGAATTACAGACAACAGTAAGAATATCCTAGTAATTCTCTTTGAGCTAATAGTTGACTTATTTTTGAGTGTGCTCAAAGTCTTATCATAGGGGAGTAATTTCTGACATGCAGACCAAAGGGAGAGGGAAGCCCCATCTCCAGAGCCTTACCCCTGCCTATGACTTCAATCTGTGCTTCCTAGTGGAGCACTTTGTGGGCCTCACTTGGGGAGGAGACAGTGAAATGGTCTTTGTCTCACTACAGGTGAAAAATGGGATGTGGCAGCTTGCCTGAGGAGAGCTACAACATCCCTCAGGGAAACTGCTTTGGAGAGGGCTGCTGTGTGCTGCTCCCTGTTTGGCTTTCTCATTACTTGCGATTGTAGGTCCTTTGGCATCAACTGCTTCAATTGAAAATCTCAGCAGCCTCAGTGAATGTCTGTGAGAGAGGAATGTACCAAGGAGTCTCTAGGGAAATCAAAAGGTTCTCTGCAATAATAAATGTATAAATGTTTTTCTTTTTTTCTTACATGTTGTGTGTGATAAGGAAAGTTATTTTTCCCCAGAACAGCATCATTGATAAGCACAGTCTAAAAACATGCCTACAAAAAAATCTCTTAACCTAGCAGTTTGAAGTTAATTATCTTCTTTTGTTGCTCTCTTTCTTTGGTGCAAGATAGTGAGTTGGTAGCTAGTGACTGCTATAGTTTACCTATCACCAACACAATGCTCAGTCAGTGGCCTTTTGCAGGAGGGTTTGAATTTAGTTGCACTAAAAACAGCAGCAAGTGGTGTAGCCAACCCTTTAAAAGCAGGTGCAGTTTGTACTGTCAGATGAAGGCACTTGAGGTGTCTTCAGAAGGGCTAGGCTGGATACTGGTGCGTGGCTATGAAGTTCAGAGTTAATTTAACCGTCTCTTTTGCAGGGCAGCTGATTTTAACCTTAGCCATCTCACTTATGATGTAGCTGTATGGTAGGCACGTGAAAATTTAGTGGCTACATAAAACAAGGCAATGGCTTTGAGACAATATCTTCCCATCCCAAAACAGTCAAACCACCCTCAAATCAACAGCTGTGGCACACCTGATGGAACTGGCAATGCTATGTTAGTATTGAAAAGAGAGTTTAACAAGAAGATCACGCCAACACTGCAGTTCAAAAAAATAACCCTGGAAGAAGTTCTGAAGATGTTTCTGCCTGGTTGGAGAGATGAGCAATGTAAGGACCTGGTACCATGAGAATATCTGTCCCTTTTCCTTTGTCCCTGGCATTGCTGCCAGGGACTAGCTAGTGTCTGAGTCAGGATATGGCATGGAGAAATTAGTAAAGCAAGCCCTCTCATCACCTCAGATCTATTACCTGTGATTGCAAGGGGAAATTGTTCCACCTTGGTCCTAATTTGGGAGGATCATGTCTCCTTGTCCTTGCAGCCACTCAAGCTACCCCACCACTGCTACCCACCACAGAGGATGCAGAGCAACTCCAGCTGTGCCATCAACTCAAGGATAATATCTAACTAACATTACATCTATAATGCCCTTGCTCATCTCCAGCAAGTGCTGTAGAGCAGCTCAAACACTGCTGAGTCTGTATTGCTGGTGTAGAGAGGTATGGCACTAAACTTATAGCTGTGACCAGTGGGAAGGAACCCCTGCAATGAAAGTAGGGAGTTAATTCTGTTTTCTTGGCTATCTGTGAGAAAAACCATGACTTGACTTGTTTTGGGAAGGGAAAGGGAAAAAGGGCTGTCTGAGGAAAATCCCATATATCTCTAAGTGGAAGATCATAGAGAAAAATCCCTTCTTGCAGAGTTTTTATAAAATGGTGTTACAATACAAAACCTTCTGAAGCAATCTGCCTCTGTGATCTAGCAATTTCTATGGGTACCAGACAAATTTGAAGAAAAAATGCAAAAAGAAGAATTACTATAATAAAATGTACTGTAGGAAGCCTGAGAAACTGAAGCTTGGCTTAATTGACAAAAGTGTCAGTGAATAAAGAATGTGGTTCAATAACTGATCTTCTTACATTTTAATATTTTAGTCCCTGTCAGATATTAAGGATACTGAAGATAGAGGAATACTTTTTTTTAACCTCTCTGTTTCTTTGAAGTTTATATTAGGTTGGTAGTTGCTGTTTGAAACACGTTTTTCATCAGAAAGTAACTCAGCTTTGTTTTGGTTTAGTAATTTAATGTATATGGGAAGAATTCACATAATTATCAGTGATGAGTTATGCACAATGTCTAAACGAAGAAAATCCTACCACTCTACAAAGATATTGCAGGAAAATGTGATCAGAAAGTATCCAGATCAGTAGGAACAGTAATGACAAAGTCAACTTCTCAACAACAAAAGTTTTGTTCAAGTTAAGCTCAAACATAAGTCAGAGCAAACAAAATGGGAAAAAGGAAGGTTTCACTTCTGAGTTTATATTTTTAGCCCATGCAAACCAGCAGATCATAATGTCTCCAATAAGTTAAACACTGCTGGAACTTCAAGATCAAAAGCATGTGGAAGTGCAGCATGGGGATTTGCCAGGTTTTTAGAAAACCCAGTAGCTCCCAAAACTTTTCTCAAATGTCAAACTCCAAAAGGGCTTTCTCACTTGCATTCACTTAGTTGGAGTTTATTTAAAGTACGGAAATAGCAAAAGAAAGAGCATTTTTCTGAAGATTTAGATCTATTGGCTCCAAAACAGACTTTGGTGTTGAGTTGGCTATAGGCTAGCCTATTTGATGTCTCTTTTAGAGTGTTTATACCCTCTGGATGACTGAGATGTGTGACTGGAGCAGTTATATGCTGTATTTTTAACAATGATCACCAAAAACATTTAGAAAGACTTTTTATTTTTGGACAAATTTATAGCCAGCAAGGCTAGGTTCACTGTCTGTTAAAGGTTAAAATGAGAAAGGCTCTTCCCAGGACCTCTGCTTTGCCTTTCTGCCCAATACTTTATTTGAAAGATACTTAGAACATGATTAAAGCTTTAGAATACAGTGCAGAGTAGGGCAATAATGCTACAGCCACAAATACAATTTGAGAATAGTCTGAAGTGCAACTGGAGATAATATAAATTACCTCTGTATCCTGAGAGAGTTTATGGGTGTAGCTGGAAGAGCAATATTGATGTACTAGGGGAGCAGAGGGAGAAGAGGTATTGGACAACACCAGTGAAACCGTTAGGCAACTCAAAAAAAGTGACTTTGGTTGCCTTGTCCGAATATGTGAAAGGAAAGATGGAGACATGCTACGTGCTCCTGAAGAGGGGTTGGACTAGATGATCTCTAAAGGTCCCATCCAACCCTATCATTCTGATTCTACATGACCTCCTGCCCTGCAGAAGCACTGAGACCGAGTCATACCTGAGGCTTCAGGCTCCTGGTCTAGGACTACCTAATGCTAAATAAATAATCAGCTGGAGCACAAGCTCCAGGGCTTCCTGAGCTTGTGCCAAACATGCCAGCCAAATCCTTGCTGCATGCAGCTTCCTCAGCCATGCTGCAGTGGTGCCTCTTCCACTCTGGACTGCCTTTGGGGAAACTGCTTGCAGAGCAGCAGACCTGCCTGGCACAATCATGTGCCATAACAAACCTGCAACCTCTGCTTTGTTTAAAAGGACATTATTTTAATTTTGTATTAATTTAAAAATATAACTATTTTCTACTTTTTTAAAATCAACCAAGAGACAGAAGAGGGGAAGAGCACTGGCTATTGAACCACTAGACTCTCACCTGCAGTTTGCACAGGCTTACCACATGGTAAGATGCAACCTTTGGATATAATTTTGTGAAGGGTGTCTTGCACAGATGCAGGCATGCAATTTCAAATTCATTTTTTGAGACTTTTGAATTATAATACAGGAAGTAGCCTTAATTCAGCCTCACTTCACAGATTGCTTTACCTTATGTGTGTATATTGAGTATGTATAAACATAAACTGTGTTTGAATAAACTAATGTTCTGGAAACCAATGCTAAATCTGCTCAGCATCAAAACAGCCAAAGTGATATTAAACCATCAGCAATTTTCATTCATTAACCTGATTTAATGCAGTACCAAAGGACAGAATCAAGCACTAATTGGACAGTAAACACATGGAAAGTATCTGTACTAAACTGCCACAAGCACAGAACACACCTTCGCCTTTTAACTCTGAATCGTTCCTGGCTTCTTACAAGTTTTTCAGAAATAGGTTTGTGATTATTATGCAAGAATAAAATACAAGAGATACCTACTGTTCTGGAATGATTTGTTTGATCAGCTGGATAATGTACTTCTCATAAATCTTAGAGAATTCAGAGTGATCTGTTTCTGAAAGGTAATCTAGCTAATCAGCACGTGCCATCCTGGTGAGCACTGAATTGAATCACATATATTACAGGTGATACTAACAGCACCTGTACTAGTTAATAGAACAGAATGGTTTGCTCCCTCAGCTTCAAAAAAACCCAGAATGACTGGTAGTTACCAACTGCTTTACTGAAAGTGCTATGTAATGCTTATGAATAAAATAGGGCTCAATTTAGGAGAGTGTTGCCAACTTAAGAAGCAAGGATAGTAGAGAAACACATTAGCTTCCGTGTGTTTTGTATCTCCAAAGTGAAGGGCATTTTCTACAGTGACATTTACTTTTATTTCTGATAGGTCTATGCAACAGATTAGCATGATTGCTAAAGCTATGGGGCCTTTTCTATTTTTATATTATGTGTTATGTCCATTAAGTAATTTAAAGAAAAAAATGTCATACAATTAAGATTTTAAAAAGCCAGCGAGTGTTATTTAGTGGTTTGTGCCTGCTGCAGTTTACATTAAGTGAGTGTGTAAAGGGTCAAGATGTTTCTAGGATCAGCTCCAAGGTAATAACAAATCTATCAGTCCAAGTATGCTGTGCTTGGTCCTAAATCCAGAACCACATTCATGAAAATTCTAGCTCAACTATTGCCTTGCAATGACGACATCTAAACTGCATGTAGCCTTTTCCCCTGGTTAGCTACACTGAATTCACCAGGAAATGTCATAAGCAATACACCATACTTTAAGTGCATTAAAGGCAAATGACCTCATGAAGTCTGTTCACTTCCCAGGGTAATCCAGGAGGTGCTTTCAAAACCTACTCAGAGATGTGAGAAGACCTGGGGTCTGAAATGGGCACTGGATGAGCACACTCACCCATGGGGGGCTCTGTAGTGAAACGTGTCATGTGCTTTTCACCAGAAATCCCACTGGAAAGCAAAAAATGGCTTCTGGGAAATAAAAGCTGACATGTTGCAAGACAAGAAATAACTTCTAAAGACTGGCATTTATTTTTATGGATAGCTGTTTTGTTGGAAACTTTAAGACAAGCTGCAACAGCAATCCTTTAGCCTGTTAGGATAAGGTGCAAGGGCATTAACCCTGCATGGGCACTCAGGGGGAAACACATCATCAAAAGTACATGCCATCCCTGTAACTGGGGTGTAAGTATTGTACAAATAGATTTGACAGCATCTATCTAAGAGGAGGTAATCCATGCTGCTGAGATGTTTGGAAATCCTTCTAATTCCAGATGTTTCTGACAAAGTTTGGAGCTGGATTCTTCACCAGAAATAAAGCTGCAGCACTAATCAGCTGATCACTTTGCTAATCATAATCTCTTTGTCAACTAGTTTGGCTGTGTTATTTGATAAAGGGGTGACTCATGCCTTACTTCCTGCTTTCAGAACAAGTACTGAAGTTTGAGATAGAACATCCCCAGTGGGACTGTGATAAAGTGCCTCATTTCTTGAACACTTCACAGGCTCAGCCCAGTCCCAGTGCTCCTGAGTCCTTCTCCAAGGATGTAGCCACTTAAGGGAAAATGCAATGACAAAGGACTTATTCCTGCTGGCTCATTTTACATCCATCCTTTTGTTGGCCTTTTGAAATGTAGTATTATGCCAGAACTTAATTGTAGTGATGTTAATTGCATGCAGAGCTATAAACACTGAGTTAATATATTGCATATGATTGTGTGTGTGTAAATGTCAATCACAGATTACTCAGCTACCTTCTGAAGACATTGAATTTGTGAGTATTTCTTAGGCAAAAAGCCTTTAACCAAATGAAGTCTTTTGAGCTACAGTGAAATTTAAGCTGTGGAGAGAGCTTATTTCCCCCACAGCAAACAGATTAACATTGGCATGGAAAAGTTTAACACATCAGTCAATGATAGCTCATCTCTGGGTAAGACTCAAATGTTATATACCTGTCAAAATTAATGAGAAACATTTCTTGTGGCTTAGCAGTAATATTTTAAGAATGCTGACAGAAATAATTTCACAGAAAAGATGTGCTGAGCTTCTCAAAATCATGGCCGGGCCTAAATATAGCATTCGTAGATGTTTGCTTCTCCTGCAATTTTTACTTCTGTCATCTTTGTCATGTGTTAGTGTCATTCATCCAGTGTGCTCATCTGATCACTGTATTTCAAATGGAACAGCAGTGTTGTACATCGCACTGCCTAAACCCAGTGGAGTTTCTAGAGAGCTGGTGTTCATATCCCAGGTACCAAATGA
The DNA here is from genome assembly GCA_013401255.1 of Urocolius indicus. Classification (NCBI taxonomy): domain Eukaryota; kingdom Metazoa; phylum Chordata; class Aves; order Coliiformes; family Coliidae; genus Urocolius; species Urocolius indicus. The sequence goes on along the minus strand of WBNH01000005.1, from coordinate 161,376 downwards.
AATGCACTGTGCAGGGGACACGGAGAAATTTGCTTTCCCCTGTAGGCACTGTAGGATAAAAAAAACCTGTTTTCATCGTGCATGAAGCAGGATGGGTCAATCTTTTCTATCAGAATTGTCTTTTACTGTTAAAATAGTTTGATAATTCAAGAAACTGGGTTTCTTTGAGAGAGAATTGTTTGTTTTCAGCCAAAAACAAGGGTATTTTGGGTCTTTTTGTCCGTTTTAAATCTAGAATTGAAATATAAAACATTGAAATTGAAAGCTTTTAATCCAAAGCCTGGAATGTTTTTGTTTAGAAATACTTCCTTTTGAAACAGCCGCATTTGATGGTCTATTTCTGCCTCCTGTTATTGTAGCACAGGTTTGTATTCTGTGGCTGCTGCTGCTCTTATCACAGCAATTGCCTGCCTCTGTGCTGGCCTCTGGCTGGCTGCTGGGCTGCCTTCCTGGATTCCCACCAAACCAACTGCCCTCCTGCAACAGAGATTTCCTCAGGGTTCTCTTCCTTCTGGGACCAGAAAGTGGCTAGATGTGTACTGGGCTCTCTGCTCAATTGTCATCTTCCAGCAACAATGCTTTTTTTAGGGAGATGCCTCCTAAATCACTCATTATACACAGCGTTAAGTACTTGTGTGCATAGAACTCACAAGCATTTATGCATCTGGCTTCTCAAAAGAAAATGTTATCTCTTGGGATGGAAACGAATACATTCCACTTCAAATAATTTGTCAGAGAATTTCTGTTTTTCATGCAGAGGAGAGATGTGTTTTAATAGTTTTCTTAATGCATTCTGATCATTCCCATGGAGGGATGGAACCAAACTAATACAGCAAAACTCTGCTCTCTAATTTCTCAAACCTTCTCAAATATTTTTTGTAAGTCACTTTGATAATTCTCCTGGCTCATTGAAGAGGATTCAAATTTTGTCTGGTAAGTGAATTGCAAAGTTAAAACTAAGAAGTAAGAGTTCATATTTGTGCATGGACATGTTCTGACTAGAAGTCTTTATGCTTGTCTAATATGGGAACAGAAATACATAAAGGAAACCAAAATGCACTCAATTACAAATTTGTTATTTTTCAGGGGAATTCATACCATGGAAGCTGGTCTAGAACATGTAGTGAGTTTGGTAAAATACTCAGGTAAATTGGACATAAATAGAAGAGTTGTTTTTCTCAGATTCATCATAACAAGCTTTATTTATTTACCTGCCTATATTATTTACCAGTCAAAGTCAGGGCTAATGAGCCTTCTTTGAGGCAACCATTTGCTGAGTATTGGCATCTTCTGTATAGTTAGATAGTCCTGGACTTCAGAAATAAGAGAAATTGGGCCGTTATAAAGATGTCCAGAGGCACAAGATGTCCTCAGGCAAAGATTAGTTAAAATATTTGTAAAATTAATTGTTCCATGTTCTAAGCTGTGTATCTATGCTGCAGGTTAGGACAGCATCAGAGGCATTGTGCGTTGTACTCTACAGCCACAGCAGAAGCCTCCTGAGGCTGTAAACCAGCCAGCAAAGAGATGTTGCAAAACACACGTGGTGGGTCAAGCTCAGAAGACACAACAGAGCTTCAAACACACCAGCTCTTACACCGCTGTGCAGTGCTTTGCAAAATATCCCAAAGCAAAAACCTGCCAAGCTGGGGCAGTGCCAGAGTGACAGCACAGCAGTGTTGCAGCTCTAAATGTGGGAATAATTTAGCATATAGATTAGATAATTTTTGGTGAAACAGATTGGTGATGGCAAGAAATGTGCTGCTTCTTAGAAGGAGCTGAGAGCTTTCGTGTTTTCTGACAAAAGTCCTGCGGTACTTACGTGCAGAAAGTTACCATTGTACTTGGAGAAAGAGGATTTGATAATCACATCAGTTATGCTTCATTTCCATAATAATTTCAGAGGCAGAGAAGAGGACAAGTTGTGCTCCATAGTATGTTTAGTACAGTGCTGCAGAAATACTTTCCTCTATCCCTGCTCTCCTCTCAGTTGAAACAAAACCACCTCATTAAAACCCAGTAAAAGACACTGAATTTTTTATGTGACTATAGATTTGCCATTGCTTTCTGTCTTCCTTGTAAGAGCTCAGACATACTGTAATGATTCAAATCTGTCCTTTATGTAACTGTTTTCTTCAGTTAAATTAAAACAGGAGGGGATTAGCCCCTTTGATATTTCTGTTCCAAAGCTGGCTAGAAGTGTTTTACATGTGGAAAATGAGGTTTTAAATGGAAGGAGAATGACTCATATTAATTTAAAACCCAAACTAAAGAGATAATTGCATGTACTATAACTTCTGTTATAATAAGGAGTTAGTCATAAGAGATTACATAAATTTTAGAGTTCAAATGATTTAAAAAACAAACAAAAAAACACCCCAAAAAGCACAATTAGGGATAAATATTGTCCTAGCTGGAACAGCAAATGCAAAGGCATCTTGCTTCTTTGGCAAGAGAGGCTGCTGCTGGCCAAATGAAATTTTATGGCGATGGGCTCAGGGATTTCTTAAGGAAATATTTTGTTATTTACTCCAGTCCACTCACTTAACGAGCCAGCCTTGCTGCTTTTCGGCCCATAGGGTAATTATTCATAAAACATGAACCAGCAATGTGCCCTCATGGCCAAGAAGGCCAGTGGCATCCTGGGATGCATCAAGAAGACTGTGGCCAGCAAGTCGAGAGAGGTTCTGCTCCCCCTCTACTCTGCCCTGGTGAGGCCTCATCTGAAATCTTGTGTCCAGTTCTGGGCTCCTCAGCTCAAGAGAGACAGAGAACTTCTGGNGAGACCTGGCACAGGCTGCCCAGAGGAGTTGTGGAGTCTCTTTCCTTGGAGGCCTTCAAGACCCACCTGGACATGTTCCTGTGTGACCTGATCTAGGTGAACCTGCTTCTGCAGGGGGATTGGACTAGATGATCTCTAAAGGTCCCTTCCAACTCTACCATTCTATGATTCTAAGATTCTATTCCTCACTCCTTAGACGTTTTTGGGCTTTGTATTCAAATTTGCTCTCTGAAAGCCAAAAGCTTTCTCTATTCCTTCTCTTTCACCAAAGGCTATCTCTTGATTTTTTTGAAAAGGCAATTCCTAATGCAGAATAGTAATATTCCCTAAAAATACCATTACACTGCAGAAGACAGGCCAAGACTGTGGAGTTCCAGTTCCTTATCCAATTAGACTTCCTGGATAGATTTGAATTATAGTGGTAGACTTAATTAGCAATAGCTGAGGCCAAAAAAAATCAGCAAGCATATACTCCAAATGCCTTGGCAAAAAACAGATAGCCAGTGAAACCATCATATGGTGATGAATCACGCAGATGGCTGGCAAAACTAGCATGCTACTTGCTAGTATTTACTTTGAAATTTTATATATAGTGGATTCTCATTTCATCTCAACATAAATCAGTCTTGCCACTATAGATGAACAACGGCTTTTTTCAAATTTGATGGTTCTTTTGGAGACTTATGCTTAGATCTTACCAAATTCCGAGTTCTTAAAGTAAAAGAACAAAGCAACACTTCTCCTCAACCCAAAGCCTGATGTTTTGTATGTGCCAGAGTAACTTTGTTTCAAAAGCAGAGCTTAAGCTTTAAATCATGGAATCATAGAATGGTAGGGTTGGAAGGGACCTTTAGAGATCATCTAGTCCAACCGCCATGCAGAAACAGGTCAACCTAGATGAGGTCACATAATGTCTTAGTAGAAGAGCAGCTTCTTTTATGATCTGTACAAAGCTTAATGTAACAGCAGCTCTGATATTTTCTTAGTCTTACTCATATTATTAGAAGTATTTCAGTGCTCTTTACTAAGTTATCCCATCTTCAGTCTTGGCTGTTCTTGTTTGTGGCAGACACCTCAGGGAACAAAACAGAACATAACTTAGAAGGGTATGTTCCCATCATTTGGCATTCAGACCTTCCACTGACATCAAAAGAAATTTGGCTTTTAGAGAGATGTCAGTGTCACAGCTCTTACAAAATAAAACTGATAGGCTGCTGGCTGCTGCACGATAGTTTTTTTCTGTAATAGAAAGCTTTAGTTCCAATAAGTGTGTCCTGCATGAAATCATATTGCTCAGCTGGGGGTTGGGATGAGGAGTCTCTAGTTTTTCTAGTCCAGAAATATTACGGTGGTACTACGTGTGATCTCCTTCTGAACAGGGTCTTCCCCCTGTGATACCACCACCACTATGGGTGCCTCCAGCCTGCTGGCTTGGTGTGATGCCAAGTCACATGCCACTTGCTGGCACCTTCACTCAGGAGAGCGTCTGGGATCTCAGGATGTCACTATTTTTCAGCATTTTCTTGGATCTGGGGCAAATGGCAAGGCTCCGCTATTCTTGTGTTTCTGGATTTTGTTTTCAGGAGGTGGTATGTAAACACCAATTCATTTGACCAGGCAGGAAATTTCCTTGGAACTAATGAGTTATGCCAGAATTACTAAAAATGCAACACCCTGAGCTTTGATAGGGATGTTCTTACACAGTCAAACAGTAAATAGATACATATGTTCCTCTCAGACATTTCTGTTTTCTGCTGCAATTTGTTATACATTAAATCGATTTTTCTTGCTTCTTTTTCTTGCAAATTCTCTCATTAAATTAAATAGTCTGAGAGGAATAGCCATTAAATGTTCATTCCATATTAATTAAGTGGCTTAAAATCTAGGTCTTTGAGCACTTTCCTAATTACTTGTGTAAAGCTGGATACAAAGTTAACAGGGAATGAAAGAGTATTACTTTGGGGAAGGGCTTTAAAATAAACTAGCAAGCTATCTACCAAGTAGTGCAGAAGCTGTAAGACATTAGCTTTCTTAGAGGCTAGAGGTGAAGAAGTCTCTTTCCAGCAACATCCATGATGGAGGAGGGAAACCTCTTATAGTATGTTGTGACTGTAAACTTCTGTGATACCAAGTGAGCTCCGAGTTCACTGCTACTATCTCCGTGTGCATCACACAACTGTGTCTTATCCTGACCTGTTCTGCCTTCAGCCCTCTCTTCTTCACCTCCTCTTTCTCCAGCATTTTCAACAGCTCCTTTAAAAAATGTGAAATAAGCCCCAAAAACCTCTTGGGCATTCTGAGTTCTGCTTCTCATGCAGTCGAATATTTAGTCTGTCTTCTTTTCAGTTGCAGATGTTGTATTTAATTGAGGATTTTCTATGATGAGTGCCTTTCATTGCCAGGGTATCCAACTATTCTGTTTCCTACCTTTCAGAAGCTCTAACACTTGAATTTTTGCAGTTTTAACATCTACGTTACACTGCCAATTGATTTACATAATCTAGCAGTTCCCAATATTATTGACTACCTCACTAGTTTTTAATGTTACTATGAATTTTATTAATGATCACTTACATCTGCTTCTAAATGCAATGTACAGCAACACTGAACTAAGACAGATACTTACATTTAAATTTATGCTTTAAGATCTATCAGTTCTATAATTTTAATCCATTTAGCATGAACTTTGTTGCATAGTGTCATAGTGCTCTTTTCAGTTGGAGCATCTTCTGGAAGCAAATCAAACGAGATACAGGATTTTATTCCATCAGCACAGCTATTTTTACAGCCAAGTTTATACTTTAACGGTAAGACAACTTGAATTTTGTTTGAAAAAAAACTATTTTCCATACAGCCACATACACTGTAAATAAGTATATTCCTCAATGTTAATTTGGTATTGATTTCATGTCGTTGGATATTTTTTATGCTTTTGATACAAACCCTGTCCAAGATCCAGATAGTATTTGAAAGGCTTAGATCTGTGTTAGATGCATATGAAGGATTAATTTTTCGCAGTGTTTAGCCGAAGTGAGAACTTGCATAGATTTGCTGTTCTGAAATGAGGCAAGGAGAAAACAGTACTTCTTATATTTGAAGAATTCAGTTCCTTTTAACCAACCTTTTCTCTTAAGGGAACCTCATACAGTAAAATTGTGTCAGAGCTTAAGGATACTCTTTGGCCTTCTCTCTTTTCCCCTTCCTCACTAATGCTTTAATATCCCTGAAACTGCAAAAGACACTTCCATCATGAGTATGCCTGGCACTGTCTGAAAGTTTCTGGAACTGGAAATAAAACTACAGGACATGAAATGTCTTCTGACAGAACAAAGCAATCCATCAGTTTATAAAACGGATTTTATTATTTGGTCGCCTGCAGTAGCAAGGGACTGGATTGAATACTCCAGAATGTCTTTCCAGTCCAGTGTACTATGATTAGAAACATAAGAAGCAGCAAATATGTACTCCCTGTTATCAGGTCTCTGCAATGATTCCTTATTGAACTCCAAAGTCAGTGCAAGACCTATTGCGCCGATAATCAAAATCCTTGCTATTTTCAGGCTAACTTTTCTCAATGCCTGCACTCCATGAGAGAAGTGAAACCACAGATGAAAATTTGTAGGACCACTAGGGTCATCTAATACACTTCCTCGCAGCTGCAGGCTCCATGTTACAAATAGTTTTCACAAATATATGAACACAGAAGAGAAAACTGAACTACGTAATTAACTCCTCTCTGCAGTAAAGGCAATGACAGAACCTATTTTATCCAAAATTTACAACAGAATCTTTCTTCTTCAGTCCCATTTTTTTTTTCTTTGCCCTTGCCTCCGATCACTTTCACAAATTCAGTTTTGAAGTCTATTCTGGCTTAGACGGTCCGGAGAGAACGGGAGAGAAAGAGACAGTGTTACTAGTGACACTCAGGTAATACATTTTCAGATCCAGACTAGTCCCTTGGCAGTTATATGTCAAGAAATGGGGATGAATGAAAGAGATTAGCACAGGGTGAGACTCCCAGGTGATATAAAATTGTGTAGCTTCTTTAGGCAGCTTTTCTACTAAGTGAAATTGTTTTCCCCTTCTTGAAGATGTGAACCACAAATTGAAGCAGTATGAAGATCAAAAAGTAAATTATCCCCATATATTTGCTGTTTCAGTTTCACAGTTTAGCCTAAACCAGTCTCATTATGTGTTTTTTTTGTTTATTCACCTTGTTTTCTTTGGCATCTGTCTCTTAACAGACAACACTGAATACTTGTACTTTCCAAGGACTCTCTAATTAATGAAAGATGTTAATTTTGTTGCCTCGTTGCTCCTGAAAAAGAAAAAAAGTAATAATAAGAAGAAATCCAATGTGAGGCAATGCAATCAATCATCTCCAGCATCCCATTATGAAAACTGCTTGAATAATTCACTTTTCTTGAGTGTCATTAGTGGATCAGCTGTCAGCCCAGGGATCATGAGGAAGAGCAGAAAAATTCCCACTCAAGCACTTCTCTCCCTGTACTTTCATAGCAAACTCCCATCTCCATGCTGAGAGATGCTGCAGCTGTCACCAAGGAGTGAAACAGAAGTGTGGTACCAGGTGGTTGGCAAAATGGTATGGCTTCCTTGTCATATGAGTTCATTAAAAAAACCAAAACAAAACAAACACCACCCCCCTCAAAACACAGTTAGCTTTTTCTTCTTCTTAAGCCAGCTACACTCCTGGGGACAAGTAGTGAGGCCAGTCCTTTCCACTGATGAGATTGACTGCATGTGCATTAGCCACGCAGATTAGATGCTGCAGTCCTGTTGTATGTGTTATTCTCATTCAATACACTAAAACTCCTCTGTTTTCCTGACAGACCTATGTACATGTTTGGTAGAGAAATATGTTACAGAGGGATGCGCAAGGGAAAAAAGTTTCCTACCCTTGAGACTGAAGCATCTTGTGGCATGAAAGTGTTTTGATTTAATTTCCCAGTTCTAAAATGTGGTAATAATATATAGCTGTCCCTTAAAATACTGGGGTTTGCAGTGATCTCTTTGGATCTGAGGGCTGCCAGGGAGCTTTGCTGCTGCTGGCATCTATAACTCACATTGTAAAAGAGATTTTGTTCTCGCTATGTTTGTCTTTGGGGATTCGACGGAGAGAATAGCTAACACATTCAAAGTTTGTGTGTCCACACTTTGAGGCAAGCCAATACAAACCCCATGGTTTATAACACAGAAAGCACTTTCTCTGTGTGAAAATTGCTTTGAAAATGTAAATGGATTACCACTTAAGAAACACCTACCCATTCAGTTCCTCAAGCCTCCTTTCACCCAGTGCTCTGGGGAGTGTAGTTTGAGGATTAGGGAACCAGCAGTTATTTCATAGCTATGTTTAAAGACTAATTTGTACTACCATGGCATGGTGCTATTGACAGCACTGGGACTCCAGCAAGCACCCGTAGACTGTCTGCTTTAATTTGCTGAGCAGCTGGTAGGTAAATGAGGATATTTCAGAGCTAGCACAGAAGCAGCAAGGCTATGCCTGTAGGCCAGTATTTACCCAGCCCCTGAATGGATCAGAAATAAATTTGATAAGGGAAAAGGGAAGTAAGCATAGAAATTGAGACCTTTTTCCTCTCCAGAATGATATGATAATCCTGGTAGTGCTTCAGATGAGCACCTCCTGAAGGTATCGGATGTACAGTGTCGTGTCAAGTCCTTTCCTTTCTTAATGTCTCAAGAACATCAACTGAAATTAAAGACAGATTTGGAACACGCCTGTCAATGCCTAGACTATTCCTAAGTTTGAGACAGAAGACTAATTGATTTAGCTCAAGCTACTACCAGGATAATGGGCGTATGTAAAGTTTTGGACTGCAAAGATCCACATGAGAATCCCTCAATTCCCAAGTAGCTTCTTGACATTATAGTCTTCATATCAGCCACATCTATATTGTGTAGAAATTGCTTTCGAATCCTTGGGGTGAAAGGCTTTAGATAAGTGTAAATTACTGTGTTGCCTGTAATTATTTTGGAGTGGTGATTGCTGGGCCATGCTTTTTATTTGTATTGCGGGGGGTTACGATTCTCATACAGAGATATGGCAGCTCCAGAATTGGAGAAGAAATATGTTCAGAGACTTTGATTTATGTTTTTCTATTCTACTCTTTGAACATAAGTAGGAGGGCAAGAAGGAGAGCATGAACATTTAGTGAATGTGCTCCTGCAGTGTAATTTATCTTGGAGACTGAAACAGCAGGTTTATAAACTTGCTTAAGCAAGTTCCAGTTTCTCTGCTCTTTTTCTCACAACTGCTGAAAGCGCTTTTGACAAATCACGCACTTCAATAAAAACATTTTCAGAATGATTTGGAAAATATACTGCAATCAAAATAATGGCTGGATTGTGTGTTTGGAGCTCATGTCGTTTGATTGTGCATGCAGGATGGCTGTGTTGCCTATGTCTCTTAAGTTATAAGTAAATGTAATCAGCAGCACTTGCCTACGGGTACTGTAGCTGTCAGTGAAGCCTGCATTTGAGGCCTTAAGCACCCCAATAAACACAAACTGTAGCATTTTAACTAAGATGAGCACAGAATAATATAATTTCTGGATTAACTTTTTGGAAGATGTCTTAACTGCTGGTGAATATGTAACTGCACATGAGACTCAACAGTTCTTGACAAATTCGTCCCTACACTGTTAGTCCCACAGGCATTCAACAGCTCTCTGGGATTTACCAAAAGGCTTGCAGCCCAACAGAAAGAGGAAACCATTCATGTGGGTGTCAGGAGACGGGGGCATCTCTTTCTTCAATGGTATCTAGCAACAGGACAAGGGATAATGGAATGAAGCTGGAACACAGAAAGTTCTGTTTAAACATAAGAAAAAACTGTTTTACTATGAAGATGAGGGAGCCCTGGTACAGGCTGCCCAGGGAGGGCGTGGAGGCTCCTTCTTTGGAGGTCTTCAAAACCTGCCTGGACATATTCCTATGTAACCTTATCTAGGTTGATCAGGTCCTGCTTCTGCAGGAGAGTTGGACTAGATTTCTAAAGGTCCCTTCCAACTCTACCATTCTGTGATTGTAATTGCATATCTTCTTCCTTGGTTAGCTTAAGCATTGCAACATTGAATGCACTTTCCATTGAAACAGTCCTTAGTCGATTGCAAAGTACAGGAGTGAATGATCCACACTTTTTTTTCCCCTACATAGTGTTCTACTTTTTTATAATTGGATTATAAAAAGAATGCTAAAGTATAGGGAAATGATTTCTATGCATGTTTAAGTGATATTGGAATGAGCAGCTGGCAGTAACGTTGTGTCTCATTAACAAGACAGTATTTCCTAACTAGTTGGAAGCGAGACTTTGTGCCACTAAAACTCACTGATGCATATGTGTGAAGGTACATTGGTACATGGCAATGAGGTGCAAACATCTCATAACTTTAACGAAAGGAAGTAAAAAAATATTCACAATGCCTTTGGACAGCCAAAACTTTCGCAGCTTGTCAAGCTGAAGAAAGGCAGCAATCATGGTGGTTGAGTAGCGTGGGCTTGTGACTGACACATTTGTGATTGAAAAGAAAAAGAGAGATAAGGGGGATTTCAGATGTTTTCTTATTGAAAAGGCATCACAAATTTGAAGAGAGGGAGAAATGTTACCCATAGAAGAAGAGGACTGTCTTTCAGGCAGATGCTAAACAGCAGCATTTATGGCTGTAAGCAACACGAGTCAAGCACAGCCAAGTCTGATTCTGGACCACAACCTCATCATCATCTTCATAACCCTACGGTAGGGATTGTATGTAAAATGTAAGGTTTATTGTCTCTTTCATTACTGATGCTTTGGCTAAATTCTTCCTTTACATTCCTGTGATCTGTCTTCTTCCACCTTCATTAAAGTAGTTGTTCAAGTGCTTTTTCTCCATCAGTGCTTTCCTTGTACCAACTTGCATTTTCATATACTAAAGCAATGATGAGAGATTGCACAGAATCCTTAGTGGACTGGGTGACTTCACTCTTCGATATCAACACTGTCAAAATGACTGCTAGCAGTGTGCATGAGGCTGCTGCTATTCTCAGGTTGCTCTCTCTTTCCCCAGAGGTGGGGAGACAAAGCAATGCTCTTGTAAAAGCCACCTTGGAAATCCAAGCTAAAGTGCTTCTAACAGGCTTGTTTGCCATCCCATCTCTCATCTTGCTTAATTAAAATGATGGGTTTTGCTGTGAGAAAGAAACATGTATACAAAATATGCCCAACCAATAAATTAAAACTGTGAGGAAAGAATATACTAGAAGATTAATCGCTCATCTGCTATTTTATACATGTGGCAATGAGTTACAGCCTTTTTTAGCATCCTGGGAGTCTTGTAAAAACATGTTTAAAGTGAGGAGACAGGAATACATCTCTGCTATGGAAAAGAGACTTTGTATTGGCTTGAGGGACAGAAAAAGCATCTTTTCATTTCTGATGGACACCAGTCCTTGTTGCTCCTTGAGAAAACTGCTCTGCAATATTTTTAGGAAAGGTACTCATTTGATTGTAAATTATCTTTAATCTGTAAAAACCCCATCACATTATGTGCTGTAACATTCACATAAGGAAAGAAGAGTTTTGGTCTGTTATTCAGCAACATGGAAGAATAATGTTGGGGATAATTATGGTTTCAGTATTGTTCTTCTAAAGTTGTTTTTTTGTTATACACACAAGTGATAGCATGTTTCTAAAATTTTGTTTAGGTTTGTAGTAACCCAGAGAGATGGAAAGAAAAAGGTCTACTGTAGCCAATGTGCTTTCTCTCTCTTTTTTATGCTATTGTCATTGAACTTTTCTGATTTGATTAATCTGAAAAGCATCTTTCTTTCCTGCAGCCTCTGAGATCTAACAGGAAATCCCTCCTCCTCACCTCAGTCTCCATAGCTACAAACTATTAATTAAAGCTTCAAACACTTCAAATATGTGAAATTCCCTTTTTTTTTTTTCTTCTTTTCCAACTTTACTGCTAGCTGACTTCAGGATGCTCTCTCTACATATAAGCAGCTTGTGGTAGAATTTTTCAACCCAACACAAGGGTTCAGAATGCATTTTGCTTGTGTGAGACACCTAGTGCAAATTGTCCAGATGTAAAAGAGATGATGGGCTAATTTCTCTATGATGAGGGGATAAAGAGTTCCATCAGATCAAGTTTTGTCATGGTAAGCTTGGCAAAGCTTTGACAAGTTTGCAGAGCTACCTATAAGGTGCATTAATACTTAGAAAGCTGGATTGGCTTTCCATGTGGGAATTCTTACAATGTGTCAGAAGTTTAGATACTAGCCGAGGTCCTATCTTGTTTCTAAGTAGCTTGTTATGTATACTGAAAACCAAGGAGAGGATCCAGTTAAACAGAAGGGTCTTGATCTTGCTTGACATTTCATTCAAGCCTGTGTCCTAACCTTGAACCTCAAACTAAGTCCCTCTGGACTGTGGGTTTTGGATTCGCTCTCAACCCAGAAACACAATGCTCAGGCCTTATCTTCAGTGAGCAAAAATGTCTCTGGAGGATCAGGGCTGTCATGTTCTTGCAGACTAAATGTTCCGCATGGGCTTGACTGCTTTCCATGGCAAGCGAGATTTTAAGGCTTAAAGTCGCATAAATTTGTATATAGAGACACTTCACACCACTTTTGGCATGCCTCCAGTATTTTGTGGCAGCTCCTGAGTGCTGTGCAATGAGACTGGGACCATGGCTACTCTCATGGGTAGGGAGATGGTTAGCTGTGTTCCTGTAAGTCTTCATGTGTGCAAAACCATTACTCATCCTGCAGCTCTCGCGTGGTGGAAATATTGAATCCTATTAGCAGTGTGAGTAATAGTTATGCATGAAATTAAATCTATCTCTCAAATCAGTCAGGTTCACCTTTTTATTTTTATAATGCAATAGCTTCTGCAGATAGCTAAGTGAGTGCAGTAAGATGGAGCACGGTGCTCCTGGGGTCTACTGTGGACTTCATCTGAGATCAAAGAGAAAAGATGTGTTTTTCTTTCCTGAAGTTCCTCATGTGTATCTGTCAGTTATGTTTTGTTCTACTTCCTACATTTTTGTGCATTTTGGTAGGGGTTGGAAGGAAACCCTAGAGATCATTTTCTGGGTAGCTGTTACGTGTTATGTGACTCGTACACTCGCACTGAGCAGCGTATAACTTTTGTTGTTTAAGAAACGACCACAATGTAAATATTTGCTCTTTTCTCACTCCCTGTTCCAGTTTGGTAACAGGTATACACAAACCAGACTGGAGATCCTAAAGATACTCTTTGCTTCTACTACTGCTGAGATTCATCAGAATTCATTCAGCAGCCTTGGGAGACCTGGTAAGAGGTGCACTGCAGAGGACAGCTCCTTAAAGTCACCTACTGTCTGCACAGGTTTTTGCAGGCAACATGTTCAATTCATTCAGGCACAGATCGTTTTCTCTTACCTCTCCTTACAGTTTTCTCTCTCAAAACCCTCTTGCTTTTCTTCCCTGGTAACAAGGCGGTTGTATGCTGGCTGTTTTTCACTTCCATCACTTTGCACAACATACTCTCCGTACTGAGTCAGTGATATGTAGACATTACTGATCCTATTTTCATAGCATCCCATGTTTGCAGGCAAAATCTAGGCAGAATATTTCATTTTGATTGTAACAGGGAGGATTTCTGTTCATCTTCTGGCTATAATTCAATACTATTCACCTTCATATTTACAGAAAATTAATTGAAGGACCCATTGTGCATGTTCCAAGGTATTTTAATACACTTCTTGTTTATAAAATGTAAAAATATTTCACCTAAGAATTTCCTATGAAAATAAATGTAGTGAATAAGAACAGAAAGTAACCATAGTAAAAGTACTTGTATACTGCTGTGGATATTGGCTTGCACAGATTAGGAACGTCTATATTTGTTTCTTCATCAGTTCTATATATTGAACTGGACATTGTAATTTTGAGTGTATCTTTCAGCAGTGATGTGAAATCTCCTTGCTTTGTTCAAAATACCAATTACTGAACCACAGTGAGAACACCCCTCAAAATCTGAAGACAGTAAGCTGTGAGGGAACTTTAGGGTGGGAAAAGGAGTAGAAGTGTATACAGTGAGCAAGACAACACCTTGCAGGGATAACACCGTGCTTTTCCAATGAGAGGAGTGTCCACTGAGGAATCCCAGTAACCAAACACTGACACTGCAGGTTAACAGAGCAGCATCCATTCCTGGCATTGCAGCCAGACCGAAACCTGGCATCCTGCTGATTTATTGAGTCTATCTGAAGTTATGCTTTACTTGAGGGATCCTCCTTCACATTCCTTTTATCAGCTGCAGCCAGATCAATGGCTGCAGGGGACATGGGGTTGTTGCAGGTATGTACTCATGTATTCCTTTGCCTGCATTGTCATTCTCCAGGAACAGCTTTTCCTCGGATATCATGAGCTGCATGTGAACTTGCTGGCCAAGACCACCAGCATAAGATAGCTGCTGGCCTTTCCATTGTCAACTGTTTGGTGTAAGAGGAAAGATATAGACAACTTCTGCACAGTTGACTGGAGGGGAGGCTCTGCTCTGTCTTTGTTTCTTGCAAGCCCAGTGTCAGCACACAGCGTGGCTCCTGATGGTTAATAATTCTGAGGAAGCCACCAGCCCAGCAGTGAGCCTGAGTCAGCCTCTCTTGCAGTATTAAAACTTCTTTGTCCATAAACAGAGATGTTGGTAATCTGATTATGAGCTGGTGTGAATTAGAAACTAAGTTCACTCATGTCAACAGCCACCAATGTATGCGAGTGCAGAATTATGCCCTGGGTATGTGGAGCAGCAATAAGAGTAAATTTTATGTACTTGCATGAAACATAGCCATGGAAATCCATGTTCTCATGAAGTATATATAATTACCAATATACACTTCAATTTATTTATTTCTCAGAACAGTGATTACAGGATGTAATTCATGAAATGTGGCTGAAAAACGTGGAGAAAAGGTTGTGGGTTGTGGGGATTCTGCTAAAGAACGTTACGGCTCAGAAAGCAAGCGAGCAAGCGAGAGGCAGGAAAATGTGTGGCTGGGGAACTATATCAGGAGTTACTAACAGCAGGTTACTGCAGGACTTGAATAGTGATCAGGAACCTTGGGGAAACGCAGCCTCCAGCAGTAGATCCAGCTGCCCACGGCCACTCGCTGTGTTTGGACAGCAGGGCAGGCAGGGTTTTCTATCAGAAAGAGGGATTTTCTTTTCACATAAACTTTCTGGATAGCTTAATAATTTTTTTCCTGGATGAACATGTTGATTTCTTAATCATTTTAAATATTTCAGGAAGGAAGTTCATTCAGTACGCTGAGGGGCTGCTCTGACACCAGCAGGTACCACCTGCTCTATTGCAATATGTAACAGAGGCATCTGCTCACAGCTTTAATATTCTCCAGCATATTTTGGAAATCGCTCAGTTATTTAATTGCACCCTAAAGGCAAGGAAAGTTTCCACCAAAACCCCTTCCTTGCAGGGCTAACATGGATACTTGCATTAGCAGTCAACATCCAGGGTGAACTGCCTTTTGCTAAGCAGCCAGTTCCCAAAGAAGATTACACACTACAAAGGATTAAGGGCTGCATTGAGGAACCAAAGGGCTGGCAGCGAATGACATTACCAGGGGAAGCACCCAGCGGAGCTGCACAGCAGGATTTCAGTCAGCATGGTGTGGAATCCCACTCTATTGATCTCATTTGTTTCAGAGATAGTTTATAATGACAAACGGAGTCGTTACAACTGCTGATCACCCTTTGCTGGGTTCATATTCTAATTAGGTGCTGCCTTGTGAGATCAGGAGGTTAATCAGCAAAATTTATACTTTCTAGGAAAAGATATATGAAAATTTGTAGAAATCCATTTGAAAACAATGCCAGCAAATTATTGATCTTTGGCAGTGTTTTTTACCCAAGCTCTTTTTTTTTTTCTTATTATAAGACAGAGATTTCTGTGTTAGCTTAAAGATGGTTTTGGGGATTGCATGGAAGGTCAGCCACTGTGAAGCATAAAATCAAGTGTGGAAACTTTATGCAAAGTTCTTGTAGGAGCTTATAAAAATCTACAGGTACTTAATCCAACTAAAAATATTGTGAGTTCATTCTTCTGGTTTAAACTAGTTCCCATCTGAGACTGTTAAGTGGAAATATATTTCAAGATAAAGAATGTTTTTGAATTCTCCAGGCTGCCTCTGCTTGCATGAGCTCTTGATACGGATAACTTGAAGTCATTTTCTTTTCAGAGCAAGTGTTTGAATACAAGCAAAGTATGGTGAAAGCTAGACTCTTAGCTCTTTTCCCAAATAGTCATTTGCTCATTCCCTTGTCCTCAATACCAACCAAAGAACCTTCAAGTCGAATCAGAAGTCTCATTCTTCTGCGAGCTTTTTTCCCATCTGTATCCGTTAAGTTTCACTCCTGCCTGCATATGAGGGAGGGACGTGAAGAAGCACTGCTGAGTCCCTGATATGCTTGCTAAATGTGGTTTTATTGCTCAAAACCCAATACATTCAATAAGGTGATGGAGGCTATTGCATGTGAGTCCTGATGGCTAGAGGCCAGCTCGGATGCCATATTTGTGGTGCCAGGACATGACTATGTCTGAGCCAGGAGAGACCCTCTTGTTGTGCCTTTACTCTTTATTTGATTTCCGACAGAAATGACATTTTTCTGGATATCACTGGAGTAAATGCTGACTGCTCTCCCCTCTCTGGAGGGGATGTTTGTACCCAGGGCTGTAGCCCATACAGGGCTTCCTTGGTGGCTTTCTGCAGAATGAGCAGAAGATGGGTCTTTTCCTCACCAACTCAATCTCTTTTGCCATCCATTTGCAGCAATAACTGCATTTGAGTCTAAGTTAAGATGTGCAAAATGAATTCTGACTCTGGAGATAGCTGGTTTGAAGTGATTTAAAGCAGATTTAAAAATCTTCCAAAATTGAACCTCAGTTAGATGAACTCAGGTGAACATCTGAAGTCACATTGAGATTTACAAGTTCAGCTCAAGGTCCCCATAGTCCTCCTGGAGCACGTGTTGAGCTGTGCATGCAGCAAACTTTCAACCTCCTCTCTTTGCCTGTCCCTCCCTTGCAGATTGAGATGGACCTTCAACTCACAGCTCCAGGCCTCAATGCAGGCACCTCTGGGCAGGTGCTTGGAGGAGCTGAGTGCCTTGGTGTTTCTTCATGCTGCTCTAACCATAGCTTGAAGTTTAGCAAAACTTTTTTCATTTCCTTGCATCCCTACATTTTGAACACATCATTTTACAGTTTCTTCAAAAGAGGGTATAGGGAGGAAAACTAAGAGATAGAACCATAGAATGAGCTCAACCTCAGGCCTGAATCCTCAAAAGCCACCTTATTTCTTAGCAATAGCTTCCTGTGCTGGGAGCAGAGCTTTTGATGCAGTATCAAATAATGCTCAACAGACTTCCTCTTGAAAGAACAGATGCTTCAGAGATGCCTCAAGCTGGAACCTCATACAGTGAGAGACTCCAAATCAGCAGGTTCTTTGGGAGATTTATGCCATGACTTCTGGCTCTGGTCTATCCTGTTTCTTCTCTGCTTCCTCTTGAACTGATTTCACCTGCCCCAGCTGGGATTTCACATACCCTCAAAGATACCCCAGGAACACCTTAGTATGTGGCACACTATGTCACGTTTTGCTGAGAGATTTCTCTGAGGTAAGAAATCATTTAGGAATGTTATGTATGTACAAAATATTGCTTGCTCATTATCAGCCTGAGGTGATACAATCTGCTCACTGAGTTTACCAGCTTTCATCCTCCCATCCTCTGGCTTTGATACCAGCTCTGGACTGGACACGTGGAAACAGCATTTTGTAAATATCTGGCAAGTCCTGCTCATGAGTCTGGAGGGGATCATTTTTCAATCTGTGGCACAAATATGCCCACAAAAAGTTATTTGAATGGAAGTCTAATCCGAGCTGCATTTCTTCTGACCTATACGGAGTGTGGAGCTGTCGCAGTACTTCACCAAGCTCAGAGATTTCGGAGACCCCGTGAGCGCTGACAGCGGATGTGAGCCTGGTGCTTGTGCCTCGTACCTGTGTTTACATAAAACAACGTCTGTATCCCTCTACCGCAGTGGGCTGGAGCCGTGGGAGCACCGAAGCGAGAGGCGGCAGAAGGGAACGGGAAAAGGAGAACGGGAAAAAATGCCAGGGAACAAGCAGGAAAAAGCAGCCAGCATAAACTTTCTGTCAGCATCTTATTAATTTCAGCTCAGAGCGCTGCGGGGTTTGGCTTTCACAGAAGGGGCTGCTCTCTCTCGGCCCCTGCAGCCCGGTCCCGGGGCGAGCGGCATCGGCTGGGCGCCCCCCGGCNGCCGGAGCCGGAGCCGCAGCCGGACCCCCGCCCGGAGCGCCGGGAGCCGCGGGCGCCCCGTGCTCGCCCGGCTCCGCAGCTCGCCGGAGCCGGCGGCAACATGAACCAGACGGCGACGGTTTCCCACCACGTCCAGTGCCAGTCCTCCCGAGCCGTCAAGGTAGGGCCGGCGCCCCGGCACAGCCGTGTTCGGGTGGGGCGGGCGGCAGCGGGTCTCCTCCGGGGCTCGCCTCGGACCCTCGGCGAGGCATCGCGGAGCTGCCACTGCTGAGCCCGCTCCCCCGTCGGCGGGGCGGGCTGGAACCGTGCCTGGGACGGGGAAAGTTTGCTCCAGGTTAGGGCGAAGCGCCGAAGGGGACGCGGGGCGCGGTGCTGACAACTTTGCCCGCCGATTCCCCCGTGGGCTGCGCGTCTCCCGTGGGTCGCCTCTGCGGGAGCGGCGCGGGCGGGTCCCTTGGCGGGGCTCTGCACAAAGTTTGCCCTGGAGGAGGGGGTGGCTGCTGGACACCGAGCTGCCGTTACGTCCCGCATCGTTATTCTGCGGTAATGACGTGGTTAAAGGCTGTAGTTAAGAATACTGTGTAGCATCGACTTGTTAGTAAGGATTTTGCCGTTGCCCGTTCCGGGCGATCCAGGAAGATAAGAGACTACGTGTTTGCTGGTTTTATCCTCACGTGTGAGAGAAGTGTGTGGGTGCTGTGTCTGGGCAGTAAGCATGGTGGTGAGGGGAAGATCCTAGGGGAATAGCAGGCTCCCTCTTTGACTACCTTCTTCCCCAGCCTCTGACACGATCCTGCCTTTGCATTGATCGAAAACTACTTTCTAGCCGAGTTACTGCTCTCTACAGTGATAAAATGAAGTCCCTAAACACATTTGTATTCACTAGGAAGTATTTCTGCAGAAATAAGTGTGTTTGTTTTTTTTTTTTTCCTGAAATAAGATAACGATGTAATCAGTGACAGTATTTGATTATTGATTCTTAGTTCTGAAAAAAACAACATCAAGAAATTTTACACCCCCTATTTTGTTTCATCAAATGATTTGAAAGCCTAAAAAGTTCACTTTGGTGCTTTACTGTCACCGGTGACTCGGGATCACCCAGTGTAAGACTGCGTGTAGGTCTCTGCAGGGTGAAGAGAGCTGCTGGGGCTTCACTCTCTTCACAGGCAGGTTTGGAGGGTTTGAGGTTTGTTTATCCTCTCAGAAGGAGCATCTTGAACCGCACATCGTGTTAGCAAATTCTCAATTGGGCTTCATCCAGTTAGTGCTGGGAATAAAAGTCATGATTTAGAGCTGAGGCAGGAGGGGATTAAAGTTATAAATCTTCTATTAGCACTGTCGTTTTCTATAGGCTGCACTAGACTTTGCAGTGTATCACCAGTAATGCAGAATGTCTGTAGGCTTGGGGACGCAGTAGGGATTGACCTGTGGCTCTAATGACCAGTTGTGTAACGCATAACTGTATCCATCACACCATAAATGGCTGCTTAGTTCACGCTCAAATGGTCAAGGTCGCGGGACGTGATGAATTACAATTGCCCTGGCCCGCTTCAAAGAGTCAGCATGTATAATATGAAATTGCTTAAAACCATTTCAACCTCTCCAGGTCTACTTCTGAAAGGATCAGAGAACAGAGAGCAGTGTGGGGCTTTCTCTGTGAAGCATTCCCCTCTTATATTTGGGACAGCCAACGCTAATTTTTCACTGACAGCAGCATTTATTAAATTCATTTGATTGGACTTCTAAGCCAAAACAACAAAAACCACCGATATCAATATGCCATTAAAAAAAAAAAAGAAGAATAGAAAAGACTCAGACAAGTCAATAGTCTTCA
The DNA here is from genome assembly GCA_013401255.1 of Urocolius indicus. NCBI lineage: Eukaryota > Metazoa > Chordata > Aves > Coliiformes > Coliidae > Urocolius > Urocolius indicus. The sequence goes on along the minus strand of WBNH01000005.1, from coordinate 141,403 downwards.
AAAAGAGAGACCATGAATCAGAGGAGCTTTCTAGACATGAGCCCATTTTACAACCAACGTGGTAATACCCAAGGCTATTAGAAAACTGTCTCATTTTTCTACTCTTAATCCAACATGTCAGGTGTAAAATGTGCTTTATAAATAGTTTCAAGTGCTTTCATGCTAGGCAAATGGATACTCTATGAGAAAGTATTTATGAGCCTAGATGAGCAGTAACTGCCCTGTGGTAGCGAGGACCTTGTATTGCAAATTACTTTGGAAATACGTCATTACTGACCAAATAGAAATAGCATTTAAGTCATAACTTGCCAAGAAACAGTGTTAGTTTCAGCAATGATGAAGATTCAAGATAAAAGAGTTACAGGAAAACTTCACACCTACTGGAATGAGATCTAGAAAATGCCACCTTTTTTACCTTTTTGTTATATTTTATGTTTCCAACGCAGGAACTTGAGACAGCTCCTGTGTGTTACCATCAGTGTGATGTTACTTCTCAATGTTTTTTTTTGGGTCAACTACTTGCTGCTCTGTAAGGCAGCATTAACATTTGAAGCTCCATAACAAAAAGTAGAATGATCCAGATGTCCAGCAAATTGAGTTGTGTAAACTGTATCTGTGACAGTTCCTGCTCTGAATCTCTCCAGGAGGGCTGGTGCCTGTCCCAAGGGACATCTCATCCCTTTCTCATGTCCTTCTCTGTCGAGAAAAGGGGGCAACTTTTTGCATCTGTCAGTGCTGAGAACAGAGTGTACTACATCTAAAGTAGTTTTGTGGAAGGAGAAACAAGTTGACAGAGAAAATCTAATACAAAGCAAGATGAAAAGTGCAAAGTTATCAAAACCCTTGGATAAAATGCAAAACCTCCTAATAACGTCTTCTCAGCCCTTTGACAGCTTTTCTGAAATGATCACAAACCTTACCACCTTGCTGATTCTATTGTGAGTAATGATCTCTCATTCTGATATTTGTAACAAAAACTTTTAGGGTCAAGCTGGGAACGTTAAATTCCTGCCTTATTTTTGTATCATTACAGCCTGGACTCCAGGAGCCCTCCCAGGGCAGCAAACCTGGTTTCGTTCTTCACACTCTTAGCCCATCTTGCCAACACAGCAAGTAAATGAGCTCTTCCGGGGGAATCACTCTGTTGATCTGTCCTTTCATGTTGCACTGATGGCCAAAGTATTTTGTACATTCTTCCCCCCTCTCCCCACCCCAAGAAGACAAGTTTGTTAAAACAATGATTCTATGATTGTTTGCCTTGTTTGGGGAAAAAAAGAAGAAAAAACCCACAGCCACTAAATAGAAAATAATTGTTATCTTGGCTGACTAGGGTCTGCCATTATAAATTCTTTCAAACCAAACATATATACTGAAATTATGGGCACTGTGGAACAGAAATACTTACGTCTTGCTCTTAATGCAGTCAGGACTTTGATTTGCACTTAAAAAAACTCCAAAATCAAAGAAGAATTAAGCTAATATTTCTGTGGCTTTCTACATTCTTTAATAATAAAACATTTTCTACCAGTTCATGACTCTCTGCTGTTATCAACCTAGTATTGATCTGACTGAGCTGGATCAAGCAAGGAGTTACTAATTGGCATTTCAGAAGCACATAATTACTGTGTAATGTAATATGTATGTTATACCTTTTTGCTCTTCCTTTTTCCCTGCCTTCCTTTCACTTTTATTTATTCATTAGCTTTTAGATTGTAAACTATAAAAGGCAAGTGCAGATACATCCTTAGCAAAAATCCTGCAGCAAGTTTCATCAGCAACCAGGGACAGCATCAGGAATTTTTACATTTCAGGTTTATTGTAGTAGTGTTTTAACACTCATTAATTGATGAATAGTGGCTTCCTAATAGTTTTCCTCTTTACAATAAGTTTGAGGAGCACATATTTAAAGGGGATTTGTTGTTTTCCTTGTGGACTTATACATGTGTTTACAGCAACTGAGATTTTTACACCAAAGCTGCACCTTAGCAGGAAACCATCTGCCTGCTCCTGCAAACTGCTATACAACACCTCTTCCCAAAGCAAGAGAGCTAATATGTAGCTGTTCCTCTTCAGAAAGACTGTTTGGTAATACTTTTCAGATTGAAACTTCAGGTACAAAACAGGCTTCATACAAGTATGGGAGTCTTTCAAATCTACCAGCTCTTTAGGAAATAAATCCCTTAAAACAAGCACAACATTTCTGAAATCCATGACATCAAAAGCAAGTCACTAACAGATAATCTCAGTAAATGTTCAATTATGAATTATCCAGGATAATAAGTAACAAAGGGCACAAGTAATAGAGGGCTGTGTCATTGCAGCCTATGGCAGCGTAAGAATGCAAAAAAAAAACCCAATAAAAAGTGATCCATTTCAAACTAATAGGTTTGTGTGATATCCTGCTTGTGTTGGATGACTACAGCACTGCTGGGCTATGTGGAAACACCTTCATCTTGTCAGATGAGGAAGGCCAGTCTTGGGGAAGCACAGTGTTGTGGTGGTAGTGGAGGCTGGAGGCAGCTGGTGGTGAGGAAGGCAGGTCATCACATCTCTCTCTTTGGCCATCTCAAAATGCATGTTGAGAGCAAAGTAGATATTTTTGTTTTCATTAAGTACTGAGCAGATTTACCATGTCCTTGCATTTATCCTGCCTTCTGCCCGTAGTGACCTATTAGGAGACACTGAAAGTGCTTAGAGAGCTAATCAGAGAGACCAGCTTGGGGCAAGATAGAAATGCCTTGAGTCTTGTCCCCAAAAGCATTTTAGGCTCTTTTGCATTATCTTCATCTGCAATTGCTTTTCTTCCATTCTGGCAGACTGGTCTTGATCACATTTGGCTTGAGTGGTGTTGCTCTTGTGATTTATTAGTATTTTGCAGACTAAAACTACAGCCATGCTGACACATATGTATATGCAAGGGGAACAATCTGCAGGTCTGTAGATGGCAATTTGAAGAACTAATCATAACTTGTAAATCTTCCCATTTCTATATATTACTTTGCTGTACTTTTTCAGTCTCCTTGCCAATGTTTGTACTACTAGAGAATAAGTAGTGTCTTCTCCTTTTAAAAACATCCTTCCTTCATTGTAAGAAGGTGCATGGTTGCAAATAAAAAGCTGGAGGAATGAGAAAGAAAAAAACCTCTGTTTGAAATACTTCTATTTCCTTTTCCAGTCTATGAAGAAACAATTCCTCTATGTCAAAGGTAACATCAAGATTAGTTTTATTAAGGCGACTTTCAATTTGTACCAACTGCAACAAAACCAGTACTGGTAATAAAACCCCCACAGTACTATGGAGTAAAAAAAGGAGAGAGAAAGGGAAGAAGACCAAATCCCAAGCTCATGTCGTAAGGAGCAGTGCAGTGTCAGTACAGTTTGGAGGCTGGGGCCCAGTTTAGCCCAATCCTAGCTGCCCAGCACCCCTCAGCAAAGGTGGAAGGATCAGGGTTGTTCCTCACAGAAGAGAGCAGTTTTATCGCCTGCTGTGAATTTGCTGGTGCATTATGTTTGTTGGCTCTTCCTTGCCTGTACAAATTGTTAATGTGCTTTCAAACCATTCCCTTCTTAATTCTCTGCTCTTTTCTATTACAAATCTTAAAAGAAATTAGCACAAAGTGTAATGGTTGGTCATTCTATATGTTTAAGTGTATATACTGATTCTATGATGTAGGTAGTCATATATATAGCCACACACACTGGTGTAATCTAATCCATAAACAATATATAGCTTTTAATTTAACAATAATGCTAGGAATAAAGAAGCAGTCACTTTAAAATAATACAAATATACATGAACATTTTGATAAATTGTATTTAATAACCTGTTAGTGCTTTCCTAGATCGTAACCATACAAAGAAATTTTCCCACTGCAAATCATGACTTTACAAAATACAGCATTAAGTTTGATTCTCTTTCAAGCCACTTAAGATATGGGTCTGTGAGCGTTAGATAAAACCTTCTTGAAAGGATACCACGTCATGAGGAATTTAATCTTTCTCAAGTTTTAATCCCAAACTGTTGTACTAAACATGCATAAAGATAATTTTGTGCTTATTGGTTTTTTTTTTTTTTTCAGTATTTCATTCTCAAACCAGCAAGGTAAGACTTGCATGCTGTCCACCAGCTGAACATTGTTCTGGAATTTATTTAGTACCTTTCACGTTCAAAGATTTCTGTCTGAGGTTCTCAAATTGAATGATAAATGTTAAATTATGCAGCATACAGGTTAGTGGTTGTGCTATGTTAATCATTTGACAGTCACAGATCAGTGCCTTTGACTTCTCACACATTGACAATACCCGGTCTTACTGGCAGTATGTGCCAGAAGCAAAGCATCATCTTAGGCACCAACAAATTATTCTCTATGATTCTTAAAAATGAGGCACCTGATAGTGGCAGCATGCCTCAGGGGCTTTTTGCTTCAAAGAAAGAGAATTAAACATGCAGGTTGGTTTCATTGTGAATGGTGTTGGTAGTGATTCACAGCAATATACGCCAACCCGAGGTACCTAGGGGAAGGCAACACCTAAAATCAGAGTCATCAGCTTAATTAAAGACTCTCTACACTTTTGAGCTGTGAAGTTAATGCAACTGCTGCAGATGAGGGTGTGATTGATTTCATATAAAATTTAACCAGTAAAATAGTTTTAGTAAAAGGTGCCTTAAAATGCCAGTTCTTAGTGTTGAGGGCAGAGGGAACACCAACTAAAAAGGTGGATGATGAGTGGATGCTGAGAGAATCCCATGGATCTCATCCCCATTTCAGGAATGCCAGACAGGAGGATGCTGGTGCCATCCAGGGGCCTCAAGGGAAGCAAGATAGACTCCAAGAAAGTTTAAAGCTTAGAGTTAATGATGCTGGTCTTGAGCTGCTGACCTTGTCCTCGAGGATATATCAGAAAAATGATCTGAAATTTTAGTTTAGAAAGTGGAAAGGACTGTAACTGAACTGGTTTTGACTCCCCAGTCCAGAGACAGAAGTTCACTTTTAGTTTGTGTGACTTTGGTGAGGGAAAAGGATGTGGAGGGCAAGCCCCGTGGAAACTTTACAGAAAGCTGAGAAGGAGACAGAGATGATATCTAAAGGACACATCGAGGTGGTGGTGGCAGCTTGGCAGGAGAAGGCAGAGACACTGGAGTCACAGGAAGATGGGATCTCAGAGTGCAAGTGACTGTTAAAAGGCAGCTGGCAAGTCTAGAAGGTTAGGATGGCGTATTGTATTTTAGCCTCAGCTAAAAAGGCATTACTAGGGATATTGGCTGTTAGATTAGATTACATTGCTAGATCTGGCCAGTCACACTAAAGTTGTTACAGGAAATCACAGCCTTAAAGAGAAACTAAGAGACAGAGATACCATGCTTTTATGGAGAAGCATCAGTTGGGCTTTGCAAAGTTGTTACCTCAGCATTACCCCAAGAAGCAAGGTAGCACATTGTCCACCAACTTCACACTGGGGAAAAAGTCTTTGCCCACCTTAAATAGGCTTTTTACCTCTACTTTACTTTATAGATATGTTTGGAAGAGTTAGGCAGTAGGGGAAAGAGAGACACAGGGCTACGTACCATTAGGTCCCTTAATTTGTGTAGAAATGTAGAAATAGTAACAAAAAGAGGCAAAATCATGAGTTTTTTGTGAAAGTTATGACAATAATTATGCAAATCTCCTGTAAGAAAAATTGTTTTGGAAGCATACAAAGATAATAGTTTGGTAATATTTGTCCAAATTTAGCTACCTGTGCAAAATAGAGAGGCAATGACAGTGTGTAGATGTTAAACTCTCAGTATTTTCAAAATGATCAGTAGTTTTAATCTGAGTCCATAGTGTTTTAATTGATAAAATTATGATTAAAAAAATGAATGTTCCAATAATAATAATCATCCTATGACTTATTGAGCTACCTTTCTAAGGAAGTGATGTCAGATATAGTAATCCAGTGCTCACAAGTTTCTAAGAATTTTTACATTGGTACAACTGTGGAGAAATCAGAATTGTAGCTATTTGTGTAACAGAAATGTGCAAGCCCCTGTGATTGACAGTAGAGAGCATCAGAAGCGCTTGGCAGGTTGCTAAGTGCAGAAAAATTGATGCTATTATATTAAAGGATGACAAGTTGTTTTATTTTCCTGTAGCTTGAGAAAGGTAGGACATGCTAGCACTTAATATCAAATTTGCTTTAAAGTTTATAGCATTAAATGATGGGCTTTGTCTTGAAAGACAGGCCTGTTCTTTAAGGTGGGAATCCTGTTCCTCTTCTAGCCGCTGGTTCCTGAGTGAGTTCCGTGCTTGACCCCTTCAGTGAACCTCCTCCTTATTTGCACTGCTTGTGCTGTCTGATGGACAGTCCCTGGCTGCCAGCCTGTCCTGCAATTCTTTATCAGAGTCTTGGTTTTCATCTGTCAGTGAGATAGGTAGAGAGTTTTCTCGCTGTGTAGATGAGATGCAAATGATGTCTGTGCAGACAAAACTGGGACCTGCTGAAGGTGTTTCATGGAGGAAGGAGAAAGCTGGGGCAGACCCCTGTGCCTAGCAGTACATGCTCCATTCCTGCTCCTGTGTAAGGTGGGAAAATTTCCCAGTCGGGGAAGGTGCAGGAGCTTAGCTCCAGTGCCGTGTGATTCAATACGCCCAATTCCATTAAGCTTAAGGGAAGCTTATCTCCAAAATGGTTAGTTGTCAGTGGTGAGGGGTGAATGCCTCTCCAGGGACCTCATTTCCTCATCTCCTGCCACTCGGGAAAATGATCAGTCAGTGTTCTGGCAACTCGGTGTGTCTGGCACTGCTGGATTTGCTCTTCAGTGCAACAGTCAAGGCATGAAGAAACTTTATTTAGATAATATTGGTTTATAAGCCGTATTTGTATTTTTTAAGTTGTGGTATCAGCAATGTAAACATAGAGTGTCTTATCTCTTGGCTTAGTTCCTCCTGGATATTATAGATGAATAACAGGTTTACATTTTGAAGTAAACCTTTTTTCTTTCGTAAAATCAATTGCTTAGGCAGGAGAATTCTTGACTTCCCAATTAAGCAATTTATCTAAAATAAATCTTTTTTTCTTTCCCTTTAGAGCATTAAACACTTACTCAGCTTGAAAGTCGCATCAGTCTGCCAACACAGGATTAATGCCACAAACGTTTCTCTTCGTATTTGCTGCAGAGATGACCTGCAGACATGAGCATCATGTTAAAAAATAGCTTTTATAATTCCTCATGTGTGATAACTGAGAGTCAAAACCTGCCTCTGAATCACAAAATCACAGAATGGTAGGGGCTGGAAGGGACCTCTAGAGATAATCCATTCCAACCCTCTGCTAAAGCAGGTTCCCCTTGATCAAGTCACACAGGAACATGACCAGGTGAGTTTGAATACCTCCAAAGAAGGAGACTCCACACCTTCCTCTGGCTGGCTTTGAATTTTCTTACTGGATATCAAAGAGGGCAGAGGCGTGAGGCCCAGTACCTCCTCCCCCTCCCCCAAGGCTCATCCATCCCCTTAGCTTGGGCAGTTGCTGGCACCACTGTCTGGCCACTCTGGCTCTGGCTTTGCCATGTCCCTGTCTCCCTGTGCCCCATGGGAGCATCGGCATAGATTGGAACCAATGAGCTGTTGATGAGAACATACAACCTGGCCTCCTAAAGTTTGAACCTAGGCTGGTCCCACTGAGCAGCAGGGAAGACTTCAGGCTTACTTTGAGATTTTGGGATAAATCTAGGGAAAGGAGGATACTTTTAGGTTCTTTTTCTCTAACCTGTTTGCCAGTTGTCAGTATAAATAAGTTTGGACATGTTCTGAGATTACCATCGGAGCTCTGAACACTGAAAGGAATCAACCCCCCGAAGCTTTTGAGCTTTCCCATTTTGTCTGTACAAGCAAACCCAGTGTGTGTGGCACTGAGCAGCATGATAGTCTGTTTATTCAATCCATGTCCTAACCTTACTCCTCTGTGAGGCTGGAAGGAAATTGCAGTGCTTCTGCCTTGGCCCCCTGTGGGATGTATTAGTTTCTGCTGCTTTAAGGATCATTTCCCCCTCTCTCCTACTAATCCAAACCCATGAAAACATCTTAGCAGTGCCGGAATGATTGACTAAAGGTTTTCTTGCTGTAATTTATACACCTATCAATAATTACTTAGTTGACTTTTATTTTTTTCTGTGCAGGATGCAACGTCTAATGGCTGGAGCTAAAAACTGGAAAATTGGAGTTTAGGGTAGGCTCACAAGCTCTGTTACCTCTCGTGGTAACAGTATTCATCCAGGGAGATTGATGTTGAGCTTTTCCATGGGATTAAGGCAAACTCTTTGGGTTAACTATTTCTCTTATGGAGGTGGGAGGAAACTTTCTGCTGACCTGTCGCATTGATGCAGCTGGCCTGAAGGTCAGAGTAACACTAACACTGCAGTGAGGGCATCTGAGGCCTCTCGCTTTCGTTTCCTTTATGCTACAGTGAAAGGGGTTTGTGGCTTTGCATTTCCATCTGGGTGTATTTGTAGGTTGTTCATGTGGGAGAGACGTGAGTAACCATGGCATAAAATAAGATGATGTCAGCCTTCGGACAGACTAGAAGGAATCAAATCTGGCTTAGTCCCTGCTTTGCTCTGTTCAGCCAAGCGTATGGAAGCAGGATTTTTGGGGTTAAAAGGAGGAAAAAGAGAAAGAGTGATGAGTGCTGGGAAAAAAAAAATGAATAGAAAGAGAAACAAAAGTGAGTCCCTCAGAACTGCTCTGGTGACCTCAGGATGCCTGTCTGTTGATAATACATTACACATACCTTGCTTGTGGGTGCACCTGTTAGACTTGGTTTGATTTTTGCTGTCAACCCTAAGGTGGTAGGACTGTGCTTACAAGAGAAAAATTTTCAACTAATTTTTCATACAGCAGTATCTGACTTCTGGAAGTCAAAACAATTAAGGATTCATCTGTTTAAAGACCAAATATATGCTACCCGTGACTCTCTTTTCCGGTGATAATTTTTGAGCTCTGAATTCCTCACAGTTGCCTTCAGTACAATCTCAAGAGCACATGTGGTTTTTTTGTACAGATTTAGTCTGGAGTTTGAAAAGAAAATCTTAAGTTTTATAATTCAACAGCTGTAATGTGTTTTCTGGGAACATTAATGGCTCTGAAACTTGATTATGCAAATATTTGCAAAGGGCAAACAAAAGCTCAGCGAAAACAAATCCATAAAATAATTAAGGAAATATTTGTGGTTTTCTGGTTTTATAGTGTTTGCTCCTCTCTAAATGTTTCCCAAACAGTCTGGATGCCTCTTTCCCCTCAGTGATTTAGAAGTCTGTGGCGACACTAGTTGCATCCTAAGTGAGGTCACGTTTGTTGGAGAAACCTACCAAGCAGCTGATGCCATTTTAAGATATTATTAAGATGCCTTTGGCAATATTTGATAGTTTCAACCTTACCAGCAGCATCAGAATTATGACACTAAGCACTGTCCAAATTTGAGGACACTTAAGGAAAGAAGAAATAGAATTTTAGATGACTGTTGAATTTAGGCCCCTTTGGTTATTGGTGGGCAGCTGGGGTTTCCAACATTTAGCACTTAAATACCAAGTCATTGACTTGATGATTATGCTGTGAAAAATATGTATTTCATGAATTATAACTAAACAGCTGCTTTTTTTTGGTAAGAATTTTGGATTTTTCGGTTATTCCTTGTATACACGCTGTCTTGAAATTCTGTAGAGTCATTGTAGCAGTCCTGAGGCAGAGAAGTTAAATTTGGATTGAGCTTCAGCCAGATTGAATCAAGCTGTTTTGTGTATCCAAAGCACCAGCTGAAGCCCCAGGTAGGGCTGCAGTTGTGGTGGTCTGAGTCAAGGATTCAGCTGAGCACAGTGAACCTGTGAAAGTCAAGTGGTGGGGCACCACATCAGGTTGTAACAGATAAGACAGGAGCCCTTCTGTATTTTATGTGATAGCCTTGGAACTCAGAGACTTGTTCCTTACACAGCCTTGTGTTCCTAGTGCAGCTCTGTAATTTTTGTGCTGCCCTGGAGCTGCACAAAATAAAAGTGCTTATAGTCTCAGGTAGTGTTCAGAGTGAGTGTTATGCATAAAATTGCTTGCTGAAGTAATTCTCCTGATGTTATAAGAGAGCTGGGCCAACAGAGAATTTGGGTCACCATACCTAAGAAGATTTCTGTAATTAAAAGAGCTTTTACATTTGCATTTTTACATGGAATATTTGAGTTACAAGAAATCTATCCTTTTCCCTTCTGAAACATATTTTTATAGCTCTAGATCTAAATCATTTAGCACCAAATTCTGATAAAGAAGAAAAGTCATCATTGCAAGCTTTTCAAAGACTTATTGCTCAGGTTTAGAAAGATTTAGAAATGTTGGATTTTTTTCTTCTGCATGTGTCACCCTCTGAGTAGTCTATGAACAAAGCCCTGAAAAATAAGCTGCCATGGGTCACATGTCATGGAAATAAAAAAAAGAATGAGTTTAAATGAAAAAAATACTTGAGACTCAAGATTTTTATGTTTCATTTTTAAACTGTAGTCAAAAACATACTGTATACTCTCAGTTGATGAATGCCGCACACACTGCAGAAAAAATGCATTGCTAGATTTTGGGACAGTGCCTGCAACTGATACAGTGGATTCTGCATGGAATTATATATTTTATGGTACAGTATTTTTAAAAGCACTAACCATTCTCAAACCTTCATTTTTTTGCTCAGCTCAGTCACATTTAGAAGAGCAATGCGATGTGCTCATTATTTTCCAGTGTCTCCTCTATGTTGTTACTGTGGAGAAGGCAGATAGTATGTATCTGAAACCTCACAAATCAGTCTTCAATGATTTCCAGGTTTAAAGGAATAAAATTACCAACATTAGAGTTAAGCACAAATTTGGGTTTCTATTTAATAACTGCTTCCAATAATGACTTCTGTGGCCATGCACACTCGCACAATTAGCATTTATATTTTAACTTTTAAATATTAAAATATTTAATGCCTGCTGGAGTACTATGTGGTAATGCAAGAGTTCTCCAGAGTAGTACTATGAATGTTTGACAACACCTCATAATGTCAAAGTTTAAATTATTGAATAGCTACAATTCTGCTGTAGAAAGTGCAAGGTAGATTAATAGACATAAAAGGAAACGTGTTCCAGGTGAAGCAGCTGAATAAATATCTAAGTGACTGATAAAGTAGCTGAATTACTGTAAACAAACAATAAAACATCTTAGAGGAAATATCTCAGAGAATTTGTATATTGGAAGAGTAAAAATATGAATGCAAATTATAAATATATAAAGGGAAAAGGCTGCATGGCAGCTTTTTGATGTAATATGTAGATTCTCTTGGCTATCTGTCTAATCAAGTTGATGTTCTTGAATAGTAATGACTATTCTCTCTGACACAGAGTAATGCATAACAGATGACAGTCAATATAAGATGGATACCTTCTGTTTCTGCCTTTAAAAACTTATAATGGAAGTGTTTCTGGGCATTGTCATATCAAAATGTTCACTACAAGTGAAACGTTGAGACTGTATACATCATTAATCACTTATAAGCCTTCTTAATGCATTATGGTGTGAGAAATCCCTAACTATTTGTTTTATTAGTGAGCTTGGTGCTGCAGAGTATCCGTTCACTGTATACCATGCAAATGCTGTTTTTTTTTTTCCCTTTATTATCATCTTTGATAGTTTTACTTTCCAAGAAGATATCCAGGTTAGAACTGATCACCATCAACCCCTAAGGCTGAAAAGGTGGCAAATATATGGTTTTATGTCAGAGATATTTGTGGAAGCATCAAAGTTCTTGTCTGCCAACCAGTGGCTAAATGCAGTCAACTACAGAGACAGCTGGGGGTTTCCAAGATGTAGCTAAGGCAGAGCTGTGTAGTGAAATAGTCTTATTAATTTCACAGAGTGGACCTGGAATACTGCATCCACCTCTAGTATCCTCAGTACAGGAAAGATGTGGACCTGCTGGACCAAGTCCAGAGGAGGCCACAGAAATGATCAGAGGGCTGGATGACCTCTCCTGTGAGGACAGGCAGAAACAGGTTGGTTCAGCCTGGAGCTGAGAAGGCTCTGGGGAGGCCTTATAGCAGACTCTCAGTACTTAAAGGGGCTTATGAGAAAGATGGGGACAGATGTTTTAGTAGAATGTGCTGTGATCAGACAGAGGGTAATGATTTTAAACTAAAAGAGCGTAGATTAAGACTAGAGATAAGGAATACATTTTTTTAGTGAGAGTGATGAAACACTGGCACAGGTTGTCCAGAGATGCCCCATCACTGGAAACATTCAAAGTCAGGCTGGGCAGGAACCTGATTTAGCTGGTCTCTGCTCATTGCAGGGACTGGACTAGGTGACCTTTAAAGGTCCCTCCCAACTCAAACTATTCTATGGAAAAGGTGAAAATTAAAGGTACTAGCAATGGCAGCAGAGTTATCAATAATGTCCCCACCCAGCTACCAGGAAGCAGCCTGGAAGAGATGGAAGAATTTGTGTAATGTGGGAGAACGCCTTACTTTGTGCTAACTTTTTCTGTTCTTATTGTATTTTTCATGCTACTTCCAGTGGAGAACTCTCATGTAGATAAAAAGGTAGTGGTAATGAGCTGTGCTGATGAAGCTGTCAGAGGACAAGGGAAGGAAAAGAGATGAAATACTGTGTTGTCTGTAAGGAGGCTTTCTTGAAAATATTAAATTTCTGATTCTTAGTGTTTTCTCAAAATGATGCTTAAAAAAAGATGACAAAAAGCCTCTAAGAAAATGAAGATAGTAAGAAGTAATAAAAAAATTACACTGTCAACTTCTAAATTCAGTATTATTTTATGTAATTAATTTATTCATTATGATTTATGGAGGCCATCAATGGCTACAAAAGCTAGAGAATACAATGGTTTTATCCTTTTTAATAACAAACTTAATCCCACAATCTATCTAATGAAAAGTTCTTTTCAGAGATTTTTTTTTTTCATGTGTGTTTCTGAGTCAGGTCTCTGGTATTTAACATTTTTGTAGGTAACAATTTACATTTTCACAAAATGCAGAAATAAATGGTCAAACTCTTGCCACAGTCTCACATGATGAACCATTAAGCACTAATTTTCTTTTGTGATGGGCATTGAGGCAAAGGAAACGTCGTTGACGTGCACAAGGCTGATGAGAAACTACTGTTAAAGATGATGAGACCTTGAGGATTCCTGTCACTTTTAAATATCAAGCTGAAATAAAATTTGCAAGAGGAAAAATACTGACATAACAGTTTGTAAAAACCCTAAGAAAAAAAGAGAATCAGAAGATGGAAACTCAGCAAAATGAAGGAGCACTCCATTTCGACTCATCCTTTTCACAAAATGACCTTGTTCAGCTGACATTCATTGGGTATCTCATTCAGACGTAGACCATTTTAATCCTTAGCATAACCACTCATCCTAGTTATCTGTTGTGTGTATTACCCATAAACAATGAGTTTGCCCTCTTACTCAGTGTTTATCTGATTTGTAGTCTTTTTGCTCATAGTAAAAGTTGCCTGAACAATGTGACCCAGAGGAGTGTTGCACATCTTTGCATGACCAGTCTCCAAAACCCCAGTATTGCTCTTTTTTTAAGACAAAGGCAAAAGTCCCATTGGTTTTTTTTTAAGAGGACAGAGTCATTGGATAGGTGAGTTCTGAATTTTCATATTAAAATACAAGTATGCTATTTAAGTAAGACAGCTGCCTCCAAGATAAATCATGGCTGAACACGAAGGGCCATTGGTTAGAAAAATATATAAGAAATCCTCTGAAGTCTAAACTTGTATGGCCTCAAAAGCTTCATCTAGAAATTAACACTTGCTGCCAGATTTTCTGATATCCTGTGAGCCTAAGGTCAGCCTCAGGCTCTCAGACACACTGTAGGATAATGCTGCTAATGTATTTCTCACTATATCACCAGATGTGTCCTTTTGCCAGTGGCACAGCATCCAGGAGGGAAGAGTCGCTCCTGGCCAGGTTTCCTCCTGTTTGCAATCCTTAGCAAGCACAGAGACCTCTCCTGGGACAGTGATGGAAGTGCAGTACTTGTGTATTGTAGAAACTGGAACAAATGCCCTTTGGAATCAGATGCTTCTCATTTACTACTGGGTTGAAAATTGCTTATAAATGTTCCACTTTCAAATTACCACTTCCTTCTGATTTCCCATTGTAATTTATTTTTGGTCTTCATCAATAACAGTTTTGGCAATCCAGATTATTTCACTTTATTTCCCCAGATACTTTTTATGGCTTGCATTTTTAGAAAACAATATCTCATTGAATAATGTTTAGCTTTTCTGCCTAGTTTTCTTGAAGAAGAAAAGAAAAATAACTGTGGGAGTTCTGTGTTCAAAGTACTGTTTGTTTTTTTGTCTTTCAGACTGGATTTATATTATTTGTGTTCACCTTTCTTAAAGAGACAGAACGGTCTAAAAATGTGTAGGAAATAAATTCTCTCAATAAGGAATACTAGTATGAAAAATTTGTAATTGTCTTTGCCTTGCCAAAGTTAATGGACTAATGTAGTTATGATCATTGCTGCGTGAAGAACAGAGGAGAGATTAAAAAAATAGGCAAGACATCTAATGAAAATCTTCCCTGTCCAAACACATTTGATTGATTTGCTTGTCTTTCAGTGAGAAATGCCACAAAGCTGGAAAAGCTGTCTGGATCTGGCTCTGCTGTAGGACTTTGAGTTATGTTTCTTAATAATGTAGCTTTGTATTTAGTGGTGACTTACAAAGATTTTGCCCTTCTTTCCCTGAGGGCAAAATATGATCCAAGTTGCCTGAGCAACTGAAAACTAGTGTTGTTGAATGCAATCAACATGTGTCAAATGATCTTATTAGGCAACTTTCTTGAGGCTGACTCTAGGGCATATTGGATACATCGCTTCACCATAGAATGCTGAATGTGCTGGAGGAATATACAGCATGTATAATGCATGATGAAATAGTAAAACTGAAGTAATTGTTGAAATCTGTTGCAGATGCTGAGTGTAGTTGATAAATAACTACTAATATCCAGAGTAGTAACAGTTTTGCTGTGCATTTGCTCAGAAGTTCATGTTTCAAAAAGAAGTTGAAGCATGTCTGGATTTTTGTCAGGTTTCAATAGCAGGGTTGCACTGCAGCCGCTTTGTGTTGCCTTTTTGCAGCACAAGAGCTTTACAGAGCCACACTGGGAAGGGGAATGTGCTGTCCAGCGACTTCTTTTTTGTGCTCTGGTGAACTCAGTTGATTGGGGCTGGGTAGGAACACACAGGAGGTTATGTCGGCTCAGCTGCTGTATGGCAACTCTGTCACCTGCTGGAATGGGATCACATGTGGCTGTGGGCTTGTGCCCTTTGTTACTTGAGTTCAGAACTGTGTTTGAAAATGTGTGAGTGTGCTGTTAATGACTGAGAACAAGCTTGGATGGTCTCTCCACTATGGCACAAAGACTTCTTGAATATTAAGTACATTAAATTCACACAAAATAACGGGAGACTGTGTGTGTGTGACAATAGGCAGCTCCCACTGATTTTTTCCTTCTTAATCCCATTTGAGTAGGTGGCTCTTGGACAATTAAGACTAGTAGCCTGCTGATAATCATGCCAATTTTAATGCCAGAGTTTAAATTTTAATTACTGTGAGATTCACTTTAGGTTTCTGATCCAACGACATTTTAGTAATTAGGACATACAATACAGCAGCAGCTGTTTTAATGAAGATTTTGTTGGTTAAATGAAGATATATTTTGATATAATGAAGTTTGACTATGAAAACCGAGGACTAGCACAGGCAAGGAAAGAAAGAAGACTTTACTTCTGTAGATGTGTGCTGGTGAGGCAACCAAACCTGTCAGCCAGAGTGGCAGACAGGCAGTGAGGTGTCTAAGGAGAAGAGATGATGCCCACAAGTGATCAGACCTTCAGCCCCTTCAATAGCAGCTGATGAGATGTGTCTGAGGTCTTTTCTGGAGATATCCAGGGGCTGGGGAGGACCAAAGACAGGTGTTTAGACCTGCAGCTAAAACTGCAGTGCTAAAAGCAGTGCTTGTGTGGGCAGGGGTGGGTAAAGCTGGACTCCTGGCCTTGGAGGACGTTTCTTACACAGCAAAAAAAAAGCCACCTTGATAGTGATGGGGCAAAAGCTGAAGGTGTAGCCACAAGACTCAAATGTCATGTCCTCTGTTGCTAAACTGGAAATATGCGAAAGCTTTTCTAAAACAGATGTTTGGATTAGATCTCTCCATATCTGTGAGAATTAAGAAGTTTCTAGTTTCAATGAGTAGATTTGTTCCAAAGAAATTCCTTAGAGAATAAAATGAAGGAGATTGTTCTCATTTTTGTATTAATACTTCAGTTAAATATTTATAAATAGAAGCTTCTGTGTTGTCCTTTGAAGCCAGACTGTTTCTTAGATATGTGTTGGTGTCCAAATCTGTCACTATAGCATTCTAAATATTTTAATTAGGTTTGCCAGTTCATAAGCCAAATAAAGTTTCTACATCAGATGTTTCTTTGAGACATTGATGTTTCCTTGATGTTTTGGGTTATTTAAATTTTTTGCAATGCAAATTGTAGACATAGTCTTACAGAAGGCTAAATTAGCTTGAAAAATAGAGGTCATACCAAGGCTGGTGTAGAGCTGTGGCTTGCTGTTTTGGGCTTTTTGTTGTTTTTATTTCTTTTTTTTTTTTTTTTTTTTTTTATTCAGAAACTCCTCTTTCAACTCAAGAGATCATACACTAGAAATTGCTGTAAGACTTCTCTCATGTGACAATAGACTTCTTTCTTGCTCTTTCATTTTAATATCTCAACCTACTTTTACAATATAAAATTCCCCATAAATTAACAATATAGAATATACTTAATTGATATACCTCTCTACATTTTCCAGGAAGAGCTGTAGCATTTTATAGCAAGACCATCTATGTGGATGAAAAGCTTTTCAGGTTGAGGGTTGTTGGCTGTGTTATGAAACAGCATAGCTAATGTGATGAAACAGTCAAGAGAGTCAGCATGTGGCATGGCTTCCTTCTCCTGAAAGAACATGTGGAAAAATCCCCATAATAATTTAAAAAATGATGCAAATTTTTATGCTGCATGTGAGAAAGTACTGTTCCACTGAGTTCTAACATGCATATCATTCCAAAGAACAACATTTGAAAGAAAAAGTGCTGGTTTGGCCCATCTTAATGTCCTGAGGGTCCAAAAAGTAAGCAGTATTTACCAACTTGTATGTATTTAAAGGTATTTGAGAGAGGAGGACAGTTTAAGTTGCTTTCTCTTTTAGTCTTTAAGATGATACAGGCTGCCCAGGGAGGGTGTGCAGTCTCCTTCCTTGGAGGTCTTCAGGACACATCTGGATGTGTTCCTGTGTGACTTGATCTAGGTTGACCTGCTTCTGCAGGGAGATTGGACTAGGCGATCTCTAAAGGTCCCTTTCAACCCTCACCAATCTATGATGTAAGCTTAGGGAAGCCAGGCAAGCATTTACTTCCATAAATGATCCTGCAGGTGCTCCTCCGTGCTAAGTTTCAGAATCATGTGACTCCAAGACCTCATGCTTATCTCTTGATCTGGAAGAAGGATAAAACACAATGTAAATAGAAGTATGCAGAGAAAATCAGCTGGGAGTAAAACAGCATTTTTTTTTTGAGCATGGATGATTCTAATAAGGCTTTAAGGTAAGGGTAATCTGTAAAGTTTACATTTTTTAAGGGCTTAAATTTCTAATTTTTTAAGACTTTCAATTTAAAATTCTATAAATATTAAACTTTTTGCTCTATATGATAAGAAATCTAAAATCTGTTTTTTCGATGTCAAAATTAACATTCTGCCCCCTCAACTGAAAGCAAGGAGGACATTAAGGCATTTCAAGAGTAAACAAGTATTCTTTCTCTTTCCATCCCCCTGATTTGTTACTGTCTGTAGGATTAAACAGGTGAGCAGCAGAAGGCTTATAGGCCTTTCCAGAAGAGGAGCAGAAGAGGGTTGCAGGCAAAAACCCCTTTGGAGCTTTGAAAATGCCAAGTACCTTTTAAAGAAAAGACAGCCTTATTAAAGTTTATTTTACTCAAAATGGTGATAAAATAACTCATATGTGCAGTGTGTGAAGCGGCTACTTTTGACATTAAACATTCAAAACAAATTCAAAATGCCATCAAATTGTAGTGCTTTCCAAAGTGTTAAAAGACTGACATTTTCCTTCCTCTGCCTGGAACTATCAGAAGTTTCCAAATCTTGACTTCTAAAACTCTGTTACTGCCTTAAAGCACAGTTCACAAATACTGTCATCTCATGGGAGCCTCGCTGGAGAGGATTTTCTTGGAGATAAAAATGATGATTTGTTTCAATTCAGTCCCATGGTAGTTCTGAAGATATTCTTGGTTAGTTTCTCATTGGCAACTGGAGGCTTAAAAAGCTAGAGACCACGCTTAGAAGTCCTCTTCAAAAAAATGATGTAAATTCCAGCTTCCAATGAGGAAGTAACATCAATATTGGATGAATTTTGTCTAGTTTTTTCCCTTCAGCTGGCTACTCAAGATGGCCCAAGTAGGTTTACGATAGGAGCAGTTACTGGTGCTCCAGCTACATCAACTTCAGCCGACCTACTACATCATGCTGTGACCCTGTGCAGTCATGTGTTGTTTCTGTCTGTTAGGTGTCAGTTGAAGAGCCTTGGTCTAATTCTTGGTGTACAGTAAATCAATTAGTTAATTTGAGAAGAAAATAAAGCCTAAGAAAACTTGACAAAAAAGTAGCACCTGTGCATTGATCTGCTGTTCTGTGATAAGAAAATTAATGTTGAGTGTTAACATCAGAATCGTCTGTTTGTTTTGGAAAAGGAGGAAGTCCCTAAGCTGCCAAGTACTATAGCAGTGTGTCAGTTGAAATAGTCTGTCAGAAGTAGCAAAAATTTTCAACAGCAAACAAAATTTATGTAGAAGCAGGTAATACAGCCATGGCTGCAACAGACATGGTTTTGGTGAGTCCTGTGTTACTACGGAGTTGGCTGCCCAGGGAGGCAAAGTTGAAGGCACACTTCTTGAAATGATTAAGAATGACATGCACACATTCCTTAATAAGCTATTAATTAGAAAGATGTGTTTACAGCCTCAACAGATACTGCAAAACTGTGCTCTTGGAATATCTGCTTATGCATGAGTAGCATAGACTGAATGAGCTGGAGGCAGACAGAAACTGAGGGCACACAAATCCCCTCAGCGTTTGGATATATGCAAATAATACATTAGCTTTCCATGAGGAATTTGTGGTAGAATTAGCATCCAGGTCAGCAAACTGCATTTTTCCTTTGTCCCAGGCTTATCTGCTCACAAAGAAGTAACTTGCACCATTGCCACCCCCACGCTGCTCTGTGGAAGGCTGTCATTAGTGATTACAACTTTCATTGTCTTTAATTACTGAGATACTTTAATTCAATCTGATAGACAATGAATTTAAAGCTCTGTGGATTCTTAGTTGTGCTTTTTTAAAAACAGAGTTTCATAACAGGGTCTGAAATTTAGTTCACTGTGAACCTTCTAGAAGTTGCCAACTGTCAGTGTGTTTGGGACTGGTTTTGACCAAGACAGTTTATGGCTTTCTGGGAAACTGCATGAAAATTGAGGTTTTGGAATAATTTCCTCATACTCATTATTTTATGTCAGAAGAGAACATCCAGGATATTTATTTTTTCAGCTTACTGTTATTTTTTTAGTCAGTAGGTGCTTCTGTTCACAAGGGCCCTCCAAAATAGTCTGTATGTACATGCTTAACAGCAAAGAAAATACCAATACAGAGGAGAAAGTGGTTTATGAAGATTATAAGTGGATCCTATTTAAACAGGACTCAGTGGTTAGTGTGCCTTATTGTAGAAACACATATACATGCCATCTAAGTTAGATACAGGATTCCACAGTAACAGGGCAGGAAAAAAGAAAGAGATGGTCCCTGCTCATGAAAGACTTGATATCAAACATAAGGGGGACAGGATTCATTAGCCTATACATGGGTATTCAGTGTTATTTAAGATAGTAATGGGTGTCTGAAATACCCCTGTGGTTGGCATGTGTGACGTGGTGCAGGAGACCCATGACTTTCTGGGGCATCAGTTGGAGGCCAAGTATGAAACCTTGAAGCATATAAAACGACCCTGCAGACATATGTCTAAGCACCAAGTTTATTCATACACTCAGAGGGAGATGTTTGCAAGAAAATAGACATTGTCTAAGTATAGAAGTAACTTAACTATTGTCAAGTAGTAGGTGTTGTTACAGGATAAAGTGTTAAAGAACAATGTGTCCTTTAGATGTAGCTTTGTAGGTTCTTATAAAAGTGTCTGGCAAGGAAGACAGTATTAATTTATGTTCAGAGTCATAAAGCATATAGGCAAAAAGATTTTCCTAAATGCAGTTGAATGGCATTACAGTATAGGCCAACTGATGCAAAAGAACAATCTGATTATCATCCTTTTGTCTTGTGGCATTCTGTATTGATCTAACACAAAAGTGGGAGTCAGATAAAGAACAGCACTGAGTTAGTGACTAGCATAACTCATCCTCTTAGTTAAGCATTTTGAGAAAGAAAAGGGTGCTTATCTGGAGTCAAAGCTGCAACTGTCTGTAAATTGCTTAAAGAAATGCCCTTGGTGCAACCCTTAGAAGCATGTATTAAATTTTACTTGAATATGCACGCTTCACTTTGAAATGCAGAGAGCGTATCATAGCACAAAAGTACTTTCAGAACAACATGATTAAAGGTATACAGATATTCTTTATGTTGCTGTGTTCAACAATGATGGTTTATGCTGCATCCCTATTACACCTGCCAGACAAAGTGGAGAAACAATGATGGATGTGCTTGCTGAAAAATGTCAAGAAATGGATGTATAACTTTACTAAGGGTATTTTCAGTTGCTTTCCATTGATAATCCTGCTTCAGGAGGGAAATCTGGACTTGCAAAGATATTTGAGAAGAGTGAGAAATGAAGATTATGTGTGGAATAAAGGACTACCTATATCTAGCTAATGGAGTGTATTAGGAAAAAAACATTTTCCTTGAACTTTTGCCACCCCTCTAGAGCCTATGGGAAGAAGCATTCAGCTGCCAGCTGAAGATTCAAAGACCAGTCAGATAAGAGCTTTTTCTCAGCAAATGAGTTGTGAAGAAGAAACACCTACAACATCATTTTTCAGGGACTGTATTCCTATTTAGTGAATGCCATGCCATGGTAGGTGTACTCCATGACATAAGGACCTTTTCCTGTGGTATGGGGCAGCAGGACTATGTCCCTGCAGAACCCCATGTTGCTTCTCAAACGAGTTGGTCTCTTTGGTTCTTAGTTTTCATGTTAAGCCATTTTCTTACTTTCTGAGTGTTCCCCAAGTGGCCAAAGTTGAAGCCCAAAGGCAAGTAATACAGACACATTACACATACAGGGAATATTTTGTAATTGTGCATTACCAGAGTCTACTGTTTCATGATAACTAAACAAAATTATCAATATATAAGATTTTTACTCTCTACATTTATATGTCAGTACCCTATAGGATTAGTACAACATTTTCTGAAACTAGAACCTAAGAAAACTGTCTTGCACTGCATCTTTTTGTTCTTGTCAGCAGCAACAGCAGGAAAAAGCAGGAGAGAGTGAAAAATGTGGTCTGTGAGCCTTTTGAAGAGAGATGAAGTGGGAGAAGAGGTGCCAAACCTTAGGTGTAGGTGAGGTATTTCTACAAGGGTCAACAAACACTCTGTCACTGCAGTAGGTTATAAATCATTCCTGTCTATACATCAACTGCCTTTTCCAGCTGCTTCTGGTGAAATAAAAAAGTGCATGTTACCTTCCCATTTGCAAATATGTTTTTTCTGCAGAAATTGACATTTCATTGCTTTCATCCAGCAATGGTCATCCAGAAATGGAGGAACATTATAGTACAATGTAGTTTGCTATTTTCCATCTTTTACTTTACTCTGATATTATGCCAGAGTCCATTGGGAAAGGAAATATAAATTTCCATGCTCTAACATATAATCAATAGCAATTTTGAATATGTAAATTGTAAATCTAAGTGGAACTGGAAGTTCATTAGCTCAGTTAAAGGTTGTTTTCAAGAAACATTTAATGGACTCTAACCACTAATCTTATCACTGAGTTACACTTGCTACATATATCAGTGGAATTTAGGAAGGCTGAATAGGAGAATGTGCCTTGGGTTGACAAGAGCAATGCTGCACTGAAAAAAGAGAAGATGCAGCTTATAAACAACTGCTACTTACGAGGCAGAAGAGAAGATAAGCTCAGTATAGTCAACTATAACCACCTAAAACCTTTTGAGGAAAGAAGTCAGATTTCCCCAGGAGGCTGGCCAGTCTCCCTGTGTTACAAGGCCTTTTCCATACAGCGATTTCTGTTCCTTGCTGGGACTGATCAGCAGTAATGGATGCTAGGAGGCTGATTTGCTGCCTCTCTGATCTGTGTCAACTATTTTTATATTCTTAGAAGGGATCAATAAAGCTACCCAACTTAAATTTTCTGCAATCTTCATTATTTTATCTGTCTTCACCTTTTCACAACGAAATATTCATTTTTTCTTTATGTAGTGTCATAAATTTTTATGCTTGGAGGCTTATTCAGTCCCATCTATTGTAGATAGCAGGCTTTGAAATGTGTTTAATTACTTTTGTGTTATGTCTAGTAAGTTAAGTCATGCTGCAGCACAGAGGTTCTTGAGAGTATAAATGCTCATCTTGATCTGCATCAACAGTGAGATCCCCAAGTCCCTGCCCCTCTGACCTCACAGCAATCAACTGAAATTCTGGTCTATTGTAGCTCAACATGCTTCACCCCTCATGCGTCTGCCCGCTCCTGTTGTGTTGGGTAGGAGTGGATATGTGGTGAAAACCAGAGGCAAACAGAGCAGGTTGTTAACAGAGAGACAGAAATAGTATCTATAGTTCACTTCATCAAAAAGGAAAATGCTGAATGTCCCTGGACCAAGATGTTTACTTTTTTCTGACTTTTAGAGTAATCTGTGTCCTCCAAGACACATTAATGCACCATGAAAGCTTTAATTTTGATGCGACCATCCAGACTTTTCTCCTAAGGTCTGGGTTCCTAAACTGTGTAATAAAGAAAAAGAGAAGGAGAAAAAAAGAGAGAGGTTTATTCCACTGTTTTTTTTTTTTTTTTTTTTTAAAGACTACTATCCTGTGAAACTTTAAGGGGTTATAAATCATATCAGTAGCTATTGAAATCTTTAGTCATGTGTATTTTTTTTACAGGAAATGTCAGAAAAAAAAAAATCACAGAATGTGCAAACTGTGGCTTTCTCTTACTGCATCATCCTGAGTGTACATGCAAGTGTTAAAAAGTGACTATTTTAAAATAAAAATTGGCAGCAGAACATTTTCAGTAGAAAACGTATATGTCCTTTGATGTGGATCGTGTGTTGGCAAGGAAGGATAATCAGAAAATATCATAATCAATATCATATCATATAATTCTTCTATAAGTAATTGTCATCAGAAGGGAACTAATTTAACACACTTTGTTGGCATTACCTGTTGCTGCTATAGGATGTGTTTGCAGCTGTAATTAATGTTTATTCTGTTAAATCTTGACTGACTGTTTCAAAATTTCTCCCAGATTTTTTATTCCCACATTCATACTATTCCTTTTTTTTTTTTTTTTGCACAGGTTATTAAAAGCTCATATAATATCACATGGTAGATTGTAAAGCATGTGTGCTTTTACTAAAAACAGTGCCAGTAATTGTGTCCAGTACTTTGAAGATAGATCCCTTGTCTAGCAGGAATGTGACCAGACTAAGGATATAAAAGCCTACCAGCTTTGTGTTAGAAGAGCATTCAAAAGACATTTGGCAAAACACTTAGCAGAGAGCATAGCCCATTGTACAGGTGAGCACTCCATAAAACCACTCTCTATGTGTAAGCTGAGACACTAAAGAAACACTCAAGAAAAATTTGAATTATTTATTTCCACAGGTTATCCTTTAAAAGCACTTCAAGATTGCTCCAAAACACTCCTGTCAGCACATAGTAATCTCAGAAACAGGAGGAGATGAAAGACATACTACTTGGGAGAGGCTTTGGAGAAGGGAAGTGCAGATAACTATTGCTTAAATGGGCCGGTGCTGTCTTTCTCCAGATCTTTAGACACTATGATAGGACTGAGACATTTATTTTAATTTTGCAAACAGTTTCCCTTCAAAGTCTTCGAGCCTTAGTGATCACCACATGACAGTGCTCAGCTTTGCTCCACACAGATAACTTCTCTGTCCTCAAAATGAGGCTCAGCGCTGAAATTAGCCCCAAACATTTTCTCCTGGTTGGATGAGCCAAGGGGTAGTGAGGGCCCACACCCCAAATGGATCATCCCCCATTTTCTTCCAACAAACACAGGACAGACAGCATCACAGACCTTGAATTGACAGAAGTTTTTTTACTGCCTAGCATACAGCAGTGGGGCAGGCAGTTCCTTGCTTCCTCATGCCTGTCATGGATTTGTGTGGAGCTGTTTCTGGTACTGGGGAAAAAGGCTATGATGATGACTTCTGTAAGAAGTTGGTCAAAACTTTCTCCGTCTCTGAGACAGACCCACTTCTGGGGCTGAGCCAAAGGGGTGCCTCCATGATCACTTTTAAAGAAGCTGGAAGAAGAGGGTTCTTCCTTCTTTTCGGAGTGGTTGTGGAAGGAATCGGAGGAGAGAGAAGTGATCATACAGACCCTAAGTGAAGAGAGGAGGAGGTGTGTTGGAGCAGCGACTCCCCTGCATCCCATGATGAGATGGCAGGCTGCCCCCTTGCAACCTGTGGAAAGGAGTGGTGAAGCAGAGATTTGTTGGCAGTTTGTAGAGAACCCCACGCCAGGAGTGTTGACTGTGCTCAGAAGAGGCTGTGAATTTGTGGGAGGGTGCCACTGAAGCAGAAGTTGTCCAGAATGCTGCTGTGCTCAGAGGAGTCCCACGCTGGGGGAGTTTGTGAGCAGGAGCTGTAGCTGTTAAGAAGAACTCACACCGGAAAGGTTTGTTAAGGACTGTGTCCCGTGAGAGGGACCCCATGTTGGTGCAGGGGAAGGATGCCAGAAGTTGTCCTCCTCTGAGAAGAGAGAAGCAGCAGAGCCCATTTGTGAGAGATTAACCACATCCCCCATTCCCTGCCTTCCTGTGCTGTTCAGGGGAGAGGAGGTAGAGATATTGGGAGCAGTGAGTTGGGCCTGGGCACATAGTTGGGTTTATCTCTGGAGCCAGGGAAAGTTTCAAGCAACTTCTTACAGGAGCCATCATTACAGCCCCTTCCTCTTTTTCAGAAATGGCTCCACATAAATCCGTGATATTGCCATTAAACAGTTCTCTGACAAACAAACCTGAAGTTTTACTACCCTCTGTAGTAGTAGTGTCTGCTGGGGCCATGCAATAGTCCCTCTGGATATAGCAGTCAGGATTGAAAGGTAACAAAACACTATGTCTAAGATTATTTTGAAGGGTCATTCTTGCAGTTTGTTGTGTTGATGGTCAAGATTTCTGGCAGCATTTATTGGTGTAAGTAGAGTCTCTCACCGTGCTGTGGTGCTACCAATGTGGGAGGTCGCTGTCACCAAGCTCACTTCATAGCCTTTTCATTTCTTTTCATCTGTTTTGTACTAATGTTTATTTTCTTCCTTAAAAAGATAAAAGTAGTAGAGACAATTTATTCCTACCATATATTTAGATTTCTTCTGTCTGACACTTTAAATAAAAAGGCAATGTAGAGGATGAAACTCTGCAAAAGTAAGTTGATTGTAGATGGTTATTGCTAAAAAGTGTGAAATTCCACAATTCTGCTTTACAGTGGTGCATTAGCCCTAAGATTATGTGATTTTAAATTAGATTTTTCATAGTGCAGAGAGACTCCTGTCAAAACAATTGTGTGTGGAGTTTCAAAAATCATAGAAGTGATTTACACTCTATTGAAAATCAAGGAGATACATTTAAAGTAGTGTTGTGTTTTTTAAAAATCTCACCAAGGACTATAGCTTCAAGAATGTCAAAGTTCTAATTCAGCTGCTTTGATCTATAATATTGTTTTGAGGTGAATATCTTGCTTGCTTTATGGGGAAGGAAACACACCAGTCTGTTTTTGACAATCCCCACCACAAATCTGAAGGCACGACTGAGGCTGCTGCTTACACTTAGGTCTGTCTGCTGTACAGACAGAGTCTGTGGCTGTTACCTTTTCTGTCAGAACATAGTTTTATGTTAGGTGATAGCCAAGGTTGCAGGAGAGAATAAAATAAAACTTGGAGAGTTTTGCATAACAATTGAAGCTGTCTTTTTTAAGTTGCAAAGCCATTCTAGGAATATAATTGAGCAGCTGATAACTAATTTGACTTGCTTTTATCTGCCTGAATTTCTCATCATAATCTATGGCATTTGGTGTTATTGAACATTGGAGAAAATATTTGTAACAAGACTCTGTTGGTGGAAAATACTGATTTGTCAAAATGAGAAGGGTGTCTTTCAGTGTGTTATCTTGCTCATGATATATGAGAAAAAGAACTTAGAGATTGTGGGAATATTTTATTTAACCAAATTTGTA
This sequence comes from Urocolius indicus, assembly GCA_013401255.1. Classification (NCBI taxonomy): domain Eukaryota; kingdom Metazoa; phylum Chordata; class Aves; order Coliiformes; family Coliidae; genus Urocolius; species Urocolius indicus. The sequence goes on along the minus strand of WBNH01000005.1, from coordinate 114,814 downwards.
AAAAAATTAATCACAATTAGTATCCTCTCATCATTAAATTTAATTATTAATATCTTTAAAAAAAAATAAACCGATGTCAAATAAAAACTTTACAAAATATTGAAAAGAAATACTGGCTTATATTGAGTCATTTGTGTGTGTGTGTGTATGTGTGTATTTTAAAAGCTTTTCACCCTTGTTCAAGATGAGAAAAGAACTGTCTGCCTTATCTTTCCAAGACCTCTTAAAATCGAGAGTGATTCAGTACATAGATAATATCTGAAAACACCTGAGTTCATCAACTTACGGTATGCAGAAGCATAAAGCCTTACTACAAAACAAGAACAGAATATGGATTTCCTAGAAATGCTGTTGAGCTAAAAAAACACAACAACTCTCGTCCTGCTAGAGAACCCCGAGAAAGTCTCTTACATTGCTAAATCAACAGAGTGCAGAGTAATTTTTTAGAGATGACCTTGCAAGGATTTCATTTCTCCAGTTTTTCCAGTAGCCTCTGCTCATAGGTTAAATAAGCTTTTTTCTCTTCTGTAATGGAAATATCTGGAAGACAAACCTGGGATATTTATTACACTTTACTGAAAAATATCTCTATTTCCCTTCTGAAAAGAAGCAGCTGAAATTACTGCGTGCAGGATGGTTTACAGACTATAAAAGATAATTTGTGGAGAAAGCTCTGTCTGCTTCTAGGTGAACAAATTTTCATTTGAAAGGAAAGCCATACAAGTAGGTAATAAACTAAAATAAAATGCAATTTGCTCTAGTTAGAACTTCAGTTTGCAGACGTACCACACATCATGTTTACAAAATTCAACATTAAACTGGGTGCAAAGATTTAAAATGTGCATTAATATTTAAAAGGTTTAGTAAGCAGCTCAACAATTGTTCATTTGTCTATCAAGTTAATGAGCTGTCATTGTCCTTACCTGCTCAGACAGAACTTCATTATTTAAAAACTAGATAAACAGAACATTCTGATGTTTTGGGAGTTACTCATTGGGTTGCACTTTTTGGGGTTTTTGGGGTATTTTGTTTTGGTTTTCTTTAACATGGAATTTAGACACATCTGGATTGCTATCAAAAAAGCCTAAAGGTCTTTGTACATCCCTGTCATTTTCCCTACCATGAGGATAATTAAATTTTAACTCCTCCTGAAATAGAGGTAACATTCAGCAAGCAGTAGAAAACGGTACTGCATCCACTCTTATTGGTGTGAATCAAGGTCCCTGAGCTCAGCGAAGAGTTCCCTGGTTCAGCCAAATGAAAATCAGACTGACTGAATTTCATGTTTTGCCTTGATTTCCACCTGTGACATTCATCAATTTTAAATATGGGAAATCTATAGTTTTTATGGTTTTCCTGAGAAACAAAAGCTTTTTTATTTCCCACAGACTGAGAGGAGAAGGAGGAGAAGGCTCTTGCAGGTCACTCACCTACCTAGGAGCTGCAGATAGTCCTCTTCCATGAATCCCCTGACAGGCACACACTCCTTCTCTGTATTAGACAGACATCTCTAGCTGAGCAGTGTAACTTACTGCCCAGGAATTGTACGGATAGACAGGAATTTCCTGGAAAGCACGCTTCAGTCCCTGAGAAACACTAGGAGGAATTCTGAGTTTCCAGTCTCCTGCCAGGCTACCTGGTCCTCAGGCAGCCTGTCAGAGAGGGTAGATGTTTCCTGCAGAAGCATCTTCATTGTATCTCCAAATTTCAGACTACAAGGCTTCTGTTCTTGCCTTACAGTGTGGACACGGTGTTATTTTTTTTCCCCAAAAATTAACATAAATCATATGGGAATTTATGTTTTATTAGAAATTACATAATTTCCTCCAAAAATGAAAGAACTATTACCATATCACAAAATCACAGAATGATAGGGGTTGCAAGAGACCTGCAAAGATCATCTAGACCAAAGTGTCTGCTAATGCAAGCCTACCTAGATCAAGTTGCCATGTTGCATCCAGTCTCCTTATGGGCACAGTATCTCCTCGAACCTGCAGCAGCTCCTCTCTGGCTGACGGCTTCAGGGGAGGCACCAACAATGAAATTAATATGCTCTATATTTTTCGAGAAGAGCAGCAGGCTTTCTTTGAGTCTCAGCAGGCCAGAGATTGCTTAAGTGGGTTTCTCTGCAGGCATTTTTTGCCCTTCTATGAAAGTCTGTAAATCTTTAATGGCAGCTATGCTCCTTTGCTTTTGCTGCCCAGCTATTTATCATGTTATTGGGTGTGCCTCTTGATTCTCTAAAATGATTTGCGTGTGTTAGTTTAGGAAATAACTCTTGGAAAGGTAAGCTTGTGTTCTGTTAGCTGAAGCATTTATTTCTTCCTATGTAGGACAGCATTTACTATTTTATAGATGTAAATCCCCTGGAAAAAAACCAATTCAAATCCAAAAAACAGAGCAGGGAAAGAACATTTAATAGTCTTACTGCTTGCTCACCCACCTTTGAACACACATCAAAGAAGCAGTTCAAGGGGGAAGAACTAACTTTTATTTTTGTAGAAGTTTGTAAGGGCAACTTAGTAGTCTGGTAACTGTGGCAACAAGGGAATATATTTGCTGTGTGCTTTTATGTAGATTGGAAAAACATAAGTAATTTCTTATGATAAAAAATGTGGGCTTTTTTCTGTTGACAAAATTATGGAAATTGTGCAAATAGATGTAGAACTGCTAAAAATGTTTTAATGCATTGTATCATATTTTAACTAGTACCTTCATGCAGTGTTTTCTTAAGAAATAATAGCTCTGGAATGCGAATGAGAAACTTAATGTAAATATAAATTTTAAATCTTTTTGTTTGCACTGTGTCATTGAATATTTATTACTCTTTAATCTCATAAGCAATTTCTACCTGGAAATTACTGATTAACTTACACTAGAATGTTCTAAAAGGTGAAAAAATAAAATTGCCTTTGTATGCTATATTGTGAATAAATATGACAGATTAAGGTCAAAACAATTAACCCACAACTGCCAAAACAAACACGCTAAATTTGGTCTCTGTACTCAGGTTAATTTCCAGTGCAGAGCACAGGCTTTGATTTAAGCAGTTAAAAAGAATCAGATGGCCACAAATTATGGTTCAAATCCTTGCATGGTCAGATGACAAAAATAGTAGCAGTGGCTGAAAATTCATTGGTGTGGCTGTAAGATTTATCTTGTTATGTTGTTAGTTAAACCTTTTATCTGTGATTATGGGCAGAAAAAGTATGACTTAGGGTTTAGGAGACTTTGACTTTGTCAAATGGCAGGCTAAGAACTGACTGAAAGAGTCCTTTTGATCCACAAAGAGTACTTATGCACTTAGTTCATGACAATGTTTATCTTCCACCTGTTTAGATATCTATAAAACTTGTTAACTTGTGACTACATAGTCAGGTGTTAGCACCATGCTTTAGTAGTCATTATCTCTTTCTTTACCTAATCAGGGAGTGCCCATCAGAAGAATTTCCAGCTGCCTTGTTTCACATTATCAGTTTAATTAGCTGATGAAGATCACCTTGCAAGCCATGCAAATAGCTGTCTTCTAAGGCCACACTGTTTTTCCCTGTTCTTCTTCATGCCTATTCATGGAGGACAGACTTTCCTGATAAGCAGATTTGCTCATAAAGTCTCTGCTGCTTAAGGCTGTCTGGTAATTACTAGCTCTTTTGGTACAAAAAGAATAAGTTCTGTCATCTCTATCCTTAAACTAGAAGCTTCTTAGAAATCTACTGGTGCTGGCTGCTGCCTGGGTTTGATCTGCTTGTGAATGACCTCTCAGAATCTTCTAAGGTACAGAACAAAAATGCATAGGATGCAAATTGGTTTTCATATTGCATTATTCTCTCCTGTAGTTGTGTTGGTACTAGTGAAAGTACTTGATTTAGAGCACTGCATGTAGAAGTGGATTCAGTTTGTCTTTTGACTTCTAGGCTCCACTCTCCCAAAGTTATTTTACATTTATTTTTCATTTGTGTTCCAGCAAAATAGAAAATGTAGCCTAGGTTGTCTCTAATATTGATGTATTTAAGATGCAGTGAGGAAAAATCCAGTTATCCATGAGCTCTTATAGAGGCCTATGATAAGGAAGATAAAGTCATCTGTGAACTTGATGCTTTCAGCTCAGGACAAAAAAAAAGCTTGTAGAACCAAGTAAGATTATCTAACTCCTGAAAAGACAAGGTATCTGGTTTTTGGTTCTGGGTCATATAAAAAAATAACAGAATTGAATGTTAATCTACTGAAAACTCTAACTTTTGCTCTGGTTTTGAAGATTAAAGCTTCTGTTCCAGTGGGGTTTTTTCAACAGAACTTATGCTTTAATGTATGGTGTTAATTTTGCTCTAAACTATGGGATAATTCAGAATGAAATGTAACAAGTCTTGAAATGGAAAGGTATTGTTTAAGTATTTATGGTGTCTAACTGATGCAGCTGCCTGTGAGTTTGTCTTCTTTGAAAATAACTTAAAATTATGACTTTTTTTAAATATTCTTTTTCTTCTCTGGAATATCTTGTAAATATAAAATACTTTTTTTTTCATTAGGTCAGAGCTCTAAAGCTAAATCCAGATGGCCTGTCTGTCAAAGCTGGGACTTTTATTTTACTAGATTGGTTTTGGTTTTTATCTAAAAGTTTCATTGCATGAAAACAATCCAATTTCAACATATTATTTTTACCTTTAACATAACTGACAGGAAAACACTCTCATTTGGTAAGCACAGGTGTTTGCTGCTTGGGCTCCTGGTATAACTTGTGACCTGACTGCAAATCCATATACTAGTAAATTTATCTACTGCTCTTTTGGTCTGAAGCTAAAAATCCTGTTTTTTTATGAGTGATCCTTGCTAGGAGCCAAAAAAATAAAATAAAGCTCTCCTGTAGTAATGTAGTAATAACTACAGTCTGCAAGAGTTTGTGTAGCTCGGTAGGAAGATCTGTGCTGATGTGCCACTGGTGTGTTTATCTTAGTCAGAATTGAGACTATTGTGAAGAATGGGCTCAGTGAAAATCTGTTAAAGTAGTTGAATAGGTATTTTTTTTAATTCTTAAGTATTCCTTACTTTAAGTTGAATCTAAAAAATGTCAGAGAAAAGATGGAGAAAGGGTTTAATAGAGATTAAGGAAGTTTAAAGGATTTGATATTTTCAGAGAAAACTGTTTATTTCTTTTGATTTGTTCATAGAATGTTAGGGTTTGGAAAGGATCTTTAGAGATCATCTAGTTCAACTCCCCTGTCATGGTTGCCCATGACACTCCCTACTGAAGCAGATCCCCCTAGTTAAGGTTAATTCCAATATGGATTGAGTCAGCAATTGCTGGAAGACATAACTAAAATCAAAGTATGAAAAAATATTGTAGCCAGCACTGATAACCTTATAGGTACATAGTAAACCAGAACAGTGAGCTAAGAAGGCATTGGAAACTGATGTGGCTGGAAAAACCAAATGCTAGTTTAGTGCAAGAGACCTCAGGTGCCATTAGCTCATGGTGGAGCTAGGGCAGCTGGTTATGGGGACATGGAAACTGACAATAGCAATTTTTTGATGGGGCTTACCATAGATTGGTTTTGGAATCAATCACGTTTAGTACTCTAATGACAGTGCAGTTGTAAGTATGCTTATGTGATTTGCTGAAGGCACAAAGCTAAGAGACTGTCAGTAAGGCTTCGTATGTTCTACAGCAAGGATTTTATGACCTTGATTATAGTAATAGAAATGAAATCCAGAAGTACCAAGCGAAAGGTCTCAGAAAACGCCACCCTCGCCTCAAGTCCTGAGGTGGGAAATGGCCGGAGAGCTGATGGAGCCCAGCCATCTCCAGTCAGGGAGGGCTGCTGCTGCTCTCTCCTGACACTGCTGCAGGGGAAAGGGCAAATGCTGGTCCAGCTTGCATTCAATGGAAAAAAAACCAGAAACAACAGAATATGTATGTAACTAAAGTTGCAGTGTTGTGTGTGCTGATTTATTGGACTGATCCAGATGGTAAGGTGTCTTTTATCAAGAGAGGACAAGGGGTAACAGCTTTAAACTGAAATAATGTAGATTTAAATTGTGTACAAAGAAGACACTTTTTTAAAAATTATAGATATGAGACCCCAGAACAGGTTGCCCAGAGAGACTGGAGATGCCCCATCCCTGGAAGTGTTCAAGGACAGGTTGGATGGGACTTGTAGCAACCTAGTCTAGTGAAAGATGTTCCTGCATATGAGGGAGAGGTTGGACTAGAAGACCTTTAAAGGTCCCTTACAACCCAAACTATTCTATGATAACAAATGTGTCAGGAAAAAAAAAAAAAATCAGAGTGGTTATGCTTCAGGCTTGTTTTATATATACATTAATGGCCTTGACATAAATATTGTGAGTGTACTTATAAAATTTGCTGAGAATGCAAAACCAAGAAGCTCTAGAGGGATAAACCTGCTGGCCTAAGTGGCCTTGTTCAGTTTGGGATAACTTGAAATTAATTTTTCATCTTTTTTGATCATTGAACTGAAACTCTATTTTTCACATGTTCTAGCAATAATAGCATTTATTTTTGCCATGTGCTTTCCTGCCTTTGATTCAGTGCTGCTAGCAGGAGCAGAGAGGAAAGATGAACACAAATGTTTGGTCTTATGCATTCTTTCAGAAACAGACTAGAGAAACTAAATAGGGAGAAAGCATGTTCAACCTAACAAAGAATAAACACTGTGGTGAAAAAAGATGTTATACATTTTCCTAAGCACCCCATGTTGATTTATCATAATGGAGAATTTTCTTCATGAGCAAAAGTCAGATTTCTTGTTTCTATCAAGATCTTTCAACAACAAATAGTTGTTACTGTAATTTCAGATATCCAGTGGAAATTTTGAAGTGACTCAAGTGTGAAACTGTGATATGAATGCACTTCTTCCTTAAAAGTAACCTGTGACTAGTCACCTTTGATGTCCTGCCTGGCAAAGAGGCATTAAAGCCAAACCTAAGTCCTCACTGTTTGCTTGCAGGAAGTCAATGGACACATAAGCACAGGTTTGTGGTTTTTTTTTTTGTGACAAAACAGACAGAGGAATGAAGAGTCTCCAGATGATGGGAATTACTGCTCATTCCTGAGTTTGACTGCTTTAGCAGTCCACTTGGACATGGTAGATGGTCAATAAAGCACTGCTTTGTCTTTAAAATCTTGGCAGGAACGGCAGTGGAGAAAGGAAGGGTTTGCTTCTAGCAGGTATTTGGACCTCTGTGAGGTGTTTTATCTTTTGCAGTGTTTTGACCACTGCAGGTGTGGCTGCAGGTAGGAATCAGCTGAAGTAAATGTAAACCCCAATGAGGTAGAAAGAGAAATGGGAGAGCAACAAGGGAAAGGGCAAGGAGGATCAGAAGTAACTGCCACAGAAGATGTGTATTCATGCTGAGGTGGTGTCCTGTGGTGTTTTCTTTGCTGTGCTTAGCAGCTTGATATCCTGGGCATGATGTGGAAGGTCTGGATGGAGTTGTAGCATACTCAGTGGCTTTAGGTGTGGATTTCAGGATGCTTCTGTTTTCACCTGTGTTAACAAGTAGGATATATTTTACTGGGCTGCTCTAAGATCAGCAGAGGTAACTCACATTGACCACCATGATAAATACTATTAGGGAACACTCTAAAATAGTATTATAGCCATTATGGAACTTCTGCTTTAGACAAAAATCTTACCAAGGGAAGGCTTAATACAGTCCTGCATAACAGATGTGCTTTGGTAAATGTGGGAGCATATCTGATGGCTTTCAAGGTCATTTTTCTTTATTGTACATTTATAGCAGCTGTGTAACAGTTATTCAATAATGGATATCTGCTTTCTCTAGAGTATGCAGAATTGATTTTTTTTGTGAATTACTGATTTGATTGATTTTTTTTTTTTTTTTTTGCTTAAGACGGTATTAGACAATTAGGTGGATAAGTTACTTTGATCTCTTAGATACTTTGCTTGATCTACTGTGGCAAGTTAAAGCTTTAGGCATATTTGTCATGACAATTACAGAATCTAGAAATGGAAAAGGCCTCTTAACTCCTCAAGTTTGACTGGACAGGAATTTTGCAACTATATCTTTGTTACTAGTTTCCTCCTTTCCCCCAAGTTTTAAAATTAATTTGTCAAGCGACATGATTTTTTTCTAATAGTAGATTTATTTTTTTACAAGATATCAGTAAGTGAACTATATTAAGCATTTAGGTGAAAATTTTGGTGGGATTTTATCTCCTTTCCTTGGCACTAAATTTTGTCTTTAGTCAAGATGATTTTCCTAATACTCAGATTCAGGTCTGTTACAGGGTTTTTTTTTTGTTTGTTTACTATAAGTACTCTGAGAGGAAGGCAGGAGGTAGTCCTGACAAGTAATAACAAACTCTCCATCCCACTAACAATTATTACACAATCACAGAAAGTTAAGGGTTGGAAGGGACCTTTAGTCCAACCTCCCTTCCAGAACAGGACCACCTAGAGTAGGTCACACAGGAACTAATCCAGGGGAGTTTTGAATGTCTCCAGAGAAGGACACTCTACAACCCATCTGGGCAGCCCTTTCCAGTGCTTCCTCACCCTCACAATGAAGAAGATTTTCCTTGTGTTTCTTTGGAACTTCTTATGTTGCAGCTTGTACCTGTTGCCCCTTAGCACCCATGGGTGCATCCCATCAGGGCCCATGGGTTTATGTGTGTCTTGATTGCTCAATTGATCCTCAACCCAGTCCTCATCAACTAAACAAAACTCCTCCTTTAACCTGACTTCCTCTAGGGTCTGGGGCTACTGAGGACAGTCTCTAGCAGTACAGACAGAGGCAAAGAAGGCATTCAGTAACTGACTTCTCTGTATCCTCTGTCACCAGGGCACCTGCCCCATTCAACACTGGGCCTACATTGCCTCTTGTGTTAGTTTTATCTAAAGTGTTTTTGAAGAAGCCCTTCTTGTTGCCCTTCATCTCCCTTGCAAGGTACAACTCCAATGAGAGTTTTAGCTTTCCTAGTTGCCTCCCTACATCCTCTGGTGACAGACTTTGATTGGATAAGAAATACACAGGTGCAAAAACAGGAGACAAGATGCTTGAATCCATAGAAAAGGTGAGAAGGGATTCACAACAGATTAGTCAAAGCATGAAGGGGATGGAAATATATATCTATTTTCTTTGTGCTTTCATGAAAAGAGACAGGAGGTGACCTAGGTGTAGCATCCTACCTTTTCAGAGTGAGCTTTTCCCTTGCTGATCTCATACAAGTAAATAAAGAGCCTTCTGTTTTGAAAAAGTTGCTAAATACTTCTGCATTTACCTCTTTCTCTTCCTGGTACTTGCACAATTACAGTGTTGTGCTATCAATAATACCCCAGTATCCACTCGCTTTTCTGTCCTCAGTCTATCCTTCCTCCCTGGTATTTATATACCATTACTGCAATATCCAAACACCTCACAGGCTTTATTGCTATTTCCAAGTCCGCGATGAATTACACAAATGCAGTTATTCTCACTGGGAAGCACAGAACTGAGGCACTTGAAAAATAAAGGCCATAAAGTGAAAGATACTTAGCCACCTACGGTAACGTGCCAAACGTGATTTTTCTAAAGCATCCAAATACATTAGGCATCTAACTGGTGCTGACTGTGATGGAAGTTGAGTAACTAATGCATCCAGATGTTGTCAGAAAATGCGGGTGGCTGCCCATCTCCCTCTCTTCCTGTTCAGTCAGATAAGTACTTGAAAATGCAGACTTAGATGACTTGCTCTGTGCTGCACAGGGAGACCTCCAGCTGATAGCCTATTACATTAACAGTTTTGTTCAGCTTTTTAATTTTATATTAATTGGTTATTCTACTTGTAAGATCATTTGTAATGCTTTATCCTGAAATATTATAAACACAGTACCTTAGCTATCAAGGTTCTTAGCTGTTCAGTAACAGTACCACACTTAGATCAAATCATACTCAGATTGTACTGCTCCTAAACCAGCTATTTTCTTAATGGCATTTATCAAAGCCTTTTTTGAAACTGTTATGTCTAAATGCAGAGTGAACTTTCACAGTGGCTGAGTAGGTAGGAAAGAGCTTGTGTTCTGACACTCAGGGTTCTGGGTAAAAGCTGTTTTTTTCATATTTCTGGCTGCTTTTAAAAATCTTAATGGTATTTGATAAAGTGATAAAATATAACAGCTGCATTTTACAGTCTAAATTTAAGGCACTGTTGTTAGGTAATCTATTCCCAGGATACACGGNCATACTTTCTGTGGGAAGGAACTAGAGGTCCCTTCGAGAGGATCAGTAGCACGATTAAACATCAAGTCTCTGGGGAGCTGCTCACTTGAAACTGGGGCAGCATTCTTCCATGAGGAGTCCCTTTCAGTTTTTGCTTGTAGTTTCCGAACTCTTGTTTCCAGGGCCACAGTAGGCTTTCTATCCCATCTCCTCATGTCCAAGTGGCTAAAAACATGATTGAAGTAAAAATAGTTTATAGCAGCAAGCAGTTGAATTCAGATCTATTTATAGCTTACAGCATTAAAATTGCAATTAAAATCCCCACACTTTGTTTTAATGAAATAGTTATTAATTTTCCACTCTCCAATTAATGGAATATTAGAGTATTTATTTGTTAAGGAAATGTCTTTCTAAACTACCTAAGTAGTTAACACTGTACTCGATTTTATCCACCTATTAGATATGATAAAATTGTCTTAAAGAATTTTATGGTTAGCCCCTTCATGTTGAACTGAAGTCACACATCAGCTGGAAGTAGCTATAAGCTACTCTGGCAGTGGATTGCTTTTATAGTTTTATGTGGATAGAGTTTAAGGATTTATCTTAAATGATTGAGTAACTTTTCCATATCTTCTGCTGCTGGAACAAAACTGAGTCAAATTCAAATATCAAAACTTATAGTTACATTCTCAAGACAGGCTATTTCCGAAATAAAGCAATGAAGAAAATCCAAAGGGTGAAACTGAAGGTGCCTTCTGGTGGCAGCACCTCACAGTCCACCTTTCCTGGTTACTAGAAAGCAGATAGCAAACTCAGTCATGGATCATACATCTTGCAGCATGAAACTCAGATTTGTCTCAACTCTGAAAACAATTAGCACCACTTCCAATAGATAAAGGAAATAATTATCTTCCTTATTTTACATATGGCTTTCATATTAGGTGTCATTTTCATAATCATTAAAATATCAGCTTCATTGTCTTTTGGAGTTCAAGTCTATTTATATTAAAGATGACATATGCTTGTGATGACATAATCTAATAAATGTGACTTTGCTGTGTGTGTTGCTGGAAATCAATGCCTGTGATGCTGAAAGAAGGTGGCTACAAACATTTAGCTGTAGTTATGCTGCTATTTCTACTCTGCCATAGCCCAGAGCTATCCCATACCTGTTGCTAAACAAGAGGGTCCAGGTGGTTGAACAGTAAGACAAGAGTATAATTTGTCAGAAGCCTCATCTATCATAAAAGCCCAGATTTGTGCTGTGATGGGAGAAGGATGGAAGAGAGATGTCTCTTGGCAGCAGTGGCAGAGTGTTTTTTCTATGGTAAAAGACTGGTACCTTAGACCTGGTATGGGACATGGCTGCTTCCTTTTGGAGCTATCTCATGCTCCTCCAAAAGGCTTTAGGAATGAAATGAGGCTCCTACTTTGTGCTAGTGGAGCCCATCTTTTCCCACTGGCTGTTGTTTGAGCCTTCTACAGCCTCAATGGAGGTTTTCAGATATCCTCCTGGAAGTTCACAGAAACTAAAGCAGATACAAAATGGTAGGAGTAGAGGGAGTTTCATGAGCACAGTTTTCATCATATTTTATAGGAGAAAACCTCCTTTCAGCATGTACTGTCACTGCTTGTTTGAGAACATTTCCCAGCGTTGTTCCCATGTCATGTTAACACAATACTGCACAAGGTACCAAAAGAAGATGCATCTTTCTGTCAGTTGCTTTCTGTCTTCAAAGAATCTATGCTTAAATGTGAGAGCCTAAGAGTGATTACTGAGATAGGTGCAGCCTCTCTGCTTCTGTCTCCTTGTAGGACGAAGTGTCTTCCGACTTGCCTGAAGCACTTCTAAAACAAGTAGAAATACTAGGTTATAGTAGCTGTTATTTAGCATAAACAACATCACACTGTAATGTCCAAGATAATGTAAGTCTTTCTTACTATATAATGGAGCCTGATAAAGTACGCGGTCTTTAACTGCTCCTGAAGCCTTCAGTGCAAAGAGCTATTTTGCTGTACTGATCTTACTGCTTTGTGAGCTTGAATTCCTTTGTAGTTAAATAATCTAGAGCTCATGAATAGTTAGGGTTAGTATTTAAGTGCAGAATGAAAAGATTGTGCTGAGCAACAGCTGGGAGTCTTACAGCAAATGTGGACAAGTATGCACAAAGAGCTTGCTTTGAAAGTACTTCTAGTTTAGAATTTCCCTTTTGTAGTAGAGGTTTGTTAAATTTACTATTTCATTGTTTGTTCTTTCTCTGAACATAAAACTGTCATTCCATCCCCAGTGGCTAGAACTCCAAGTTGTTGCAAGTAACTTATGTCATCTACAAACTTAAGACACTTGACGCTTCTTGTTGCCACTTTTCCAAAAGAGACCATGTTTTTAAAGGTCAAACTGCTCAAAGAATACAAAAATGAAGAGGGCTACTAAAATATACTTACCTTGTCAAATATGAAGATTTTTCCACTAATTTGGTAGATCTTTGATTTTATACATAGGAAGCTTATCATGGAAAGATAGGCAAGATGTATTTGAGTTCTTTTTGGGTTGTGTAGCAGACTTTCTGTCTGTTCACGGTTTTTCAGTTATACTGCAAGTAAAGCCACAGCAAAACTTTGTTCTGTGGAAGGAAGTTGCATGCATGGACACGTAACCATGCTGCTACAGCAGATGAAAGCTAAAATTTGGCTTTCTCAAGTGTCTAATAATATTTTGAAATAAGACCGTTTCCTGTGGAAGAACATAAATGTGGAGAAGGCAGATTTTTTTTCTTAATGCCATCATTAACTGGTATTTTCTGCTGAAAGGTATGCTTTGTGGAAGGACGTACATGCCCATTATGAGGCACAAGTTTGACTTCCCTAGTCATGAATTGAGTAGTTAGAGGTAGCCAGGGTGGTGATCATCACACCTCTAATGACAATTTTTCCAGAGCAAGTTTTCAATTATGTTTAAATAGTCCATATTTGAAAAAGTAAAACCTTCCATATGTACAGTATATCATGCTCTGGGGATGGGAAGTTCTTGCTCCTCTTTAACTGATTGTTATATGTTTGTAGGATTACTGTGGCTGTTCAGCTGTGTCTCTTATCTATTTGCCTCAAAAAAGGCTCTTTTTCTCTTTGAGAGCACAATACCAAGTTTTTCAGTGTGGCAACTAATAGAGACAGTGAGATGGTTGTCTTGTGAAGAAGTGGTTTAATGTGTTCCAGTGAGAGGTGCTGGACCAGATTTAGTAATTAGCTGCTGTTAAGGAGTATTTTTGTCCATCTCTGAAATTTGGTGCTGATGTTCCTGCTGGATCAGTAAGTGAAGAGGTGCAAAGGTCCACTTTGTGCATCTATTGTTTAGTTTCTTATGTATTTTTCAGGTTCCAGATGGGATTTTTTTTATTCTCTACTTGATTTATATCAGTTAAATTATGAAGCATACTGCCAGTGGAGGCAAAAAAAGCATCCAGAAGTTAGTGTTTTAAGCTAAAAATATATATATACATTTCTCATTCTGTGACAGCAGTTTTGTCATAAGCTGACTGAACTACCCAGAGGGAGAAATATTGCAAAGTTGTTGCTAATACACCTTCCTTGAAAGACTGTTGGAATGTTGGAGATCTGAAGATCCTGTGCGGCTATCTAGCAAAAAACCCAAGCTTACGAAGAGAAGCAATGAAAATATTTCCTGTATTCCTTAAAATTGAGAGGACATCAGGTTTGTCTCAGTAATTCTGGGTAAATAAACACTCATTTGTTTGCATTTTTATTAGCAGATTCATCCTGCTACATCATAAAATGCGTTTAAGCTATGATCATATGTTGTGTGAAAATTAGTCACTTTTCCCATCTTTGAAGATTAGAGAGTGAAGATTAACTTTTCCAGGGCTCAGCAGAGTAACTTGAAGGTGGTAGAAATCTCAGATCTCAGATTGGGAATCATTCTAAACTCTCCTGGAAGGTGAGGTAGTGAGGGGCATGTTCCCAAATATTCATACTTGCCTTTTTGGATTGAGAGGCAACCTGATTATTTGCAGCTCCATCTAACTGTGAGAGCATCAGTTAACTAGAATAGGAAGATCTCTATGTGCCAGCAGTGGGCTCTGCCATTGCAAAAATGTGAATGTAGGTATTGCCTTTGACATCTGATGCAATGGGTGTTGCTGTCACGAGGAGTCTTTTAGTTCCATTTAAATTGCTGGATTTTGGGTCAGAGAGCCAGGATCTTCTGTAGTTAAGTGTACCTTTATTTGTGAATGATTAAAAATAATCCCAGTCTTCCATGTGTATCTACTACTATGCTAGTAGCCTTATGTGTCATGTTGGGTCTTTCCCTTTAACATCTAGAGTTTGATTCAGTGTCAGTAAGTCAATCTCTGTATCCATAACCTAAGCTTATGAAGTGTCTTTTCTGTTTTACAAAGCCTTTTTTTGTTTTTTAATGTCTGTTCTCTCTATACATTTTCTGTTCCTGCTGGTTATACCTTGCCAAGTCTCAAACAGCTGTCCCCATACACACTTTTCATCACATCTCTTCATCTTATCCTTTGTTGTCTTGTCTTCACTTGAAATATATTCTCTACTGTTTAAATTCTTCAGAGGTTTGTATGACTGTATGGCCCTCGCTTTCTAGAATGACAACTCTTTGGCCAGCCTTTCAGATCTGTTTTGTTTGTCTTAGATGGGGTGGAGGACCTACGCCTTCCCCACAGCACGTGATGCTTTGGTTTTTTCCACCTCCAAAAGTAATCTCTTTCCTGTAGTTGTCACAGACCATTTCCAGGCAAAAATCTAATATGTAGAAATTATAGCTTTGACTACAGCTAGAATCTCTTGGTGTTATCAGCACACTGTTAATGGGGAGATGAAGTAGAGGAAAATGACAGATTTCTAGTGACTTGAATCATAAAATAGTATTCCTGATGGCAAATACTTGTGTGAGTCATCTTCAAGCTGTGGGATTTTTTTAGTTTTTCTGGGAATAGGCCAGAATTTGTGGAGGATGCCTGAAGTGTATTGCTATGGGAA
Organism: Urocolius indicus; assembly: GCA_013401255.1. Classification (NCBI taxonomy): domain Eukaryota; kingdom Metazoa; phylum Chordata; class Aves; order Coliiformes; family Coliidae; genus Urocolius; species Urocolius indicus. The sequence continues at coordinate 99,613 of WBNH01000005.1, read as the reverse complement.
ATAAAGACAATGAAAATATTTATCTGGGTGTTTTTTTCCCTTTATTTTAAAATGAGAAGTTGAGGGAGCATAATAAAAATTGAGGTAACTGGTACTACGTTATGAAGCTGGTTCATGTAGAAGCATCCCAAGCCTGAAGGTGCTGTTCCCTGGCTCTACTTTTCTGATTTCATGCTGCATGACCCTGTGTAGTCATTTTAGGACAGGTGATGGTGGTGTTGCTGTCTTTTTGATCTTTTGGCAACCTTTGTCCCATGGAGATTCCCACTTGTACCCCTCATTTTCTTCAACTTCTGTCTCTATCTCCTCGTTGAGTCTTTCTGCTCCCTATTTCTATTCTCCACATTACTCTCTGTCCCTTCCTAATGCTCCTAATACCTTCTTGTCACTTCTGACAAGTGATGTCTCCTCTTTGTGTCTCAGACTTGCCTTTTTCCTCACGTGCCTTATGGCACTATCAGGAGATGGCAGGTGAGGAGATGGTATCTGAAAAACTTCACAGCAACAAGAAAGCAGAAGGCAAAACAAGGGCATGGTCATTTAAATAGAAATGCTGAACAAGTACCAAGTTCAAGAAACGAGCTTTAAAGTGCCGCAATTAATTTGATTTCCTTTTTACCTTGATGTACAAAAACCTATTTAGAAGCAACTGTTTGAAGATGCATATAATATTTAATGATATGTGTGTAGCCCTTGTGAAAGTTAATTATTAGAGCAACCATTATAGCCAAGAGCAACATATGTTTCCTCAGGGGTGCTTTTCTGAACTCATCTAAACATTTTTATTCTAAGTCATGCTGGAAAGCTTGTCTGGTAGAGAATTGTCTCCAGAGAATTGTGGGCTAATCTTCCCTTGCTCAAAAGATCTCCAATGCTGTTGGGTGTGCATCTTCATCTGATGAGACCACTTCTTCCATTCTCAATTTGGTAATTGAGTGAGGTGATTCAGTGATTATCTTGGTTAGCATGTGAAGACAATCAAATTATTTTTTTGGTGTCAGAATGGTGTTATTTTTCTGAGCTTTAGTTATTTTTACCTTTTCTGATACTTTCTTGATGTGCAACAGAATCTGTTTTTAAAGAACAGTCTAATGGGTTGCCACAGTCTGTGCTGTCACTTAAGGATGCCTGAAAGTAGATGCATCCCAGTTCTGAGCATCACAAAGTGCTTCCGAGGCACAGAGAATGATGTGGAGTTTGTAGGAGTAACTTGCTCTACTGCTACCAAAAAAGGAAACAAAATCACTCCAAATCGATCGGTATTATCTTACAATGAGACCAGTAAATACATGCTAGGTATTTATATGTTTGTTTTGATTTCTTTGGGAGAAAGAAGTATGGTATTAAGTAGAGTATGGTACCTTTTCTGTGGGATTGTAGTAATCTGTGAATATTTAGCAGGTCTGCAGGTTTCTGTTGAGCTCCTTGGGTGATATAGTTTTTCCTAGTAAACTTTTCATTATTTGTCTAGAGCCTCATTGATTTCATCCTTATTACAGTCTCAAGGACTTTTCCCCATGAAAGTGACCCTCTGGGACAATTATGAAGTGAATAAAGGCTCAGAAGTTTGAGATAACTGAACCATCAAAGTAGTTTTGAAGGAGAGAAATACCTGGTCTTTACTTTCAGTGACTGAATGATAAATTTACTACTAAAGGCTTGTTTTCTTTAGGAATTAATTTGTTTTGAAACTCCTAGATTCAGAATCTAGCATTCAGACTTCTAATGGTGGCTATTTTTACCATCTGAATAATGATCTCTTTGCAAAGCAAATTTGGTTGCTGGTAGCAGTGCTCTCAAGTGAAATGTTTGCTGGAAAGTTACCCTCAGCAGTCTCTGCAGTTCTTTGCACCAGTCCAGTGCAATGAGATATTGAGAATTTAATTTGATCAAATATTTGTTTTGAATATAACGTTTAGAATCGGGAAGGAAATGAAGCTTCCAGAGACACACACTGATGAAGGATGTTGTTATTTATTCAGTTTATGAATCAGCCCTGTTTTGTGCTGTTGAATGTAAGCCAAACATTGGCAAAGAAAAATAATGATAACATACATCATTGCTGTATAATTTTAAGGCATTTTATAGTCTGGAAAATGTGGTAGATTCTATAAAAGTGACAAATGGCACAACACTGTAATAAATAGCCATAGTTTATGCATTGTGAATTGGAGTTTAAATTCAAATGGAAATTCTTTTTCAGAAGATTGGATATGAATTCAATCTCACAACCTCTCTACACAAATTATTTTGATTTCCATATATTCTTCTATATTCTAATCAATGGTGGCATGCACAGACTATTAGATATAAATACAGTAGAACTTATTCATATTTAAAAGGTATATTAAATCAGTTACTATGAATATAATACATCAAAATGTATCTTGCATGTGTATATCTCCAACAATAGGAAGAACTGTCTTAACTTCATAATGACTTTGATTCCTTGTCTGTTTGGAATGCTTGCCTCTTATTGAGTTTATGAGTGAACGATTCAGGCATGTGCTACATCTTTATCATGGTAATTAAATTCATCTTAGTGGGAAAAATATTTTTTAATCTAATATATGATATAAATATTTACAGGATTAAAGTTGTTTGAAACTTTTGAAGTTGGAATGACTCTTCTGGAAAGCAATACTTTTATTAATACTGGACAGACTGATTACACTGAGTATTTGCAGTGAATTTTTTTATTAAATGGAAATGCATTGGTAAGTAGCTTTTGGCTGCAAAGAATTAAGGAGTAGAAAACTGTGAACCAATATTAGACTAGATACCTCATGGCCAATTAAGCAATGTAATAAGAAATCATAAAATCTGTGGGATTTGCTAAATTATTCCATGGGTAGATTGACTTACACAATATCACGTAATTATAGTTTCTGTGGAATATTTTCATGACTAAATAACTCTTCCCAAATGAAAAGTAAACTTTGGCTGCAATTATATTACTGTTTACCAGACTAGAACAGAATTTGCTCAGCCTTGAACAAAATGAATGTCTAGAGGTACATCACATCCAGGTTCAAAACTTCACCGATGTATCTGAATCAACTTATTGGTATTGGTGACAAAAAAGCTTTTCAGGTAGGCTTCATTTTAGAGGAAGATGGTGAGTCCAGATAATATTGATATGCTCCATGACAGATAGGAAAAATCTACAATAATAGAAGAAAAAGATTTGAAATATCAGTAAACCAGTCTGATTTGGGCACAACATCAGTCTGCAAGACTGCAATTTCAGTTGAGAAAGGTACAAGTAATGCTGTTGCAGAAACTCACCTTTGGAAAACTGATCACATCTCCCAAAAATTACCTTAAACTATGAATCATTGGTGTTTGAAAACTTCAGAATTGATTAAGTATTTAGTTTTAAAGTCTAAATATTCAAATAAACTTGCTACAGCTTTAAAAATACCAGCCTCATATAAGCTGCTCAGAATTCTTCCTGTTGAGGAAAATATCCAGTATCAATAAAACAACTCATATGGACTGGAAAACTAATTTTCAAACGTTCACAAGCCAGATTTGAAACTTTTAGGTGGATTTTCTCAGTCATTTTTATGTTATTTTTAGCACTTCATCCAAAATACTAATCACCTATACAACTAGAGTGATGTGTGATGAGTTTTATTGTTTTACTCAAATGTAGGTAAATATGGGGAAGTTGCCAACAGGTTAAAAAGATAATGTAAATCGAGTTACTGAAAGATGTAGGGAGTAAACCATTAAAACAAAGCACAATCTGCAGAAGAATGGTGTCAAACATTCTGGAGAGCACCAAATTATCATTAAATTCTCCTGTACTAGCTTTTTGTATCCTAGAAAGCTTGAAGTAGCACAGTGTTCTGCTAAGAAGGTTACCATAGGCTTTCAGTACAAGAGTGTTTAGAAGCCAGTAAAGTGTCTGATAAAGATGTAAAGCTTCCTATGATTTGAATGCATAAATCCCAAAGGACATTCTATTCCAAGTTTCATGACCAGTTAAGCTCCAGGTCAGTAAGTCACTTGAACTTGTGCCTCATTCAATTTAAACGAGCTTATTTGAATATAAGTAGAGCACTTTGACTCAAGGCAGAGTATGTTCTCAAATGTTCCTTGAAATCCAATTCATTTGTTTGACTTCAAATTGCTGTAATTTCACTTTTTTTTTTTCCATTTAAAAGCACTTTGAGTGCCCAGAGCATTGATTTTTAAGCAAAGAATCCAACTCATCTAATAGTGTCCAGTGCTTCCCTGAGCTAGGAAAGTGAAAATAGTATGCAAAACAAAATCCTTTGGGCTTAGAACTCTAGGAACTGTTGAAGTCCATTTTTCACTCAAGTGTATTTTTGACCCATTGCACTTATTCTGGAATGTCAAAGCACCAATATTTGTAACTTTTAACTGTCCACACCAACCATGAACAGGAACTAAAAATGTGAATAAATACAATGACTCTAAATGGCCAATTAGAGCCGTTGTGGAAATGGCATATTTCTTCATATAAATAACTAACTTGGTAGATTTTTGTGCCAGGTGATGTGGTGTAAATCTGTGGCTTTGCTGCTGGGTCCTGGCACTCCTGAAGCTGGATTTCAGAGCCAGTTAAGGACGGTAAGCTCCTGCCGAGTTTGCTGGAGGGTTCTAGCTCTGCTGCCATCTGCTAATAATGGTAGCTGGTGGTGCTTCATAGTTTGAGACAAAACTGTAAAAGTAACCTGGGTAGCAGTGACTTTTCAAAACAGATTTTATGCTAAGTGTAGTACATTATAGTGTATCTGTACTATATAGTTAGCTATTTTGAATACTTTTATTTTTTTGGTCTCTAGGAGAGCAATATATTTCTAGATAAATGTTAATAGTTTTGCTTCCTGTATCCAAATCTGGAAAGGTGACCTCAGTCTAGAGACTGTTGGGAGTACTTCTTATTGCATTTCTATATCTAAGGAACTAAAAGAAGTTACATATCTTCTGATCCCTCCTCATGTTAATGGCAGAAAGTGAAGCAATGCATTCTGAAAGCTCAACTTCTTCTTTTCTCCGTTCAGTACTGAGGTGCTTATATTCCATGTTTTTGAACATGAGTTAAAAATACCTTTTATTCTTGTAGCTGCAAGTAGTCAGTGAAATGGAAGTTCATTCACAGTGAACTTTCCTCCTTTAGGAGGCTTGCTTAGTGTAAAGTAAGCCATTTTAGTCTGTAAGTGTATCGTTGTTCATTAAGCATGAAAAAAGAACATCTTCAAATGTTGACATTAGAGTTCCTTTGAAGTAAAGGGAAATTCACCCTGCTGCTGTCCTGCTTATACACTCATAATTTGTCTTGAATAAATGATCAAATAGATTTGAATACGTAATGAAGAATTTTGCTTTAAGAAACGGTTTCACGGAATTATTAGCTGCTTTTATTTTTATTGCTATTAAGGGCTGTTTTTATTTTAACAACTAGCAAAAGATGTTACTGTGCCCAGATCTGGCAGCTATGTCTCCCTTGATGGCAATTCTCATTTCAGTTTTTCAGAGCAATCTTGACAAGTAGAAGTGTGTGCTTGTACTTTACTTTTTCATAAGAAGCTGTTACCTAAAATGTCCATTAGTGAAATGCTTTTTGGTTGCTTAACAAACCCCATAGCTGAACATCCTCAGAGATCTAACGGGAGGGTAAGAAGGAAGGTGGCATTTAGATTTCAAGGGGCTGAGATCCACTGTCAGAACAAACATAGTCACAGGACAAGAAATGAGGGCGGTGCCACCTGACACTTAACTGATCTCCAGGCTCTATCTAGCCAGGATCATACTGGAGCGATCTATCAGCTGTCCCACTTTCACACACATTTCAAACCAGTTGTTTTCCCAGGAACATTGGTTTCATCAGCCTCAAATATACAAAGGAAACTTTAATACTGAGTTAAGATGTTGAAGCAAGAGCTGTTTTTAAAAGGACACACAGAGCTGGCATAATTAAAATGTTCTCTTCAACTGACTTTGTGAATCATGCTGCTGTTAAGGGCATCACAGCCACAGTGAAGTAGCACATAAGATAACACATGCACAGCTAAGACTCAAAAACATCCATGTAAGTGACAGTGAATAGTCTTCCTTGTGTCTGAGGGATTTGTGGGTGGAGGCCATTGGGAGTGGAAATTACTTAATGCATAGCAAACATACCAGAGATGGGAATAAAGGTCAGGGGAGGACTCGGGTTAAAAAGAAAAGGCCTGTGGGAAATAGGAGGTCACAGTGTGTTGAACTTTTTTGATTTAGTTGCTGCGTTTCTGCCAAGAACAGATTTATCTCCCATGTATTCTCTGGGGAAATAGGTACAAAGCACGTATCTTGCACTGTTTTCCAAAGTAGCTTTATGCGACTGGGCAATAAATTTAACAGTAGCATTCAGGAGAAGGATGGAAATCGTCAAGTTTTCACAAACTTGTGAACGAATGGGGCAGGTCCTTGTGCAGCTAATTCAGTGCCTTCCTGACGAAGTGATGTAGCTGTGTAGTGGTAGGTCTATAGTGGCACACCTTTTGTGTGGGCTGTGGTCTGGCTATGGGACTGAGAACCCGTCATCAGCCTGACATGTGCCTCTAGGGTGTCCTGTCAGTGTGCTAGCCTGCCTGCATGGTACTGCAACCCCAACTTGATGGGTGTTGTGAGGGGTAATGGGATTCCCTCAAAAATGCCTTCCCAGCCCAAGTGCAAATGATAGTGTAGACTTACCCACTAGCTATAACACAAAAAAATTACCTTTATGACCTCCTCTTGGCTTTTATTTCTCCCTTTTTCTTGCAGACCTGTTGAGATTGGGACTCTGATCTTTAGCAGTAGATCTGGAACGTCAGGGCAAAGAAATAGTGGTTTTTGTTTTCCCACTTTGTGAATCCCTTTTAATTCCATGTAATCAGTCAGTGCATCTACTCAATTGAGTAATGGTTTGCTGATGTATGCAAACACAATTTGTTTGTGTCTCTAGGTGGAATGTAGATGTATTTGGAAAATTAATTTAAAATGTTATTGCAGCAAGTATTTACTGTACCAAAAATCTCCTTTATTAAAAAGTATTAATATAATAAACTATATTATTTATCTGTATAATTGTTGCTTTTACAAGGTGAACCACTCTAAAAATGTAGATTCTAATAATTTATTGAATTCTTAGAATGTAAATTGACTAAAAAGGCCTTGGGCAAAAAGAAAGATGATTGCTCAGTTGTCATTAATTTTTAATTGTGTAAAGAATTAGTACCTGATCATTTGCCTTGTTATGCAGAGAGAGTACAGCTGCACAAGAAAGCCCTGGAAGTAAAGGAATTTGACATCAATTCTGAATGATGTCCTACACAAGCACTGCTAATGCAATTCTTATGATTAATTCTGCTTTCTTTTCTCAGCAACAAGAGTTTGGAAAGAAATTCTACAGCAGGTTGTGTACTGTACTTCAGGTGCAAACTGTGATTCAGGTCATAACAGGCCAGAAATGTCTTACCCTGAAGTGGGGGAAGCCATGAGAAGGTGCATGTTTTAATTGAAAGAATTAGTGTCAGAAAATCAGGAATCTCTGTCCTAATGTCATTCAGGTAGGTTCAGGTGTCAGCATCTTCCCTACAGGAAAGATGCTTTGTGTAGAGCCACTAATGGGATACCTGGGGAAAAGAGCTTGCTCTTGTGCTTTTCTTCAAAAAGCACTTAGTAGCTCACTTATTAAGCCAACAGTGAACATACACCTGAAGGGAAATAGGAGATCAAATGAATAAGGCCTGAATCTAAGACAGTGGGGAAAATCCAATAAAATGTCTGAAAGACCTAAAAAGAGATTCCCCACCTCCACAGTGAAAAGAGGGCAAGGAGATTTGGCCCTGATATTTCAGAGTGGTCATAGTCATCCCGTGTGACTCGCTATGTAGCACGGTCAGGCACCTCTGCTATTCAGAGGTGCATGTTTTCTTGTAGAAGAACATAGCAGAAGTGTATAAACCAAAACACACACATGCTAGATTTTTGCTAGGCTTGGTGGTTTTGGGATAAGTCCCTCTTCATACAAAATGACATGGTCACAGAAAAACTGGAGGAACATAGAAAGAATTGCTTCTTATCCACTGATAAAAGAGTAACTACTAGTACTCAAAAGCATAAAATATCCTCCCCCCAGTTTAGCAAACTTGCTGACGGTGCCCTCTGTTCCCTCATCAAGGTCATTAATGAATATATTGAGCAGTACTGGTTGCAGCACTGACTCCTGAGGGTCTCCCCTAGATACAGGCTTCCAACTAGACCCTGCCTCATTGATCACTGCTCTCTGCCTTCCTCCTTTCAACCAGTTAACAATCCACCTTGCTACCTGATCATCCAGCCCACACTTTCTCAGTTTTGCTGTGAGGATGCTGTGGGAGACAGTGTCAAATGCTTTACTCAATCAAGATAAACCACATCCACTGCACTACCACCATCTATCCACCTGGTTACATCTTCATAAAAGGCTATCAGGTTGGTCAAACATGTCTTCCCCTTGATAAAGCTGTGTTGACTGCTCCTAATGACCCTTTTGTCCTTTAAATGCAGCACCCAGGATAAGTCATTCCATCACCTTTCCAGGGAAGGAGGTGAGGCTGACTGGTCTGTAGTTACCTGGCTCCTCCTTCTTGGCCTTTTTGAAGACTGGAGTGACATTTACTTTCTCCTCCAGCCCTCAGGCACCTCTTCTGTTGTCCATGACTTATGGAAGATGATGGAGAGTGGTTTAGCAATGGCTTCCACCAGCTCCCTCAGCACCTGCGAATGCATCCCCTCAGATCTCATGGATTTATGTACATCCTGATTGCTCAACTGATCCTTAATCCACTCCTCATCAACCAAACAAAACTCCTTTAACCTGACTTCCTCTGGAGTCTGGGGCTTCTGAGGACAGTCTCCAGCAGTACAGACAGAGGCAAATAAGGCATTCAGTAACTTTATCTTCTCTGTATCCTCAGTCACCAGGACACTCACCTCATTCAACAGTGGGTCTACATCACCCCTAGTGTTAGTTTTAACTGCAGTGTATTTGAAGAAGCCCTTCTTGTTGTCTTTGACCTCCCTTGCAAGATGCAGCTCCAATGAGGCTTTAGCTTTCTTAGTTGCCTCCCTGCATCCTGGAGCAACAGTCTTATATTCGTCCCAAGTGGCCATCCCATCCTTCCATCATCTATAGACTCTCTTCTTCCACTTGATGGGCAGACGCATGTGTGTCTGCACTCCTGCCACATTCACAGTCCCTTTGCAGTCATGGAAAAGGACAAGATGGAGATGGACCTCACAGGTATATTTGGTCAGCAGAACAGAAATAACTCTGCCAGTATGAATTCTTGATGGTAGCAAAAAGAGTCAGAGCAGGCAACAACTGCTTCCCTGACTCTTCTCCAGCACTTCTGTAAGCAGAAATTCAGTCCTGTGAAGACTGAACTGGTCCGTAGACCTTTATTTTAGATACTGCCAGATGGCTCAATCTTGTACTTATTTACTCAAATAATTTGTTTTCTATATAAGCAACTTGACTGGTCAGTAAAATATGTCCTATTCAGAAATGCCATCTTTATGCAACACTTTTACACCTATTGTACATGATGACAAAAGCACTGTAGACATCAGTCCATAGGCAGCAATATAGAATCAAGACAGTATGAAGTAATGTTTTGTGGGTTGTTTTTTTTTTTTCAGCTGGTTTAAGATGTAATTGTATGAGTCAAGTAACATTAGGCCAGCCAGAAGTGACAAATCCACTAATGTATTTATGATGATTTTATGTTGAGGAGATGCTGAAGGTTAGGTACTGCTGTAGCAAATTTATGCATATATATTTTTTCAGCTAATAGGATCCATTTAGATGGATCTGTTTGTGGAATGCATGGTTTTCCCTTTTAAATATTGCTTTAACTAAATTACTTGTGGTAGCATGGGAATGAAAAATCTTGTGTTACCCACACTTAGAGTAAGATCACATTTAATAATTTTAAATTGCCAGTAAATTTATACTGACTTGAATTGTAAGGATGTGAGATTAAAATAATCCCCTGTAATGACGGAAGGTAGTTTAACATTTATAGGGCCTCAATCATCTTGCTGTATGAGGAAAATGCATTTTATCCATTTGGTTTTTTTAAACTTTGTGATGGAGTTTGGTTTGGCTGATTCATTTTGATTCTCATGTTTCACATGGAGTGAATCACCATGATAAATTGATATATTACAGATTTGATGAATGGTTACTTCCTATTCCATATAATTATCAGGCAATAGTTTCAAGGCAATAGAATGAAAGATGCTGGGAAATGAAACTTTTCACTTCAGATAACCATCCACCCTGTCTGGAAAGAAAAATGGATCTCTATTTTCGACATATTACTGTGGATCAAGGCCAACAGAGGTAGGGCAACTGTTTGTAAGTTGTGAAGGATATGAGGCAATTTGAAAAAGTGCCTGTCTCAATGAAGTTGTGAAAGAAATTCTGATGACAAATAAAAGTGTGTGCAACATTGAGAAAGCTGATTATTTAAGCAAGCTAGCTTTAACTCATATTTGACAGGGAAAGGATTACCCATTTATAAAAGGCTCGCAAATGTAGTGGTGGCCATTACACTTTTGATCGTATAGATAAGCAATATGTCATCCGTTAAGAAGCTTGTAGGCTCTTAGACGGATGCATAGGGACTCTGCTTGTCTTTCAGAAGGAATCTTCACAGCCTGTAGTTCTCATGAATAAAGGCATCATCCTTGCAATCTCACAGTGCTCACAGAAATTGCCCTGATGTTACTTCTAGGATTGTCTGATCCAGAGTGTGCAGATAGTATGCTTGGAAGAGCACACACATTGTTTTTGCAGATTTTGAGATGTTTATGGGGAAACATGATGGAAATGGAGCAAACAGAAATGCTAGAATGCAGTCTGCTTTCTTTAAATGGAACTCAGACACTACATTTGTGTTTGGCAGATTTGCAAGTTCTTGGATAACAACAGAAGCATTTTGGAGAATGTATTCTTAAGAACATCTTGGTCTTATTACTGTAGCAGGTTGTCTACAACTTGCAGGTCTAATAATAGTATATGAACGGAGTTTATTGTGAATGGAAGTAGGATAAGAGACTTCTGTTCGGATGAAGCTTACGATAATGTTAAGGTATTTGTTTCTGATGACTCCAATCTTCTTTTAGTGAAAAGCAAAATCTTTCATCTTCTCTAAGAAATTAATAAGTGTGAAATATGTCAGGAAATAATCACATGGATTGATTCAGGAAGAATAAAATTAGGGATTTTTCTTCGATTGCATTAGAAAAAGTTGTCTGTGGTTTTAGTATTTTAGCTTTATGTTTCTAATTTTCAGTTTAATTTCTAGAGACTTGTCATGTCTATTGGTTATTATATTGCATTAAAAGCAAGAGAATATAGCAGACTAGGTAACAGTGTTACCAGTATTTACTTCACATTATAAATCCTGTTAGAATTGTAAGTAATTTGTCTTTTTCAATGTTTTAGGGAAAAGTTCTTTTCTGCAGAACTGTGCCAAGAGTTTCAAGAGTTGATGTTCACCTTTCCTATGTTAACATTATGAAAGACAGATAAAACATAAAATTTATACAAAAGCATTTATTTAAAAATACAATTTTATGACTTAAAATATGACAAAGTTCTGTACTAGTAATTTTAGGAAAGTGTATTCATTTATTAGTCTGCGAGGACTGAGTTGAGCTATGGTGAATGGAATTAGGCTGTTAGTGTCTTTGGCATAATCTAGTCATTTCCCCATAGGTCTTCATTTTCAACTACCTCTAGATTTTATTTCAGCTTAAAGGCATTTTTCTTTTGTCTCTTCAATTTGTTTCCTTGCTCTTTTAAACCACATTTAGAGCAGATCGAGAAGAATAAAAATAACTTTTATTTTCAGTGTTTCTTAGCTTTATAAGAGCAGTCACTTGAGGGAGAGGAATATTTCTTCTTTCAATTTTTCTGTTCATGCTTTTAAGGCTTGAATTCAGAAGGACAACTCGTTCTCTGAAATGTACATATATGTAAGCAGGTAGATGAGTGACAAGAATTTAAGATTGCACATGAAAGTTATTTTAAATTATTTTATTGTGACTGATATTTCTAAACATTAAAAAATTAAATATATATATATATACATAGGTTCTGTTTACTTATGTGAAAGCTCTATGTAGCTGAAGGAAGATTTAGCACGTCGCAGCTGAGAAACTGCCACAAGAGTGGAGTTTCTTCTATGGTCAGATAGAATGGAAGTGGTTGGATTACTAGCAGTGCTGACACATAGTAAATCTTCATTCAGAACTTACAAGTAAACATCTGAGGTTTAAAAATACATAACTGTGAGAACTTGGTGATTTGTACCATAGAAGAGGTTACAGTTTAACAGCAATGGATGGTCTAGAGAATCCTGTAATCAGAATAACTATTTATAATTACATTTGTATAGCAGTCCCCAGATCTAGGCTTTAGAGATTGCTGAGCAAGTATTTCCATTAGCAGTGACACCACAGAGGTCTGTTCTGGGATTTTTTAACCTGAGGATGAGGTTGTGTTGACTTCTTCGTCTGCACTAAAGAGTGAACCAAAGATGCAGCCTTTCAGTAGGAGCATTTCCTGTGCTCCTTGCTACAGAAGATGAGAACTTTTTTGTCAGACTTAGCTGAGATTCATATAGGTCCAAAACATTGTTGAGGTAAGGACAAAATACCTGGACAGTACAGGAACCATGTCCATATGCGCAACTTAGGAGTAGCTTGAAAATTGGAAGTATACTTTTAAGAACAGATGGAATAGGAAACTCAGCACTACAATGTTGAAAAGGAATCATTATCTTATGATGTGATGTACTAGTAAACTGAAATTTATGGTGTCTATTTTATTACAGGACAAAAAAAAAAGGCTATGACAAAATTTGTACTAGGCATACAGTACTGTAGAGGAAGCTTTGGGATAGAATATCAATAAGGGATTATAAAATAACTTAGTTATCATAGAATCATAGAATCATGAAGTGATACTTCTCATAATACAAGGATTTGGTTGAACTTCGGTTTGAGTATGCTAAATGAAGCACTTACAACTTTAACCTTTCAGTATAAAATACATATTAGGACAAGGGTGAGTTTGTTTGAAATTAAAAAAATTATATAGAACACAGAAAAAAAAAAATCAGAAGTACTCAGATCTCTAGAGAGTAGTGTAAGGACTGTGGAAAACTTTCATTGTGTGTTTTAGTGAAAAGTACATAAAAGAATATTTTTTACTTGAAACCATCTTTTTAGTTCTTTTGTAGGGAACCACGAATGTTCTGTAACTCAATTTGAATGAAAACTGAATTGAGTAACTAATTGTCTGAAGTTGCCATTAGTATTAATCTCTATTTTTACAGGAACTCAGTTATATGGGACACTTGTTCTCAAGGTCTACATATGGTTATTTTCATGTTTGGATTTTGAGGAAATGAAGCAGCAATCTGCAATGAAGAAGAAATAAATGGCTATAGTGGCAATATGATCAGAAACATGCTTGCATACAGAGGAACACATTTTCTGCAGCCTTTGCAGGGAATGTAAAAAAAGAGGGATTTAAAGGATGGCAAATACATGTGTTTTCAAATGTAAATTAACGTCATAGTCTTGGTAGACTTGGATGCTGCTTTCTCAAAACACACTCTTTTAAACTCCCCAGACTTCAGGCTTCATTTCACATAAATCAGTTCAACCGAATTTGAATATTAAAGGTCTGATTTTTGCAGGTCTGCCTCTGTGGTTAGTTTCCTTTATTCCGTGGTTTGTATCATACTCTTCATTTTCTGTTTATTAAGGAACAGCTGCTTTTGCTGTAGGGTTTCTCTGGAAGAGTGCACCAGGCACTTTTCTCCACTAGGGTGTACAAACAGCCTGTGCAACTCCAGGCGATCGGCTGAACATCATCTTAATTCTGCATAAATTTCAATAGTAACAAGCCAGCCCAAATCAATCATTATTCTCTAAAACAAGCAGGCAGATGGAAAGATGTTGATTTCTGAAGCAGAAATTTTTCAAACAAAATCTAGAAAACATTGCATTTCAGAGTAAAATTAAGAGTGGATATTTCAGTCTCTCCAGCCCCTGGAAACTTGTAAATGTTGCCATGCATTTCAAATTTCTTGAAAGCTACCATCTATAGTGACAAGATAAAAGGACTGAGAGCATGGTTTGAGTAAATCATACAAATCTGTTTTCAGTGGATCCCTCAAACATGTTGAGTAAGATACTTAAAAGAATAGATATCTATACTTATAAGAGTAGCAATTGCTCTACTGGAGTTAACCTGAATATTTTAATGATAAATAAGATAAGAACTATAGCTAGAGTGTGTGAAAAGCAAAGCTCTCACAAGTGATAACTGACTTGAAGACCTGAATTTTTATTTCCCCAGCTTGTTACCTTTAAAGGCTTTATTTCCCAGACGATTCTTATTTTACATTGAATTTGAAATTCTATCTGCTTGAGCATACAGTAGTGAAATGGCAACACACTGCATACTGCGTTCCCTCATTCTTCATTCAGGAAGGCTGTTCTTCTAGTTGTCTTCCCCATATTCTTCCACTGGGGAGCTTGTAGACAGTCTGCTGTTGCTGGAAAACTGGTTTAGTGCCCAGAATCTGGTAATCTGTGCTGTATGAAGTGTGACTGCCTTGGGCAGGGAATTCCGTGCTATAAGATCCTCAGGAGGATGGTGGGGAATCTGGGGCTTGAGTTGATGGAAAGTGGTGGGCTGGAGTAGGAAGGAAAGGAAATGCAGGTGCAGCTTACTGTTGGTCAGTTTAACCTTTTCAGGGCACTCGCTTGCTTGAGTTGAGATATTTTTGTGCACAAGACATGCATTTTCTGTGGTCTATTCCAACACTTACTTGTGTTTTTCTTTCTTCCTGATGTAGTGTTTTGTGCATCTAGACTGAGAATTTTAATTTAAGGATATCTGTCTTTCTTATTGCGTGGCCTAATGTAGCACGTTCAAATTCAACAGCAATATGTGGACCAAATATTTGAAAGCTGTTTACAAACAAGAATACCAAAACAAAATACGTCTGCTTTTCTGTCAGGAAAATTGTAATTAGTCACATGAAGATACTTCAGCATTAAGACCTGTCTTCAGGATTTGAGGAGGAAAGGAAGTTCATAGTACAGTGTAGTTGCACCTTTTTTTGAATTCGTTATCAGCTCATTATTTTAAGCTTGTAACTGA
Organism: Urocolius indicus; assembly: GCA_013401255.1. NCBI lineage: Eukaryota > Metazoa > Chordata > Aves > Coliiformes > Coliidae > Urocolius > Urocolius indicus. The sequence goes on along the minus strand of WBNH01000005.1, from coordinate 84,381 downwards.
TTTTTCAACTGAGAAATTAAGGGCATGCAAAAGGCAGAAATAAAATTATGGCAAATGCCGGTTTGCACTCTTCTGTTTCCCAGATGAAAGGAATAACTTACACTTCCTTAGAGCAGTGTTGTAGATGTACTAGGAGCTGCTTGGATGAGAAGGAATTCATTAAATAATATAATGGAGAAGCCAGAAGTGAAATAGTTGTGAAACTTTTAAAGTTTTTTTCTTATTGGGACAGGACAAAAGTATTGACTTTTATTTGAATCCAGTCATTACATTTTCAGAGCAGACTCTACTTCGTTACACATGTATCTAGGGCTTTTAGGGCACTTGTATTGTGACTAGGTAGTACTGACCAGTCTGTTTATGACATGAAATGGAAGCACTGCAGGTGAAAGTGGACATTTGGATGCCGTACTAGCCGGTCACTAAGCAGCTGAGATGATGTATTATTGAAACAAATTTCTCATATCGTGTATTTTAATAGGCTTCTCAACTTCAGCGTGAAAATTACTTTTCCTCAACCAAGGGAAAAATGTTGGAGGGGTGAGGGATGAGGGGTTGGTGGTAGTGGTGTGTGTGTTGTAACCCAGGGTCAGGGTGAGCAACTCCTTGAGCAGTCGTGGGTATGTACCTGATAGATGAAATGAAAGCTGTTAAACACACTATGTCACACTTTTGTACTCTTCCACATCGTTCAGCCCAACCAAGACACTGGCTCCTCTGCTGGGACAGTACATTTGGTTGCTCACTAATATTGAGGACAGTTTAACAAAGAGCAACATATGTTACTTTGTTATATTGGATGATTATGCCTTCAGTTTTCCACCTGAAGTCTGGCCCACAATTTCATGAGTCTTTTCTGGCTCTATCCATCATTGCTGCTCTGCCTCATCTCCCTAGGAAAGGATGTAGCTGTCTGCTGAGCCTCTGTCAAAAGCAGGAGTAAGAGCAGTTAAGTTGAAAAGCACTAAGTGTATTGTAGAGAATGAAGGAAATATCACTCACAAGGGGAGAGAAGTACTGCACAGGTTTGTTCAGCTAATTGAAATGCTACCGTTTTTCCCAAGGGAAAAGCAAATATGTAATCAATTATTAATTGTTCATTTAATTATAGATGCTTAAATCACTAATATTAAGAGAGCAGATCTAATCTGTAACTGGAAACAAACTGATCTTTTGTCAATGCTGTCCTAACCAAAACTGCTTTTAAAATTGTGGCTTTTGGATTCAAAATGTGTTTAAATATGCAAAGACACATTTAAACATCTAATAAATGTAAAAGTAAGTGTTTGTAAAATATTTTAAAATGCTAAAACAATACTTCTGAAAGTAAATGAATACTGTGAACAGCAAAAGTATTAATATCTTACAGTAAAAAGGTTGTTTGGAAATAGTTTATTCTGAAACATATAGCACTTGCTTTTTCCTGAAGTGATTATGTTGATAAGTAATACTTTCATAGCTATTCTAAAAAAAGGTCTTGTTTATGACATGGACTGTAAACCTGCAGACATATATGGGATGCATTTAGCTTTTAAGCCCATTCATGTGAATCCATTGCCCACTAAATGGGGGAAATCATCCAAATTATACCTTTTTAAGCAAAATCACTTTTTTCCCTGATGCACTTTTCCTATATACTAAGTAATTTTTAGTCTAGAAAACAGCATGGTGGAATCTGTTGTCTTCCTTTACATGATGTTATGGCATACTGTTGTGAACAGCTTGGAGGTGAGATGGCTTTGTGCTAACAATAGAAATAAAAGGAAGTAGGAACTCATGAGGAGTATTTCTGACTGGTTGCAGATGTAGTTCCTTCTTCTGCTTTTGTTCTGTGCCACTGTCTTGTCCAGTCATGCAAAGCTTAAACTGTTGGGGATAAAGACCATCTGCCTCTTCTGTATTTGGAAAGTACTTAACACAACAATCTTTGGGTAAATAATGGATACTTTCTCTTTCCTCAAGCTTTGCCTTCCTTATTTGTATGCTATGGTTCAACTGGCTGTATGGGAGATGTACATTAGTCAGGTGGATGTGAAGAAACTGAGCACTAGCATTTGGAGTTAGATGCCAAATTGCAGTACTGCCAGAGGCTGACTCTGGGACTTGGAGAAAGCATAGCTACCATCAGACATGCTGGCTGAACTTGCTTGTGCACTCATTTATCCACAGCTACCAGTATGGCACTAGAATTTAAGTCTAGTCTTGTACTCTTGGGGAAAGTATTTTTAGGGACTTTTACAGTGATTATATTTTTTTCTTATTTCTTGACATTTGTACGAATTTCCTAGCTAAATTTATGCACTTTATTTTAAATATGGACAGCTACTTATTCAGCGTACAAACTGGAAATGAAATACTGGAGTATTTTGAGAATCCACATTTTTAATACTGCAGGTCATGATAGTGGATGGATCATGAGAATGGTCCTGGATGTGGTAGGATGGGTTTAACAAAAGTCCTGTTATTTGCTGAGGTCTGAAAGTATGTGCCACTTAGGCCACAGGATTTTGTAATGGCAAGCACAACAAGGATGCTGCACAATAAAGATGCTACACACTCAGATTAAATTCAGGCAGCAGAGAGGAAGAATTTTGTTTTTTCGTTCATTATTTTTAATACCTCTAGCCTCACTTAGTAACTAAAATAGAGAGGAAATGAGTGGTTTGAAAGTTAAAATGCTGACTGGTGATCTGGATTCAATTCTCTTTCTTGAATGACACTGAAGTAAAATTTTGACTTGACCCTTTACTGTTCTAAGAGACCATAGATGTGACTCTGTGTGTGAATAGTAAAATGAAATGCATGAATTAGAGACCTTAAAGGTTTAGGTTTAATATGGCATCTTGAAAGACCTTTTCTTTCAAACTCAAAGTGCTATAAGCATTGTTCTTTAGACTAATATGTGCCTAAAATTAAGGCAGCTACACATTTTTTTTTGCTTCTACAGGAGGTTTGGACTAGATGGTCTCTAAAGGTCCCTTCCAACCCCTACCATTCTATGATTCTATATGCTTATATTCTAATCATGTCAGGCGCAAGTGAGAATTTAGACATATTTTTACTTTTTCTTTCAAAGATGTGGAAAACTCAGCATTTGTCGAGTTTGTCTAGAAATTCTTATAAATGAGAATTACCCCTCCACTTCTGGAAAGTGCCATTAACTACATATTCATAATATCCATGGCTACTCGAATCACATGTAAATCTTAAGCAGCCTTTTTCTGCATCAGGACTCTTATCTGTTAGTGGAATTACATGTCTCAAAGGCCATATTTATTACCTTACTTTTCCCTTATGCCCTCTCCCCTACACGAATATTCAGGTATCTAAATTATCACCTAGCCATTGAGATGGTGTAGTGGACCATAAACAGGCTTTGTACTATATTTCACTTAAACATTTTTGCATTACCTTAGCAATTAATATCACAGGATACCAGAAAGATCAGGTCTTCATTTCTGATACTTGAGGACTTGCCACCATGTAACTAAAGTTTGGGTGAGTGTTTTGTTTCTTTTGCTGACAGCCTAAAGATGTCTCTGCCTAAGTCATGACAGGCAGCTTTAAGAGGTTTGTACTGTTCTGTAGCTAGGCTGTTTGACCCCTTTACAATGGCTGAGTAGTCTCCTATTGGGAGATGCCTGTTTATTTCTTAATTAAGATAGCTTTCTGATAATGCTTCCCACATGTGGCTTCCTAGTGTTTTTCTTCCATTTTCCTCAAGGTTAAGTTTTCTAATCGTGCTTCTTGGGTGTGATTTCCTAATTACTTTTCCTTAATCACACAGTATGCATGTGACAGTGAACTTTCTTGAACAGATCGCGTATACATTTTTGGTTTAATTTCTTTAGAATTCATTTTACACCACTATGATTCATTAAAATGGCAAATATATAAAAGGAGTTTGTAATTGATAATATCTAGAAAATCATGTAATTCCTTCTAATGTTGGCATTTTTTTTACTTAAGTCCTTTAATTACCTTCAGGTTAGAACAATACTTGAACAAGTAATTTTACCATAATGTAAGCAAAGGTGTTGAGGGTTTACAGAATAAGGTCATGACGTTAATTAGCAGAGAAACATCTTTATTTCCAGTCTCCTGTCAGAAGGTCAGAGTTTCAGTTGTTACCTCTGGTTAACATGGCCAAGATAATACTGTACATGGTGGATAATACTGTAAAGTTAATTTTTACAGGGTGTCAGGTGAAAAAAAAAATGCAGTATAGATGAGAGGAAAAGTGTCATATGAAAACTCTGAATGACATGTCTGTCCATATATAAACAGCTAATGAATAAGTAGTTAATACAATGAATGATGATTCAGAAGATGCTTCTGGTTTTGTCAGACTAGTAAAATTTATCCTTTGCCAATGTATAATTCATCATGCCTCCAAAAATACATTATCTTTTGCTATTTCCCTTGTGAGATAGGCAATTTGAAGCCCCGGGGGCAATATCAGGAGAGTATCACTTTATTACTTATTCTAATGGCAGAAGAAAAAGACTGCTTTAGCTTCACTTCTTTTTTTCTTGCCAACAGGTCAAGCAAGAAGTATTTTTTGCTTATTTTTGTTAGATTTAAATTTTGGATGAGTTATTTCATTGTCGGGTGTTAATGACAAATAACCATTACAGCCTTGATAAATATGCTTAGGACTAAGGATCACAGCAAGGAAAGCCCATTCTTGAACAACAGTGGATGGAAACGTGGGTACAGAGGCAGCATAGGATATTTTCTTTCCTGCCGTGACATGGAGTGTGGCTGCATGAGGAAGGATCCTGCCTGGGACATCAGCATGCTCTCATGTCCTTAGCCCAATCCTCAAATTTCTGTGATAGCAGCTAAGATCTGAGTGGAGGTTCATCCAGATATGATTTAAGACATAAGGCATTTTCTACTAGTATTTTGAAATGAAAAAGTAGTTTGGGACAAAAGAAAACCTGTTTTGGGAGAATATGTACAATATAATTTTTAGGTATAGAAGCTGCTGCTGAGCAATCAAGCACTTGCAAAAACTCACTAGTCTCAGAAGAACAGGACTTAACCAAATAACTGAGGTTTTGGAAGACAAGGATTCACAAACAGGCTAAGCTGTCACAAATCTACAAAACATCTGAGAGGAATTTATGGACTGTGAATGTGATGCAAGACTAGGAAGAAATTGGAATCCTTAAAATAGTGTTTAATGGCTCACATTTATCCTCCCCAACATCTATCCCAGGTAGTCTCTGCAGCAGCTCTAGCTCCAGTGTGCCTCTCAGTGCTCACTGAATAGTCTTGTAGATTCATTTACGTGTGGTAAGCACTTTGTCCTGTTAAACACCTGTTGAAATATAGGTCTACTTTTGTATTAGTATCTCAAAGGAATATGTTCTTAAATTCAGTGGTGAAAAGGCTTAATAAACCACCAGTGATCAAAATCTAATTGAATTTGCTCAATTAGAAAAAAGCATTGAATGGATTTTTTAAAAAATGGAAATTTTATACTGAAAAATCAAGCTTTCTGAAATAAGTTTTAAACTAGACACCAGAGAACACTTACTATGTTGTCATTATTACTTAAAAAAGGGAAACTGATTTAAATGGGTTATGTAAATGACCAGAATGGTACAGCCAGCTGCTATGACCCAGTGGCTCCTCAAAGGGAGCAGCAGGGACCATTAGCAAGTGTGTCCAGTATATGTGTAGCTCGTGTTGAACTGCTCAAGTTGGTGCTGTGCTAAAGTTATTCTTGATCATTTAACCTCTATACAAAGTGCTTTTTTGTATTTTTCACTCCCACCTTTTTCATGAATAGTAGGAATATACTGGCAGGATTACACTGGACAGACTTTCTTATGCACAAAAAGTCAGAACATGCAGGGTTTGATTTTCTTTTTTTTTTTTCTTTTTTTCCTTATTGGTTTAAAAGGTTTTTAGTAGCATTGCCTAATTGATATATTAATTAGATTCATGCTAATTTAATTGGAGGGAAAATTTAATAGAGCACTTCTGGATTTTCTGTCAACATCAAATAGATGACCTAAATAGATGTTGTGCTAAGAGTATTACATGACTGAGAATCAAGTCTATTGTTATTAATGGCATTAGTGATTTTGATGTGTGGTTAGGCATGGTATTTATATATGAATTTTAACTTCAAAATTGCTAATTAAGTTTGCAGTGTTTGCAAATGGACTAACCATGTCTGTTGAAACCTGCCACAGAGAGTACTATGACTTAGCTGGCATTGTTCCTAATGACGTTATTGTTCATAAATGACATTAACAAATGTAGGAATGAGCTCTGCCTTTTGATACTCTTTGCTATCATCCCAACAGACTCTTTATACACATGCCTAGCTCTAAGAGTACAAGTGATTCTTTGAAGATTTTCTTTTTGTCTAATGCTTTGCTAGATTAACAATTATACATGCTGCTCCAAATATGCCTTACTTTCAAATGCTGAATGTTTTTTTGGTGTAGCTTGACAATTACTACTCTGGAAAATAACAGAAGGTGCAAACTGATAGCAGTATGGGATGTGTCTTTGTAATCCAAGCTTGGGTGAACTAGTGCAACAAGCCATAATATGAGCAGTTCATAAGATTTTGCTGTTTTGGAGGATGGACATTTGAATCATTCAATGCTTTAGTCCTTCCAAATGTTGCCTAATTTAATATGTAAATTGACACATACTGGGTCAGATGCATGAAAGATTTTTACTATATACAGGAGTGATAAGAGACTGCATTCAGTTCTGAGCATCATTTTTTCCTGAAAGATACAGGACAATGGAGAAGTCAGACGAGACCAACAACTACAAGTCTTGTAAACCATATAATAACTGTAGCTTGTGGGTGCCAAGGGAGTAAAACAAGACACATCTCCAGTCCTAAGACATACAATATATAAAGAAATAAGCTGTATACACTATGGATTGGAACAGAGGGTAATGAGATTAAGTTTAAGTTTGGGAAACTAAGATTTGATGCTCTGAAAAAGCTTCCCATCAACAACAAGGATAATGAAGCATGAATAGGTTACACAGGAAGGCTGTAAAGTCTGCCATTGCTATATTGCTATGGCAATGCCTATTAGAGTATGATCTCAGTGTACAGTACAGTGTTTGATGCCACTGAGTTTTACTACTATGTGATGTGTTCATTGGGTTTCCAAATTCTGTCTACTGTTCAGCGCAAAGCTGCCCTGTCTGCATTTAGTGAGAAGGTACAGGGAAGTACAGAGAATATCTCTGTCAGAATGGGCTCCTGCTGGAAGTGCTTTTATGATTGCTAGGCAATAGCATAAAGTAATATTTTGCAGAGATCTGAATGCTTTATCAAAAAACTTGCCTGCAAATGAGTGGGGCATTTTAGGAGTCAGTGAATTGCCAGCCCATTCAAAAATCCAGATATTTTTTTCTCTCAGTTCTGTAGCCTTTCTCACAGTTGCAGTGATGCTGCTTTCAGACCATGGCTGAATCTCATGTCAGGAGTCCTGACATGTATTTGAACCTTCAGGTTTTTAAGTGCTCTTATCTCCTGTGCTCTTGTGCTAATGACACTTTTTTAACACCTGCTTTGTCAGTAATAGCTCTAACTCTGGATGGATAAGATGATCCTGTGGTTAGTGAGGGCTTTTAATAAAGACATATGTATGCCATAAAAGAATCTGAACAGAACAGACGCAGGCAAGTCCGCATTTCCTTCAGTGCTAATCCAGTTTGACCCTTCCTCTGGCATCTATTTATGAACACGTAGTTAAGTTCGACACGTGAATGTGGAGATTTGCTGTAGGTTCACAGAAAAGGAGACACTTCATTCCAAGATTTAACATAGAAACTGCCTGAATGCTACAATTTTGAGGACTTGATTGGCGTTGAATTCCTGGTTACTAGAGAGCTGGTGGTTTAGCATTACTTTTGTGATAAGGTTTGCATGCTTATATAAGTGTGTGAGTACTTTCAAAGACTGTTTAGACTTTCAAAGTTTTGAGAGAGAAATTGCATTTAGATCTATAGTAATGATACGTAACTGAAAGCAAAACTTGTGCTTTTATCTGGCTGCAAACAGTCCTGATTCTCATGAAATGCTTTTGTTGGGTTGTTCTCAACTGAAACTGTCTATGGCCCGAAATTTTGAAGTTAGGAATGTGGCATTGTTCTACAGTGGCTTGAGTTTACTGTCACTGAAGGCATTGGCAGCAGAAACAGCCCAGGGCTGCTGCTCCTCAAAATCTGTCAAACTTGGGCTTGTCCATGAGTGCAATGCATAGATTTGAGCTAATCATTGACACAGTTTTGGCGCTGAAATTAGTCCAAGTGAAGTTGGGACTGAGCTACTAAATCCTGCTGGGAGACAGGCTAATTACCTTAAGTGTAATACTGAGAGAATATAGTTATATGTAGCCTTCAGGTCCTGAACTAATAACGCAGTAGTGCACTGTGCTGCATGGTTGCACTGTGGTAAGTTTGATCTGTTAGAATCTTTGCACCTTGCTCTATTACATTTTGTAAATTCCCTTTTTATTCTTTTTCTATTTGGAGATGACCTAAAGTTTTACTACTTTCTGTTTTCTAATACCCAGGGAGTTTGTTTGGGGAGAGGAAACACTAAATGGGAAACTAAAACTGAATAGTCTTCTTTAACAATAAAATATATTTTTTTGAGAAATATATTCCATTATTTAACAAAAATGTTTGGAATATTTAATTTTAAAGTGAAGTGTAACTGTGATTTGCAATCTTATATGGTATGGTTTCTCTTTGTTAATAGTTATGCATTACAGCCAGCTAGTATGTCATGTATATTGTGACATCAACTTTAAAATAAAATATACATGCAGGCATCTGAAATTGCCTCTGTATTTGGATATCATTAGTTTCACATACTTGTAACAGCAAAACATTATGACTGTATAAAAAACTTCTAGATATTGTAAAAGTGACCTCTTCAATGGGTAACACATGAATTGCAGTTTATGAGTTGAGCTGAACTAGTAAAAGTCGTGGTGAAATTGGAGATGAGCAAGATGTTCTAGGTTGCTGTAGGAAGGGTATTTAACCATTGAGAGAATCTTAGAGGTGGCAAATGATTTCTCAAAAGAGGGATTCAGACATTAAGGGAACGTCTTAGTCTGTTTCTTAGCAGATTATCACTTTCCCTGGTGGGTACTGTAGGTTAGGGTTACTGTAGTGGACACAAAGGGTAAACGGACGCTTCAGTTAATTTGTGACTGCAGTGAAGAGAGTACACGTGCAAGTTTGTATCTTTGCTCAACTGCAAATATAACTCTCAAGTTTCTAATGATGTAACCTCAATGCATGTTCCTTCCACACGGGTCTACCTAAACTGAACATATTACCTTGAAAAAAAAGCCTTTTAAACTTTTGTTCTCTTGCCAAATACCTGTATTGCTGAGGGTGGGAAAAAGAAATAAGCTTGCACATTTTACATCTGTTTCTGGATCTTGTATTTTCTCCCTTGTGCTTTTTCTGCCAAAGTCTCGCTCTTCTCTCTTGCTCTGCAGTTGGAAACCCAATGGAAGCAGCTCTATTATTGTAGAGGAAAGGTTCTTTAAGATGCTTTTACCTTCTGGTTACTTGTTCATTGTTTTCCTTTCCTTTCAGGTCCCCATTTTTCCCTGCTGCCTGTAGCATAAATAGCTGTTTGCTTCTGTAGCCTGAAGCTCTGTTTACTTCCATGCAAGGGAAGACACAATTGCCTCCTAACATGTTGTCAGTCTTTATCTTCTTCCAAGGTCTTTCACTTGATATTTTTTTTTCCCTCACAAATCTTGCTTTTACTTTCAGCTATCCTAAGCTTCTTTCCTTATTGCAATGCTTATAGGTTCTTTTAATTTCTTTTTCTGCCCCAAAAGCTCAGGGAACATGTCTCTGCTCCCCCTTGCTTCTCTGCTTTGCCTCTGTGTCCTCTGTCCAGCATTGCTACAAGGACCCTGAACTGTCACCTGCTGAGATTCCCTCTCTGTGGTGCTGGTGGGCATCTTGGGAACTTGTTGCAACCACTTTTTGTGGGAGGTGGGTGAGTGCATTTGTGTAGCTAAGCTAGGCCCAGACTGACACAAAAGTAAAGAAGACACATGAAAACATTAATCTTGGAGCATGTATAAAAGTTTTGGATACATAAGGGTCACAATCTAAGCCTTTTTTTACATTATGTTGTAATGAATATGTATGTGATGGTAACAAGACACTGATTTTTATTAAAAAAGATATTAATATTTCAATTACTACAAAAAAAGCAAGATCTGCTTCCCAATTCATGGTAAATATTGTAGAACGTTTTTATAAGGTTTCCTGACTAAAGCAAAAGTCCATTTTTAAGTTATTAAACTTCTATAATGAGCTACCTTTTCTAAGCTCACTGATAAAAGTATAATATTCTGTGGCTCAATATAATAATTCAGTGAAATTAACCAAGTAAGTGGTCAATGAAGCAAATGATTAAAAAGCAGGAGATTGAAAAATGAAGATTAAGGGATAGAATTGCATTTTCTATTACTGAACATTTTGTAGGTCATAATTAAAGTCCACTCTATAAAAAGTAAAACCACTCTTTTAAAATGTGCAAAAGTATGTAGGAGGGCTTACATTTTTGCCCACTGTACCAAACTATATCTGTGTTGCTAACTTCGTGCAGTGTATGTAATAGGAGTTAACAATCATACATTCATCTCTGCTCCCAGTGCTACAAAGATGTTCAGCTGTATTTGTTGGTGGCTGCAGTCTTTATATTTCTGATAAGCCCTTTTATTTTAAATTAAATGTACAAATTGTCAAAACTGAAAGTACATTAGCTAGAACACCTGCTCATTTTTTCATTTTTATGTAAAGAGGATTACAAAGTTTTAAATGTTTGCAAGAGAATCTGCAAACCAGGGAAAAAAAAAAAGACTAAATTGAAATGGTCTTAGGAAGCTGTCCTAGCTTTCCTGCCTTTCAACTGTGTATGCTAAATATCCTTAGCTGGATTATACAGACACTATGGGGTGTGAGAATGATTGATATACTCGAGGAGAGAACATTTATTTTTTCCCAATTGTTCATATGAACATTTCAGAAGATTATTTGATTGGCCCACACTATATCTCTTCCTTCTTATGCCACACAGAGGAATGATTGTACTCCTTAGTGGTTTGGGAGGGTTGCATCACTTTATTTTGTGCAGTGGGACAGAGTTACCTTAAAATGATGAGGTTGCAGAATAGTGACTGAGGCTATTTCTAACCTCCGTGTTGCTTATGTCAAGGGGTATTTCAGGAGCATGTCATGGCTACCTTACGGCCTTTTTTTTTCTCCCACTCTGGGAGTCTGGATGTGCTCAGAGCATGTACCTGGAGACTTCAAGGATCCCACAGATCAGACGTTGACATTGTAGGCTACATTGCAATGACAGACAATTTATGTTTAGGTATTTCATAACCCCCTGAAAGCTCCTTTAGCATTATCACCTTCTAATGCGGAGTACAGTGTGCTGTATGGTTTAACACCAGCTACCTTGTCTTTTCCTGGTCTTAACTCAACTATATGTATTACCAGGACTCTGGAACTCTTGAGTGAAAATAGCATCAATCTGTTTGTTCCAGAGTCTTCATAGAAAATCTACCAATAAGCTTGGCACTAATTTGCAGCTCTGGTGAGCCCAGCAGAAATGCTTGAATGTTAGAGGTAATGTATTGTGATCAGTCTTTGATAGACTTCTGTCTCTGGGAGTGCTACTTCATTATCTTATGCATTAAAAAATATGTATAGTCAGATTCACAGACAGACTATATTAAGGCATGTTCAGCCCTCACATTTTGCAGATAGACTCGATGTTTGAACTAGCAATGTGGACACACAAAATAAAATAACAAAATAAAATTCTTTGCAGCATTGCTTTGATACCACACAGTGGTGGGTGTGCTTGTGTAGTATGAAGTAGTAAGGAGGAGAGTCAGGGTTAGGGATCCTGCCAGAGAGGATGGCAGTGGAGGTGTGTTTGGAAGTCAGCAAGACCTGTTATTTGAGCTATTTCTTTTAAGAACTAGATTCTCTTAAAAGTTATTGTCACTTAGAAAATTTCTTTCAACTTCACAATAGGCAGCAGCTTAGAGACTCTCAGATGAGCATTGCTGTAATTTGTTGGCTGTGCTACCTGGTTGACTTCATGCAAAGACACTGGTACAGGCTTTGATTTGCATCCATCTTTGGATATTGCTTTCTTGTAATGATATCTATATCTAGATCTTTCCTTTCATCCTGTGGCTGGAATATTTTTAACTTGACTTGGCACCCAGATTAATTTTCACCTCTCTGCATAAGTGAATGGCCTGCATTTTATCTGTGTCAGACTTTAGTTCTTCCTGGTGTCAGTGGAAATCATTTGAGCTTAACACCACTGAATTTCAAGCCATTAACTTTAACTATGTAAACAATTGTCCTTGGCAATTGAGTGTAAGTGTAATGGCTTGAGTTTTGTAACACTAGTTCTATAACTAATTAAGGACTATTACTGACTAATTTTGGCATTATTAATTTCTTTTAACTAATATTTACCAATATTTCAACACTATAGGTATTACATGGGAGACTTTGAAAAGTCTCAGTATATTTAGTTTTCATAATTAAGTATGATTTTTGTGGTTACTTTTAATATCCCAACTTGGGGACCTCAATTGAATCTAATTATGTTTCAATTGAAAATAAGATATTCCACAGACTGAAGCTGTAGATCAGGGCTCATTACTAAAGCAGCTCATTATTTTTAATGAGCAACTTCATTATATCTGATTCTGCAGAGAACAAGACATAATTCTGTCTATGCAGAGAAGCTTGTTAAACTTTGGTAGCTAGCAGCATATGACTAACAGCCTGAATTGGGCAACAAAGATTATTAGGGTTAAAGAAACTACCTCATAGGATTCTAGCCTATCCCTACAGCTGACTTAAAACAGTCAGTCTGCAAAATAATTCTCTGTTTCTTTTCTGTTGGTATGAATTTTGTTAGTATGCATTAGTTTCATAATGTCTTTTAAGTGGTCTTTTTTAGAAAAGGAATTGCAAGGGAAATTCACAATAAAACGTGATTTTCAGGGAAGTTCTATTCTAAACAAGGTTGTAACAACATCTTTCTGCCAATCTGAGTGTCTACTGGGAGTGTTACAATGTATCTTCTGTTCCCTAATGCAGCATTTTGTGTTTGGTCTCTGAATTAGCTTACAAATGTGTGAAATCACGTTACCTGACAACTGTCTGGGGAGGGTACAAATTAACAAGGCATCTTGGGTAAATATACTGTTAATACAGGACGATGCAGGTATTTTTGTGCCTCCTGGCAGGGAGCTCTATACTGTTCTGCTCTGCTGAATCTGTTGGCATCCACTGTAGAGGAGCTTTGTCCTCTGTGCTCAGAGGAAGAGTCTGTGGCTCTGCAGATCTGGTCCTGGATTTTCATTAATGCACTGTTAAAAAAGAAGTAATATTATTAAACAGTGAGGATATAGCCTGAAAATGAGCTTACCCATAGGCTTGATCAGCCTTTGCTGTCTTGGACATACAACTTATTTGGTGAAAAATGCAAAGTTTGACTTAAATTTATTACCAACTTATGTGTGATTTGTTAGTGTCTGGGGTCATAAAATTGATGTCATAGCATCTCTGGCTTTCCATGGATCAACTCATATTTTTTTGGGAAGAAGTTGAAAGTTGACTTATTTGTGATTATTTGTGAAACACACTGAAGCAGACACAGTGCATATGTTAAAATAGAATCACTTTGGTAAGGTTATAAGCAACTGAAACCAGGGTTTTATAATAGGATGGTCTGCTAAGACACCCCTATCAGCCCTGTCTACAATGTTTTTAATAATTTATGTTCTATAGAAAAGATGACTAGGTCATTGCACACTAAGATGGGCTTCTGATTTAAAACTTTCAGTCTTGTACTTAAAAAATAAGATTATATGTAAGGAACTGGGACAGTTGCAATAACAAATGATGGAAGAAAAGCCTAGTAAGACCAAAACATTTGTCTTTGTGCAGAATAAAGATTAAATTCTAAAATGATCTGGTCATAATTAATTCCAAAAAAAGAGGGAAGAAAACATAGATGTGAACAGGAAAAGAAGTTAAACTTGAGATTGACAACTCTTGCTGAAAGTTTCCACAGAAAGAAGCAAGCAACCAGGAAGTTTAGAATCATTAATGATTATTTGATTATCAACAGATTATAATGGGGAGGGGGAAAGGAAAATCACGTCAGTATCTGAAAATTCAAGAAAGCAAATAATATCCATCTGAAATGGAAACCAAAAGTACTAAGTAATTTGTGTGTAAGGTAGCCACTATATTCAATCTCTGGACAGACTGCAGTAACTCTACAACTATCAATATGTAAGCAGTCAGGGTATAGCAAATTGGCACAAAAAAACTCTACCCCAATAGTGATTCAAGAAAGTGTCACATCAGACAAGTGCCTTCATGATTTTCAGTTAAGGTGGAAGCAGTATGCGATGTAACACTTTGACTAATTTCCTATATGGTATTGCCTTTAATTGACTTCACAGATGTAATCTAGATTAAAACAATTTTAAGGAGATTTCATAAGAATATGAAGAACCAATGTTGCCAGTTGAGAGTTTTCGTGCCCCAGGGATTTTTGGTTCCAGCTGTATTCAGTATTTTCCTAAGAAATTGCCTGGTACATTAGAGAATAGATTTAGCAAATTTTTAGGTATTTGAACTGAAGTCACTTATGTTGGAAGATTCTCCTGACAGATGAGAGTACATATAAACCAACCTTGATAAAACAGTAGCACAGTATAAAATCAACAAGATGAGAAATACAGTAAATGTGATTGTACATTGTATCTGGAAAGGTGAAGTTAAATGCATGAATAGAAGATGGGGAAAACTTTCTGGGCAGCAATATAGAAGAAATTTATTTGTTTGTTACTGGTAAAAAAAACAACTGTACATCAATAGTTTAATGATTCAAAAAATTGAGACCTGATGCTGGCTAAGCTCTTATTAACAAATGACAAACATTCTCCGAGTTTCAGTAGAAGGTTTATGTACTTTTCAGTGAAACAGGCACAAAGATTTGTGCATCTCATTTGTCTCCTATTTGTGTGTCATCTTAAGTTACTGGAATCGGTAACTGAAACAAAACCAGAAAATAGGCAGCTTTCCTTATTGTTGTGAATGAATTGTTTCTAAAACATCTGACTTGTCCCCTGCCTACCTGGGTGTAAAGCAAAATACAAAACGTTTCATGTGCAATGCATTTAATATTCTTTTTTTCCAATTTTAAGGCTTTTTGGCTGCAGAAGTGTTCTTGCAACATGTATGAGCACACCAAAATCAGAGTTAATTTTGCAGTACAGATAATTACAACTATGAAATCACTGTGTTACTACTTATGCAAGGGGCAATATAACATTTGTCTGAGATCTCGAGTGCTTGTTAGACATTGAGTTTAAGTCCCATCTAATCTGACAAAATCCTACTTTGATGTCATTGAAGTTGATACTAATTACAAAGATGATTATTTCTTTCTATCTGCAACTTTAGACATTGGCTAAGACTGTGAAGTGCTTTGAGATCTCATTGACTTTAAAAACAACAGAATCAAACCTTACTTATATTGGCTGCATTGTCTAAAATCAGTTTTGTGATTTGATTTCTGTGGCTGGAATTAATATCACTGACCACTGGTAACATGGTGTTTGTATTTTGCATATATGAGATTTTTATGCAAGTATCTCAAAGCAGGGACAGACCAACAGGCTGTACAGACATACAGGAGTATATTTTCAAGTAAAAAGGAATCAGACTAATCTACTACCTCTTAGGTATGTTTTCATTTTCTTTGAATTTAAGTATGTTTATGCCGTCTTATGCCCATGATAAAAACTTTCATCCTATTAATCAATGCTAGTTATTTGTTTCTATCCTTACATTATAACAGAGCGTGTCTACATCATATAACCCCCTATTCAAGTAATTTCTTCTCAAACTAAAGCTGAGTGAACACAATTTCCATTTTGTTGGAAAGATTTTTTCACTTTTTCTTTCAAATCAGAACATGTCACAACCACAATTGATCAGAAGTGATGCTGTCTATTCAAGTTAGAAGCAGTTATCAGTAGAATCAAAAGATAACAGTACCTGCAGAGCAAAGGCACCTGATAACGAGCCTGAAATTACATTTAAAAGGTGTACTTTATGTACTGTTTTGATATGCTGTAAGATGTAGTGAATACACATCCTGGCTTTGTAACAACACCTGATATTATAAAATTTCTGATCTGTAGAAAGATGATCAGGGGACTGGAACATCTTTCTTATGAGGAAAGACTGCAGGTCCTAGGGCTGTTCAGCCTGGAAAAGACTGAGGGAGGTTCTCATCAACACTTGTAAGTACCTAAAGGGTGGATGTTAGGAGGATGGGCCCAGTGTGTTTTTCTGTAGTGTCTAGTGACAGGACAAAGGGTAATGGACATAAACTGGAATACAGAACATGGAGAACTTCCCTCCAGTAAGGGTGAGGGAGCCCTGGCACACCTGCCCAGGTGTGGAGTCTCCTTCTTTGAAGGTTTCCAAACCCATCTGGAAATGTTCCTGTGTCCCCTGGTTGAGGGGAAACTGCTTTAGCAGGAAGTTGGACTGGACGCTCTCTAGAGGTCCCTTTTAACACTCACCATTCTACGACTCTATTTGGTGCATACTCCAATAACAGTTCCATCTTAATATCTGAATCCTTAATGTTTGGGTTTTTTTAATGTGCAAACTGACCAATAACTAAACTGCATTTGATACGTATATGTGATTTTTATTTCTTTACCTTGCCTTAGTCTAATAGTCTTTTGGAGCAGACTTGCTATGTTTTATAAATGGTAAAAACTCTCTCTTTTTTTTTTTTTAAAAAAAAAAAAATTTCCTTTTGGTTGTGCTTGTGTAAGAAAAAAATTCTGACTTCTCTTTCACCATTCTTGCCTTTTGTGATACAAAAAGCTTTTACCTAGATTCTGAATCAGAGATGGAGGAAGATTTGATTTATTCAGTCTGAGTCTATTACTTTAGTAGTAAATGACACACAATGACCAGTTTTATAATTAAGCTTCAATTTTAATGCATATTCTTGTTATAAGGGTACACTATTTTGAAGTACTTACAGTTAAAGATTTGCATGGAAAGCATCACACTTCAGAATTAATTCTCAGATTTGAAGAAACAGGGCAAATAAACCCATGTACTCCAAGATAGTACTGTGCTATTAATGATGCCTACTTCCTACTTGTATTTCCATGCTAAGCCTTTAATCTCAGCATGGATATGCTACAAGAAAGAGATGATTAAGTTGGGAAACCAGAGAAGTTACATATTTGGAAGTGTTTGTATGGTAATTTAGTGGAAATAATTAGTTTCTCTCCTGGCTTTTGTGTAGGAGCCATATCTGTAAATACATCTATGAAAATCAATGTCTCATTTCAGACATATAAGAAAAATATAGTTTGGGTAAGAATGTGGTTTGTCATTTCAAGGCAGGTCAGTTGAGCTATAGATGGCTCTAACATTCTCATAAGCCATCTGTGCTTTGATTAGTATGGCAATTAAATACCTCAACATTCATTTACTTCCTCTCAAATCACTTCATAAAAAATAGAAGTTCTGTCTCTTTCTGAAAAGTAACAATCTTTCCAGTCCTCAACAAATACCCACATCCACTAAAACTCCCTTTATTTGTAATGTTGAAGTGAAGCAATCACACTGTCCAGAGTCAGGTATTATATGATGGATGTGTAACTTAATAAGAATTGTTAGTTAGCAATTCTGTTATAAAAAGGGTGAAAAGCAATAAAATAGTATTAATTTGTAATTGTTCTTAATGACTAAGCTTCCACAGAAACAGAAAATCATATTGACCTTCCATATTTTCTGTTTTGAAACATTCTACATTGTTTTCAGAAAAGCAGGGAATGTAATTGAATTGGTGAAATCTGGCAAGAAAATGCCATAGGTGTACACTTCCATAGGTCTGCTGTCATATACTTGTTGTGAAGATCCATCCCTTTAAGTGAGAAACAGATATTTAAGAAAATATCCAGTGAGTTTAATTTTCCAAAATTGATTGGAAAGGAAGAACTAGGGTTTCGAATACATGGAAGCAATTTTCTCCAATATTTGGAAGGGAGATTGTTATAGGAAATTCCTAAATTTGGAGGGTAGTTTGCTTTTTTAATTGAAATAGAAGTCATTAATAGCTATTTAACCTCAGAAATAAGCATAAAGAAAAAAAACCCCACAAACCCACCACTAAATACCTCCAAACTCTATCCCAACCCCCAAAATCCAGCACCTTCAACTGCAAAAACCTCAGCCAAACAGTCAAACCTTCTTTGTGAATCAAAACAGTGCATTTTATTCATTATTAGTCTGGAGATGTGGTGTTTCACACTTGGTATCTCCCATTACTATATATTGCACACCTAAGTGTTAGTGGAAGAACACTAACTGCATTTGTACTTACCTGGTTGATAATTTATGACATAAATAGTACCTGAAATATTTAACTGGAAGTGTTTTACTGTCATTTTTGTGCATCAGTATAGAAATTGCTACATTTATTTTGAGGTGCCAGTGGACACTTCATCGTGACTATAATATAAATGTGGTGGAAGGAGGTTGGTTTAACACAATCGTGAAGTATATACATACTGAAATTGTATGAAAGACTTATCTATGTGGTCAAAGAATATCTTTGTTTTGAATGGCCCTGTTCCAAAGGGACTAGATTATAAAAAATAGGATTGGTGTTTGATTTTCAAATGTATAGTCCATCAAATCAGCAAATATAAAATAAAATTAAGTTTCCTGTTCTGACTTCATGTATGCAAAACTTATTCTTGAATCCTCATACTTTTCATATCAGATTCCTCTTCCTGAGGAGTTCCTTCAAATACCTTTAAAGAGGTCAGAAGTGGAATAAATCTAGGATTAATTATAATTGATTCAACCTTTCATGCCAATTTTTGCCCTTTCTTTATGTGATTGATCTGTACTGTTTAATGCTGCTTCTCTTACCACGTCTTCTACTTTGTAGCTTCTTCAGGGATCTAGGAATCCTAAAGAATCTCTTAAACTGATGAACCTTGCAAAAACAGGCAGATCTGGACTGACAGGTGTTTCTCCCTGAATTTGGAAGTCCTCAGAAACTTAAGGCTTTCTTTGAAGAAAACTGTATTGGTTATACATGAATTACATTAGAAACTTTCTCTTACATCCCATGTAAGACTGGCTCAAGAATTTCTGTTGACAGCCCTGCAGGTTTCTTGTTTGGAAAAACAGGTCATCCTTGGCATTACCCTTGTTACACAGTTTGTCTTGCATATATTGACCATTTTAAGATGATGCTTCAGTACAAGATATTACTGTACTCTTGTTTGAAATACTTTCTTCAATGCTTTTCCCTTCTTTTTATACCAATAACTGCTGCAAAATGTTGGTATACATTGCTGACAATAAAGGAAAACCTGGGTATTCTATAAATGCATATTAAAAACTAACAAAGAAATATTTTCAATGACAGTGAAGTCAATGAACTAGAGAACTCCTAAGCACCTTATAGAATATTCATGCTCAGTAAATACTCGTTTGTGTACTATTAGTCTCTAAATAGAACTCAATGGATGTTAAGCAAATGCTGTAGCTGAGGTGATAAGAGATAAGACTCAAGGAAACAAATGTGCAAACAAATGGTGTGCATTTTTGAGGAAGACAGTTATCTTGGTGTTAAGAATAAAACAGACTTTGACCAGAATTTTTGAGAAAAAGAGCGTACTGCTACTTCAGGTGTTTGATGTTTCTCAGGTAAAAAAAGAAGTTATTAGTTGTGTAATGTTGAAAGGGATGTGCTTTTGCTTAAATTTATATGCTTTTACAAGTAGTTTGCATTAAGAACCAATCATAAAGTAATTTAAAGAAACTTAAGGAAAAGGAGTCTACAGCAAAAATGGAGTAAAGGCAAAGTGTTTTATTATAGGAGGTTTTGAAAAGAAGTGCTACTGCACCAAATGTAGTATCCTGAACTTCAGCAACGCAGATGGAATGTAAAAGCCTGAATTCAAGATTTAGCTTGTGACCAGCAGTGGAACAAACCTTACGGTGAAAAGTGAGAATTTGTGTTGGTTAGTAATGACTTTATTCTATGCTGTGCCAAGTAGGATTGTATACTGAAACACAAGCAATGCAGGGCCTTTTGCAGACAGAAACGATGATTACAATAGGTGCCCAAGTGGCATCTGGCCATGGAGATCCAGAGGAAAAACGGAGCTAATCATTATCGGATTAGAGTTTCTTAATGTAGTCTATGGATTACTGCAGCTGTAAATATTTTTTGAAAGAGCCATGCTGCTAGGGTCTTGGTGATGAATAGCTGCCCTTAGAGCTCTCCTCCAGGGAGTATTTAGAAATCGTGAAGGTAGAAATAGCATAAAGAGAGCACACTCCATTTTCAGTAACTTATCTTGGTGTTACATACTGAGTTGTTTATTATTTTGGTTTTTTTCATTAGGGGAAAACCTAGAAGATCCCAAATAACCTTCAGCCTTGCCATATTCTATTCTCAAAGCTTCTTTTTGACTCAAGTCTCATAGAGGGTTTGAAGAAGGATGCTACTGGGTCAAGGAATAGCATAGTTGCAGTGCCTTCTTCACCCAGAAATGTTCTGAGAACAACATGGTATTTTCTTTTTTCGATTTCCTTTCCCAAATCCATAACTTTTCAGAAGTGTTTGTATTCAGGATTAAATAAGTGCCAGAATTTAGAAGTTTCTATATAGTATTAACCAAGAGTTCAATAAAACAATGCAGTTAGGAATTGCGGAGTCTACTTCCTTGGAGGTCAAGACTCATCTGGACACATTCCTATACAACCTCATCTAGGTGGATCTGCTTCTGCAGTGGGGTTGGACTAGATGATCTCTAAAGATCTCTTCCAACCCTTCCCCTCTATGGTTCTATGATTCCTATGGACTCCTGGATAATCTCTAGGGATATCTCAGGGAGGCATCACTTGAATTTGTTATCTCCAATTGCTTCAAGTGGTAATGCTAGTAACTTCTTAGAATTAGTGACAACAGATAGTTGAAGATTTATCTCTCACTGCACTATTGTAAAATAAATGGAAATTTGTTTTAAATAGCATATGGAGATCAATAAAATAATGTATTTATCAGCTGCATGTTTATATTTTTATCAACATAATTACATTTCTTTAAACATTACTGGAAAAATAACTTACAGACAAGGGAAATATGAAATTGTTTTGTACTTACTGTATGATACAAGTGATTCATGGAATTAATACCAATTACATTCTCAGAAGTCACTGGTGGCTTTAAAAAGCAAAACTAAGGACTATAGCCATTCTAAACTTTTAATGTTTAAAGATAAGGAAATTATTCTGCCTTGCTCTTGATAAAAAACTAGCTGTTATTTTTTGTCTCTTCTTTGTGTTCTATTTTTATCTCTTTTTATACAATTCCATAATTTTGGTATTCTCTGTTGCATCTTTAACCATTTTAGTTAAAGCAGTATGACTTTTTTTGCTGTTTTCAAATGTGGACTACATCCTAACTGTAATTTTTGTAGTAAGAATACACTATAGGGTGATTTATAGAGGCATACTGTCAGGAATTTTGGCAGCCTGGATTGGACTGCAGGCCATTGTCAACAGGCTGGTAAGTAATGATTTAAACCTCTGTCTATGTAAAGACTTACTACCTATATAGCAGCTGCATGAAGGAACAAAGTACCAACTGATTGCAGCTGGTCAATAAAGTAAGGATTTTTTTAAAAAAAAAACACATTAAATTATTTCAGAAATAATGAAGCATTCAATTAAAACTCAGGTCCATGATAAGTATATAACTTCATTAAATATATCTACATTACAAGGGACATCAAGGTTCAAGTCTTCATACTTGACAGAGTAGGGCCTCTCTGCAGAAATATAGTCTAAACTGGATACTCTGGAATGAACACTTTCCATTGTATTTCCTCTGGTCAGTATCTAATCTCATTTATTAATCTGGAAGTATGCTAAAACTGTCTTTATCTCTCTTCTTAAGTCAGAAGGAAATCATGTCAAAAGCTGAACCTTTTTTTGGTGTGAAATAGAATTTTTGGGTTCTAGCCATTCCTCTGCTGATTTATGTGGCAATCACTTAATATTTATTCTCTGCAGTAAGTCTTGATCCAGAGAAGCCATTAAGGATGTATGCAATAATAACTCAGTAGTGCCATTGATTTAAATGGAGGCGTCTTAAAATGTGAGCAGTTAACTACTGCTTGTGCTGGGACTAGTTCCAGGAATCTAAACAGATACCAGCAGGTGTTCATCAGTCTGCCATGTGAACAGTAATTAGTGCCTTCTTCAGTGGTATCTCATGAAAAGATGGAAGAAAATCCAAACCTATTCCCATGTGGATTTTGATATTTCTGAAACTTCCTTAGCATCTTATAGCAACATCTCCTATCTTAACATCACTCTGTTTCATGGAGCACTTTGAAATGTGGTTGCAAAATTGTCTCCAAGGGAGTGCAACTACAGCCAAGAGTTGGATTGTGTTGTCTGTGTTGTGCCTGTAATGTAGTTGATGTACTGCAGCCTGTCAGCTGACCTTGTAACTGTGAAGTTCTTAGTTTTCTTCCCTTGCACAGCTGGTTCATGACATGTATGTGATTTTTAAATACCTCTTCCACAGCATCTAATGCCTCTTTTCCTATCCTGTCCCATTAAGTTTGATGCTTGTGGTGGTTTTTCTCTTGTACATGCTTTGCTGGCTTATCAAACTCTTATTTTTTTTTGCCAGTATAAATAAAGGTTTGTCTGTGTTTTCCATTTTAAGCACATATTGAAACCTTGCATCATTAGTATAGAGAGTTTGTGCACGCTGAATGATAATAAGGATTGCATGTTGAGAATAAAACTCTCCTAAAACTTCAAACAACCCAAAGCTTCAAACTACTACCTCTCTCCTGAATTTTCAAAATAGGAATACACCATGTTCTGCACATCTAAACTAAGGTCCCTTCACATTGTGAGTTTGTCAGAGAGCATCAGCATATTCTGAGAAACGGTACCCGTCTCTGAGCATCTAGTAGCAGAATAAAGTATTACCCAGGGAAATGCAAGTGGCAGAATTTGATTAGCTCATTTGCCTCTTAAATTGATTGCTGTTTCTTTTTTATTGCTATTCATTGCAAGTTTTTTTTTGTCCTATAACTTTCTGAATAGATTTATATGATCTTTAAAAGGGAGTGGCACATTACAGTCAATATTGCTTTTGAAGCTTAAAATGAGAAGATTATTTAACCAGTCTGGCTTACCTAGTAGAAAGTGAATTTTATCAATATACACATCTTTTCAATGAATGCAACTATCAGTAAATACTAAACTGAATATGATTATTTGTCTTTTCCTTTGGGAAAAATAACTGTAATGGTTGTAGTGATAACAAGATACGTGCCTTTGTCAGTTTTATTTATTCCTGCAGAACTCATTCAAATGAGATTTCCAGCCTAAGATGTTCCACTTTAATATAATAGTTAAAGAATAAAATAGCTGAACACCTTTAATGATATATTGTGTTGTGCTACCCATCTTCCTGTTTGTTTCCCTGGGTGCAAACATTTAAGGCCAATGACTATCATTATTTAACTTTACAATTCCTAAACTAATACAGCATGGTTCTCAAAAGGAGTTACAGATAAAATAATAATGGTTTTATAACCCAAAACTATGACTCTTTATGTGGATCTGTCATTTCAAACTTTCTAATTGTTTTTTCATCAGTATTTGTTTCGGCATCAGAACTAGTATCAATATTTCCTCTGTGAGGGTTAAAATGAGAGTCCTCCTCTTGAAATCATTGAAGAGCAGCAGATTAAATTAGAAATGAAGCTTTCTAAGTTGGCATTACAGGCTTTGCTTCTTTCTTGAAGTAATTTATAAAACCTGCTTTTGGGACCTGATAGGCTCCTTGCTCCCACTTCTTTTTTCCAGCCTGACCACTCTAGCCTTCTCTAAGCCATGGTCAGTTTGAGCAGATAAGGTGCCCATTTCCTTGCAAAATGCTTGTTCCCTGATGTGCAGCAGACAGATCTCCTAGGCTGAGAAAAAGGAGAGACTCCTTCCTCTTGGGAATGGCTAGACCTGGCTTTCAGCCCTGGTTGAGCCTTGAGGAGGTGCAGAAGAACAAAGTTACTGACATAGGCACAATTGATTCCTTGTAAGAGATATGAGCAGCTATAAGCTGCTGCTACCCCTGAGACATTAATCTAGTAAGCGTATCATCTTCTCTGCCTCCCATAGCAGCCTATATTTTTATCAAGTATATGGACAGTCCTTCTGACAGAGTGGCCTTGGAAGAGAGGAAAAGAGAGATATATTTCTTTCCTTCTCAGAGCTGAGCCAGCTGTCAATGTCAAGGTGTGTGAGCAATAGCAGGGGAAAGTTCAGACAAATTGCTATATCTTATTTTTTACTTTCCTTTTGAGGATCTTATGGAACTCTATAACTCTCTCAAATTTAATATGATGTTCCTTGAAGTGTAATATCTGTGCCCCAACTTGTCTGTTGTGTTGTGGAATTTAGGTACATCTCTGCTGCCTTTAAGGTACTTAGATTACTCAAAACAAGGTATATAAACCTTTATTAAGTTGCATGTCATGAAGCCACAACCAGATCTAAGTTATAAACTTACCTAGGACCTCCTCTCAGCTGCTCAGTGGTGCTGGAGATGCAGAAGTTTGCTGTTCTGAGGCAGAAAGGCAAGAGCTAGGCTGTTACAGGAAGAACATGGCAATAGGGAGGAGGTGGATGGAAACACATGTCCCGTGGGAAGCAGAAGCATGCTTCAGCCCATCACACTGGCTCGTTTTGCTGCCATCAGCAATCCACAATTGCAGGCATCTGCCCACTTTGTTGCAGAGACAGCTTTGAACATGATTTAAAAACAGAAACCAAGAAATCAACCCTGAATAACAAAAAGTTCTCACAACGGATCACAAAGCCTAAGTTTCAAAATTTAAGTATTTGGAAGTTCTGAGTAAGAATGTATTATCAAGACATTCTTTAGCAGGAAAACCTTTAGTTCATGCTGGAAAGTAACGTGTTGCAAACATGAGCACCAAGGAAAATAAAAAGACAAGAGCAGCAGTAATTAGTGTTGTTGCTCTTGTAGCCTGACGGTAACATACTGGCTGTTTTATTTGCTCTGTAATATGTAATGAGCATTCTATTTGGATTATAAAGCAACATAATGAATGAATTGGGCTGTATTGATTGAACTTCTGTACCAGTCAGTAATCATTTTGTTTCTCAAGCTTTCATGCCCTCAGAGTGGGAATTAAAAAATGGTTTAATTAGAACATGGGGAACTATCCCCTTCAGTCAGCATCTGCTAACAATAAAGATGAAGGGCTTAAAGCGGTAAGGCCCAATGACTTGTGAAAGGAAGTGGGAAGGCATGAAAGATGATGGTGTTTGCACTTCATCAGACTCTAAAAAATAATTATCTGTTTTACCTTTTCTTTTATTCTTCAATTATTGTATAATTTATTTTAACAAGCTACTATTTTTCAATAATTGGCCAGTTTTTAAAGGATTAGTAATTAAGTTGTAACTGTTTAACAAAAATATTTGGAACATCTAGTAACACAGAATAAAGAAATTAGATCAAAACTAAAAATCTTTTATCAATAATCTCCATGACCAGCCTTTATGTAATGTTTCTTCTTTCTTCTACAAGGTAAGAAAAAACAAACCAAAACACAGGTAAATCCTTTAGAAGTTATTGGGACATCTGTTAGCAATACATCTTTCTTGGTCCTTTTTCTTACCTTTGGCTTTTCTGTTGACTGAGAAAAATATATGCTTCTATCAGACTTAATTCCAGCAGAGAGTGTGCAATACAGGACTGAAATAATTTGAGTTCAGTTTTACATGACCTGGTGATTTTGCATCCTAGCAAACAGGAAATGTCTTCTGCTGTTTGTGCTTATGATGTGCACATGGAGGGACACTGTGTTGGCCCTGTGCACATTCATCCATCTCTGCAGCACCTCATTATTTCAATTAGTTTGGAATCAGCATATTTTTAAATGCATTAAACTGGAGCTGATAGTGAAGTTGTCTGCTACAGGAAATCTCACCTTCTGTAGTATCATGGGTCCTTTGTAGACCTTTTGTTGGAGGTGAAGGTCACCTGACAGAAAAAAGCTGTAAAATATAGTGGCTGAATTTATCGTGTTAATGCTCACATATTGACTAAAACAAGTAGCAATTTGTCCACTTTTTGTCTGCAACAAAATTCAGAAATAGCTATTTAATATCCCCATTCTGCTTTTGTTGACACGATACTGGCTTTCTGTGCTTTGAGTTCATTCTGGTCTGTGATAGCTCTTTTCATTTTTCTTAAAAAAAACTACACCAAAGCAAAACAACCCAAAAGCACCACACCAAACCTGCCCTAAAAAGGCCACTCTCAAATTGGATTGAAAGTGATTTCACAAAGTCCAATAAATTCAGTAGTATATGACTGAAATACGATTTTCTCTATTATAAGCTAGCTGAGGACAACAGGTGTGAATTAAGACTCAATGCAGAGCACAAGTGAAACAAGTTCGGCTGGTAGCAGCCAGAAATCATTTTGTGTTGTGCATTTTGGGGCCACCTCCTGCTCCCAGGAGCTCTCAGCACAGCTGCCACTGCAGCAAGGCTAAGGAGGCAGGGCTGCAGCTTGGGGTACAAGGAAAGGAAAAAAAAACATTAGGATTATAAGAAAGATTAAATTAAGAAGATTAGGTCTGTTTTAGTCCAGAGTTATACTTGTTCAGCATCAATTCCGGATGCTGGGGAAATGGTGGGAAAAATCAAGATAGAAACATACTCAAGTAATGAAATTTAAGATGAAGCAATAGCGATTTTTGGTGGACTTTGTTGAACACCCTGGGACAGGGATGCAAGGATGGCAGAGTCTGTTACCTAGCAACTGCTGGAAGGTGATTAACTCTTTGGTACCCATCGTTTTTGCCTTTCCACTAAACTGAGTGTAGAAGCTAGATTTCTACAGAGGAAAGATATTATTTGCAGTGTAGTGTTTTATAAAGGGCATAATTAAAGTGATGATAAACAAAAATAAAATAGCACTGAATGTTGTAAATTCTGTTTAAACTACTATAGCTATTTTGGGGTTTATTTGTAGGTTCTTTATAATCATGATGGGTCTGTTACTAGTTATAGTCCTAAATTTCTGCAGCGCAAGTATCTGTAACATATAATATGCATGTGATGTTGATCATTTACTGACCTTCTGCAAATGTGAATGTCTTGAAGAGGAGATCAGAGATTTTTTTTTTTATTTGCTACAAATAAATAGTGTATACTACATGAGCTCTGTATTGTAGATCAGACTCCCAGCGACATCAAGAACTACAGTACTTCAGTTAAGTCTAAGTACCGAAACCACCTGAGTTTTCAACTGGTGTTGAAAGGAAAACTCCTTTTAAATGTTATCATTTTTCATTTTACTTAGCAGGTTGCTAAGTAAAATTCTGTGAAATATGTGGAAAAAAGAAGGGTATTTAGAAGGCAGTAGAGAAAAAAAGATGACTTAATTATGAGTATTGTAAACAAACAAAAACGACAAGTTGATTTAAAATTACCACTAGTCTAGTTTTTGTTACCTAGTCTGCATAGCAATCAATATCTTTGTCAGAGTGCTTATGGCCACGTGGTATTTTTTAGATATTGCCATTTCCAATGTCAGTATTCCAATTTTAATATTTGCAAAGAGATACCAGACAGGACAGTCCATTGGTTCCCCTTTCAATAACAGGGGTAGGAGTTTTGCTCTCTGATGGGTAGATTGGTATATTTTCTTAAATGTTGATGTACAAATGTGAAACAAGTGTGTTGTACACAAAAGAACTTATACAAATTTTGACTAGTAGCATTCCTACATTACTCTTTATGCTGTAAATTTGCAGTTGATAGAGTTGCAGGCAGTATGTTTTAGTAGTCTGCTACTAGTAGGCAGTCATTAGAGCTTTTGGTTTGTGAGCCTCCATCCACTTAGCAGTTCTCATGAAAACTAAGATGAGAAAGTGAAATTATTTCTCTTGAGGTTGTTTTTTAACTTGTTTTTTAAAAAACTTATTTCATCTCCTATAGTTTTCATACATCATTTAGGCAGCAGAGATTTAATAGTAACAGATTTCATTATGCAAAAGCTGAAACAAAGATGAGAACTAGAGAGAATAATAAGAATACAATGTGCTAATACCTGCATAGACTACTTTAAATTGCAACAGATCATAGTGTTGTTACTGTCTGTATAGCTGAACATTGACTTTTCTTTTGATTGTCTGAGCTCATATTTTGTTTAACTGAAATTGTAACTTCTAATATGTCAAGCATTATTCATATGTTGTATGTCAGTTTAGGGATCTTATATAAGAATATTTTTCCTATTTTTCTTTGTTAATATTTATGATTCTGTCTGACCTGACTGGATCTGCAGTGAAGCAGAGGAAAAGTGTTCACCTGAAACCTCAATTACAGTTTACTGTGTCTATAATAGAGATAGTCTAGTCTTTCATCTTGGCATAGGTTCTTTCAGTTGAGCTGAAAAAGTTCTGAGAGAGAATAAGGGCAAAAAGAACCTTGTTTTCATCTTGTTCTTATAGTAGCTGATGATGATGACAAGGAAACTGTGGGGTGGTCATTGAGGTAATTGCTCCTGTTTTTCACTTTAATTTTGAACATGAATATAAAGCTTTGAAATGTGTAATTTTCCTTTCATGGTAGTGTTAACAGGGAGCTGTTTTCAATGAATGTATGTCTGTGAAGGGATGGTCTTAGCAGTTCTACAGGGGTTTCAGAAACTCAAAGCTAGAGCACTGGAGAAGCCAAAGAGGTCCGTTTCACCTCCAGTTACATTGTGCAAGCCATAGAGAAATGTAAACCTAGTAGGTTGACCATGTTCATAACTTTGTCTGTGACCTCAAATCTCACATTGGAAATGTACCAAATGACAGTTTTTTCAAGAGATAATAATCTAGATAACTGGCACATATGTAATGACCAAAAGGGAAATACATGTTTTTCCCTGTACAATAAGGCTTGCTTGGATGGTTAGTTTAAGATAACAGTAAATTTTCATAAGTTTTAATAGTAATTTGCTCATCTCTAGACTAAATTGTTTGCTTTGTTTCATATAGTTCACAATTAATTAAAGACATGCTTTAGAGTTGACTAGTAACAACACAGACAGATGTGAGAAAGCTATCTTTGTACATGTCCCTTGGTGCTTTATGCGGCTCTTCTACAGAAACAGATCTCCCTTTTATTTTCCTGTATCTTTTCAGTATTTTTTCTAGATATAAGTGCTCTTGTTAATGTAAAATGTTCAAAATAAGATATAATTTTCACAAGTGTAATGTTCATTAACTACTGTGTGAGATCAGACTAAAGAGTACATTTTCCATTTATATCCTTACAGTGTCAGTTAAATGATAATTACTGATGTTTCTGTCAACATCCTACCAAGTAACTACTGCATTTCATAAGACACATCACAATGTTAAATTGTAATAGGACCACAGCAAATATTTTTCTGTGACTATTTGAAATGCTAAGCTACACAGATTTCTTTCCTTTCTGATTTTTTCTCATTGTCCTTTCACAGACATTAAGACAACTCAGCCTTAGAATACAACATGACATGAGGCAACAGCAATATAAAAGAGGTCTTTGAAGCCATTTCTTTTTATCATGCTTTACCCTTAACAGGAGTTTCTCTGGTCTAATTCCTTTGCAGTTCTAAAGAGAATTGCATTTCAAGTTCCATAATTGCACCAGGGAATTGAAACCTTGTTTGGGAGGCAAAAAAAAAGTTCTGTCCAAGATTGATTTCATTATCAACATGTTGATGCTGATGTGTGTATCAAAAGAAAATGTTTTGATTTTTATAAAAAATCCCGCTTATTATGACTGTCCATGAAAAGTACAAGAGGCATTAATTTAACTACTTTTGATACATGCTTTTTGACCTCCTTGCAATGTATTTGAAAAGTTATAGGATATTTCAAACACCCAAAACTTATCCATTTTTTTACTGAAACTGAATTCATTCATTGCTTATAATCTAAAATATGATCTGTGACATGTCTATTATTGTTTATGCACATATTGATTTGCATTTACTACTAGTCAGCTTTGTAAGTATAGGTGGATGGTATATTCACAGTTTTTATGAACTTCATGCTGAGTTGAGAATGACACCACAATAATACATATTTCAATAAATTGCCTGATTTACATTACTTCTAGAAAAAGTAAGAATGAGTGCCATTCTGTGTCCGTATTTAAGTGTAGTCTCTTAGGTTATACCAAGGTTGTATACGCCTGTATATTTTGGCCTGCAGTGCATAGGCCCCAGCACTTTAGTGACTAAGTCTGTAATTGCTGCTTTTATGTGATCACAATTCATGTAATAACTGTGCTATTTTGGGGAAGGACTCTTACCTGCTTAAACCTACTTAGAATGACATATTTGCCAGAATCCCTCAAACAAATTGAAAATGTGATGATTTCGTACCAAAAGTGCTACATCTCATTGCATCTGATTGTTACTGACCTATTAATTACTGTTTTCCTATATTATGAATCTGTTAGTCTCACCTGTTTTCCTGATTTCACTGTGAATGACTAATTTCTGATGTCTCTCCTAAGTTGCTAGTTGCCTCATTGATCAATGAAAATTATTGGTAGAAGACCTCTGTGTCCAGCAATAGAGCTCCATTTAGATTATTGGAGAAAGGTCTAAAAACCAGCACAACTTGATGTTGCCGTAGCACCTTTCCTGAGCATAGGTGAGGTTTTGTGCTCAGCTTCTCTACATACACCAGGCAGCCTCAATGCTCTGAAAGAAATATCAGGTCAAGAGCTGCTTGTGCTGACAGCAGCTCAGTGCAATGACAGAATTGGCCTATTTGTGATTTGGATGTGAAGTTAACCTACAGCCCTTGAAAAGATCAATTATATACAGTATATTTGAAGAAAAGACTGCAGTCACAGGAGAAAAATATGAATTGCTCAAAGAATTCTGTTGAACTCAGGATTTTTTATTGTCATTCATGCAAATCTCTATACTTCCAATTTTGTTTTTTTCTTTAGAAGCATAAAGCTCCTACCTGTACAAGGGACTCAGTGTTTTCAAGCACTTAGCCTCTAAAATAGAGAATGTTATTTAACAGTGGGAAAAATCTGTTGAGTAAGATTATTCTGAGAAACAGTAGATGGGAATGTTTGCAGCTATGAATCTGCAAAAGGGATACAGGGCAGGGCAACCTTAAAAACCCAAAACAAAGATCCCAAACCCAA
The DNA here is from genome assembly GCA_013401255.1 of Urocolius indicus. Classification (NCBI taxonomy): domain Eukaryota; kingdom Metazoa; phylum Chordata; class Aves; order Coliiformes; family Coliidae; genus Urocolius; species Urocolius indicus. Next base: position 52,944 of record WBNH01000005.1, on the reverse strand, counting down.
CCCTCTGAAAACACAAAAATTCACTCCAACACCCCAGAAAATCCCCTAAACTAAACTGCAAAACAGTATCTTCCTCAAATCGAGTAATACACTATGTGTCAATGCTCAGGAATTTTCAGACAGATGAAGACAACATACAAGATTCAGAAAGTCTTTAGGCAAAACCAGGTCACTAAAATGATTCATTACTGTCTGTTAGTTTGACATTGTGGCTTTCTCACAGGAGAATGTTATTGAAGGATATGGAGTACTGTATCCTGCTTTTTGCTGGGACAGAGTTAATTTTCTCCCTAGCAGCTGGTACAAGGCTGTGTTTTGGATTTAGTGTGAGAGCAATGCTGATAACTAAAACTGATGTTTTAGTTAAGTAGTACTTGTCCTAAGTGAGGGACTTTGTTCTCTGCTCGAAAACATGTACACAAAAAACTGTGAGAGAACATAGCTGTGAGAGCTGACATGAACTAGCCAAAAGGCTATAGAATACCATAGGATACCATACCAGAGGATATCATGCCTAATATATAAACTGGGGAGAGTTGGGAGCTGAGATGCATAGGGATCGGTCTGTGAGTGGTGAGCAATTGTATTGTACATCCCTAACCTTGTCTCAGCTTTTATTTGTCTTCCTTTCTCTTTATCTTGAGTTTTATTATTATGAGTTTATTTCAGTTATCAAATTGTTCTTATGAATTGAAATAAGTATTATGGTTTATTTTCTGATTTGCCTCCCTATCCCACCAAGAGTGGGGATTGAGTGAGAGGTGACATGGTGCTGGCTGATGTTAAAGCATGACAAGAGTTGTTTATGTGTGAAGGAGTGATGTGAGCTTGGAGTTTGTGAAGAAACAGGCAGCATGCGTTTTGAGACCCTGCTCAGAAGCTCATTGATTGTAGCAAGCTTTGCATCAAATGATCAGATGCATTTGTGTGTTTGTTTCTTTGGTTCTGAAAAGATCAAATGCATGTATGCATTACACATTTGACTAATGTGCCTAGGAGCAGTCCGTCATGGACATGATCATCACCTTGTGAATGTGAAGTAATCTGTCCAAATCATATGCACAATAAAATTGAGCAGAGAACTTGCTAAGTATTGGCTCAATACTTTTATGCTTGGTTGTCAAACATTGAAATTGAATTGAATTCCTGTCATGTAAATGTCATTTAAAGAGACAGCAAATCTGTTATGAGGAAATATCACCGAAAGAGGAATATGTCTGTCATTATCGCTAATCCTTTATTTCTGATAATAGTAATGTCCACAGACAGAAAAAAATTATATGCAAAAGTTGTACTTAATTTTAAAATGATGAAACTATTGTTACAGCATTTCTACAATTTACCAAATATCTAAGCCCTTGAGAATCATAGAGAAGCTTGTAGATAACAAACATGCAGCGCTGTAAGTCTTTTATCCTTCTTGAGAAAGAAGGTGCTTGTTGTAGTTTGTAACAGTGGTGGCAAGAGTCCACTTAAAATTACAAGAAACTATTGGTTGACTAATTCACCACAAAAATAAATCTAATGTCTGGAAAGAGAAGTACCCTTGTGAATAACACCAAGTAATCGAGTTCAGCCTGGTGTAAATAACTGTAGCACATCTTGTAGAGAATGAAAGTGAGAACATGAAGTTATAATTCAAAATGTTTTTAATAAAGTGTGTTTTTAAGACAATTAACATAAAATCAGATTCAATATTAATGAATTAGAGATTCAACCTTTTCATAATTTTGTCAGAGAAAGACCCCGTGGATTAATTAGGCAAACTGTGTACTTCTTTCCTAAATGGGCCATTCCAGTAAAGTACGTGTATGCATGTGGCAGTTTTTCTCTTCAATTCACAATTCACTGTCCACCATGTTATTGACATTACATAGGGACTCAATGAATGCAAACAGAAATGCAAACACTAGGTAAATCCCACAACATGACAGATAGTGACTGTGTGGTACTCTGCTGTCAGCACATTGCATATAGGTGTAAGAGTTGTTGCTCTTCATCTGTTGCTTCATGTTGACTAGAGGCAGGAAACTTCAGATGTGAAGAGTAGGAGATTGGCACTGTGTGTTACTTTGTTCTCGTTAACAGTTCTCATCATGATGGTATTTCTTTCTGTAATTAGATCTAGGTAGTTCCATAATAGTGGTGGAAAGACTGACCTGTCTAGTTGTTAACTAAGCAGTATTTTGATCAAGGGTATTGGTGTTAACTGTCAGCTCCTTGATGACAGATAACCTTCTATATGCACACTTCTAAAAAAAGCTATACCTCAAGTGCTGAAACCATTTGTACAAGTTGATAAATTTGTATTTTAAAAGGATAAGATACTCATAATTGGACAAAAGGGTTTTTTTTTTAAGTACACATCTGTGTTTGTGTTCTCTTTTGAGATTGGAAGTGGTTTGAGGGGCTTGTCTTAAATTAAGACATTTTAACACTGAATTAGTACATAATATTCATTCCATAGCTATTTTATCTGCATCCTGTAATAATCATGAGAGACAGTTTTTATTTACCTAAACACATTCATTGTCTGATAAAATACTGCATTTAGGAGATGGTAATGAAATTACACCACTCTCAGTGTTAATTTTCTATGTCTGAATTCCCTACAACATCTCTATTATTTGTGCCAGCTCCAAAAATATCCCACACAACAGTCATCCTTACTGCTTCTGGAGCATGTTTTTAATGCACTATGGGGTGACAAGGGATGCTTATACTTACTTGCTAAGAGGACAGTTCCACTTTTGCATATTCAGGACATAAAGTGATCAGTTCAGCCTACTTGGAAACTTTTTCATGAATCTTTATTGTCTATATAAGACTAAAAATTATTGATCTGTTTTAATTAGTAAACCTTTACATTTTCCAAACTGAATGGAAGGGAAACAGACTTTGTCTACACCAGCATAATTCAAGATGGTTAGCTATAAGTAAATACCCATCTTGGGAGAAGAAAAACTACTGTTTTGACTTTGTGTTGTGTAGGAACTTTGACTAATATGTTACCTTTGGTTTTCCATTTTGTTTGTTTTTCTACTACACAAAATGAAGGTGGTTTCTGACTCACAAACTAAGGACTCATTATCATGGAGGATAAGAAAAAGTGTAGTGGTGCAGTTCAAAGAAAGGAGGGGAAAAAAAAAAAGATAATGATGAAATAGCTAGCTTGAAACTAGCTTCAGATTTTAAGAATGCCGAGCAAATCCCTTTTTCTGCTCAAATTCCCGGGGAGGAAATTGAAGGCAGCCCTCTGAAATGCTAGGGGAAATAGGCTGTGGTAATAGAAAAAATTCAACATGGATATCAGCCAGCAATAAAGTAGAAAAATATGGTTTTGTGCCAAAAAAAATCAGGCTAGAGATATTGACTAAAAAATGCAACTTCAGTGTTGCACGTGTCCAGCTTGTGTGTCCTGATACAATCTGCTTCTAAATATGCTTTTTACAAATATGTTATGATTTGATCTTGTTGCTTAATTTGTTAAAAGCATAATAGCTTTAGGAATAGCTGTGATGAAGGTAGAAAACCTACTTATTGATTCCAGATTATTAAAGAGGTATTATTACATACTACATATGTAGTTGGGGTTGGAGTAGATGATCTCTAAAGGTCTCTTCCAACCTCTACCATTCTATGATTCTATGATTGTGTAATATGATCTATCTGGGTAGATGAAATGTTTCCGTTACGTGAGTGAAATCTTACTCCAAAGAAGGAGTCTGTTCAAAAGCATTGCTGCTGCACCAAGCCAGTACTTGATTAATATTCTGGATACCACTTTTAAGTTAAATCCACAAAGTCCTCACTTCAGAATTGATACAGCTAAATAGGGCTTTCTGGGAGTTGATATCCACAACAGGATAAAGTGGTCAAGTATTGGTTCTGGAGCTGAAGCTGTTGCTTGCGTTCTGTATGCTTATGTTGAAGTGTTTAATTTTTCTGAAGATAGCAGCATTTTTGGGGAAGAAGAAAAATAATAGTAAAGATAAAGATAACAAAGCTTGAAAAAAAAATTCAGCAAGTATACCCTACTGGCAATATGATGTGCTAAATGTTATAGTAGTTTTTCAAGTCTAATCTCTGATTGCATATGAACAATCACTCTGCAGATTTCACCAAACTTAGGGTATCATAGAATCATGAAATAGTAAGGGTTGGAAGGGACCTTTAGAGATCATGCAGTCCAATGCCACGTAAAATTGTTATAAGCAAAATCAAATTTTATGGTTTATTTTTTAGAACCATGATTGCTTTGGGTATTTCCAAACTCTAGACTGTGATTAACACAAAAAGTTTCACTTAAATATAAGAAAAACCTAGTCCAGAGCAGTGGAAAAGGCTGCCCAGAGGGGCTGTGGATTCTCCTTCCTTGGAGGTCTTCATGACCTGCCTGGACATGTTCCTATGTGACCTGATCTAGGTGAACCTGCTTCTGCAGGGCAGTTGGACTGGATGATCTCTAAAGGTCCCTTCCAACCCCTATCATTCTATGATTCTATGAATTATAGTAAGGTAAGAACTAGGTGAGAAGTTGTGCTACTGGACTAGTTAAGTCATTAAGTCTTTGGAACACGATGATGAGATGTGTGCAAATTAACACAGATAAATACATTTGCCTTCAATTGAGGCCAATAATGCTTAATGTTGATGGCTTTTTTTGCTTCATTAGATTTTTTTTTTCCTCAATCCTCTACTCTTTTCAAAACTGCTTTAAGAGCCCTATGATAGAGACTTGTCCACTACTGAATTGGCTCCTAAACAGGAAAGCATGGTTCAGTGGTGTGATTTTTGTTCAGAATTTAACAAAATGCTTTCATAGCCCAGTATTAACTCTTACTTTTTCCCTTTTTAGATGGATGTGTCTGAGAAATGGTTGGAAATTTTATAATTAGATGCTTCTTAGAATATATCAGTTTGCTAAAGTAAATGTTATGTTGGAAGGGTCAAGCATGATTTTGTCAAAAAAGGTATTTTGGGTCTTGGCTGGCCTTCCTGGTTAGAATGTGAGATCCATTTGTATTAGCCAACAAACTGATAGGTCAGATGGGTAAGAGGTATAGACCCTAATAAATCTCTCCTACAGCAGCTGCCTTGCTTAGTGAAATCATTTAAAAAAAAAAAAAGAAACAGTGACTTGAATCCTGATTATGTACATTTGTCACAGGAGTTGGACTAGATAATCTGTAAAGGTCCCTTCCAATTCTACCTACCATTCTATGATTCTATGATTCTAATCACTGAAGAGTTTATCTTTTTTTTCTTTTCATTCTCCTTTCATGTGTATATAATTTACCCGATAAACTGGAGGAGAAACTGCAAAACGGACACAGTAATTTCTGACTATCACTTGGGAAGCTCTGGTGACCTTTAAGATCCTTTCTCTAAACAGTATATTGCTGCTTTTGGATAATCCTAATTTTTCAAAAAAAAAAAAAGGGAAAGTTTTATGCCTGTTACAGTGCAAAATGGAATATTTTTAATGCTTTGGAAGCTAAGGAACACTGTTTATGTATAGATGAGAAATGTTAGTGGTAGCTTTTAGGACCAAATGTGTTATATTTCAAATTGACCCCAGCAGAAGGAGTGGTCTGTGTGGTAAAGTGACTTCATGTGAAGATATAACCTATTGTGTCTTTCAGATTATACCAATGTAGATAAGATGAAGTGTAGAGAATGGTAAGAAATTACATCATAAAGAGCGAAAACCTTTTAGAATGACAGAAATAAAGTCAACATACTAGAAAAACAGATTTCAAAAAGCTAATAGCAAATGGCTGAGTCATTGACCATTAAGTTCTAGAGAGCTTTACTTAGGGAAAATGTAACGATGTATTTTGTTATATACAGCTGAAGATCAGGAGATGGCAGTAGTGCTTGCTGAATTGCAGAAGAATAATGAGGAGAAACCCCATGAAATTAAAATAAGACACTTGGTTAATTTTCCAAAGCTGATCACAGTATTCTAATGTATTAGAAATGTGTACCGTTACCCTATTTTAATTGCAAGTTTAATTGACTGTTTGATATGTTTAGTATTTAATTTATTATTTATTATTTTTCAATTTAAAACATTGAAAACTCTCATGTATGCTTATCAAAAGTATTTTAATATCAGGATTTTGAAAGTATTTCTAGAACAAATGTCTTATTTTGTCCTTGAACAAATTTATCATTTATGTCTCTGGAAAGGTTAAAACATCAGTCTTATTGAGGATAGCAGCTTTGAACAGTTACTACATAAAATAGTAACTGCTTCTTTATAGGCACAAAACTGTACTGTATTACATACAGTCATTTAGTTTTACTGAGTATGTGGATGACTCAGAAGTATGTACTAGAACTCATTCTATAAAATAATGAAAAGGAAAGCTCTTTTCTTGTATGTATGTGCAAGGTTTCTGCACATGATTTTTGCACTGTAAAATACTTCTGGTTTCCTTCACCATATATCTGGTACTTAAAATTTATTTTGGAGGCTAATCACAATTTAAATGGTTTGAAATGCCCCAAAGGGGGGAAAAAAAAATCTTTTAATGAAGTTAAAGGAAGCAAATTTCAGAGGAAGTGGAGTTATGTTTCATTAGTGAAATATAATTCAACAATAAATGTTGAACAGTAGCATATAATGTGTAGCTAATGAATAAATGAGGCTATGTGGATTTATTTTTGCATTTATGGAAGAGAAAAATACTTAAATGCAGAGTATTGTGATTCTATATGGAGAAAGTATGTTTGTAATTGCTCGTTAACCTAAGAATATTATCGTTCTCCACAAGACTATGAACAGCCTTGGATTTTTAAAGAAAAGCAGCCATTCACTAAAAAGTTAGCATTAATAAATATCTGTCCCTGTAAAATCCACCTTGGTATTACTGAGCAGGGGGATTGGATACCAAAAGAAGCCTGTTAGTAAACCATGTATACCAGCCTACTGCAGAGCCACCAGCAGAAGTTGTTCAGGCTGCCACACTGTCAGGTCAAACCTGTCTGTGCTTGATCCTGCAGCTACACAGAAATCCAGATCAGGGATATGGATTATTAGAAACCGAGCTTTTTTTTTTTTTTTTTTTTTTCATTTTTCTTTCTCCTAGGGTAGGATGTAGATACAAGGGTTGAATCTTCTCTTTTGAAGACAGGCTGGATTAACTCCATCAACAATGTTCACAAATCTGTGACATCTTAAAACTTGTGGGCTGAGCCCTTTTCGCTGTTGCTTCGTTCCAGGACTGAAGCTGGTTGTTCTTTCAGTTATGCTGATTCAGCTATTGAGAGACCATACCTGAAACTGTGTTGTGTTCAAAGTTTACCAGTTAGAAAGGAATATGAGAATAAAATAGCAGTCAAAAGGCAAAGCATCAGATGGCCTTTTGCAGGTGGCAATACAAGGACATCCTAAATGGAGAAATTGCATTTGGCTTATTACATTAATCACCTATGAATTTCTGTAATCAGCTTTTAAATCTATCTTCGTCATTGACTGCAGCAATCAATTTATTTATTTTACATTTGTGTGAAAAAGATTTTCCTTTTGTTTTAAACCTGCTGTGTGAAAAATTCATTTGGTGTCCATTAATTCCTGTTTTATGAGAAGCAGTGACTAATCATTCCCTATTCATCCTTCCTCACTTGGCATTTTATCTCAGCCAAGAAGTCTGACTCTGTTTCAACTCTCCTCATATCTCTGATGATACTTGTTTCTCTTCCCTGTTGTCATTTTCTTCCTGAGATGGAACAGTCTCAGGAACAATCACAACATGTGCTGCTCAGGATGCAGTAACAACATGAATTTATGTTGTGGAATAATTATACTTTTTTTTTGTTCTTTTCTCTATTCCTTTGCTAAGAATTCCTGGAATTCTGGTTGTCATCTTGCTGGCTTCTGAACCATGAGATACCCTTCCTGAGTAATATGATCCAAATGCCATGTGAATGTAGTACAGTTACTTTTCTCTCCATTTACAATGTTTTGTATTTGTCAACACTAGCTTTTGTTTGGTATTTTATCATCCAGTCTCTCAATATTATGAAATCCTCTTGCAATACTTTGTGTTCTATTTTAGGTTTTACTATCCTGAGTAATTTTGTGTCATCATCAGATATTATCACCTCTCTGTTCATCTTCTTTCCAGAACATGTACGTGTGTCTCAAATAGCACTGGTTCCTGTACAAAACAGTGGATGTGACCTCCTGCTATTCCTCTGCAACTCCACTGTTTATCTCTTTCAGCTTTTGGGGGGATAATGAAGTAAGAAAAAAGCTTTTAAAGTCACAGCTGTTAAAGTAGCTTGTTTTTCTGTTGTGATTCAGTTGACAATATGTTAGTCTTTTGACTCTTTGTGATTTTGTTTGGTGAGTTTTGACACTGTCATGCACTTTCTATTTTGGAATGAAACATTTAGTAGTTGGGTTGGATTCTTTTTGACTCTTTCTTTTAATTCCAGGGATGTTGAATTTGAATATCGTGAAAGAGTATAGTATGGGTGGTTACGTTGTGAGGCAGGTCTTGCACAAAATTTATCAAGAACTCTTGGTATTTTCTGACTAGTTGCTTCAAAATAATCTGGATTTGGTTTGTTGTTTGTTTTTATTTTTCAAAGAATATATTAAAAGATGTTTAAAGATCTATGATCTCACTTAACATTTCATACTCAATGTATTAGATGGATTTCACTTGCACATTCCTTCTTTATGCAGGTAAAAATCCATGGAGATCTGCAGTGTTACAGAGTTTATTGTACTTTGCTGTAGGCTTTTTTTCACAATAAGACATTTCTCTAACAAAACCAATTTTGTCATTCCTACCAAGTCAGTTTTGAAATATTAGTGTTCCACTTGTTTTCAGAGAAAAAAAATCTTGGAGTATTTTTTGTCATCAGATTAGTAACAGTTTCAGCAGCTATGTTATTTTGTAGAGTGAAGACCTGACATCATGTCAATAATGTCTCTTTATAACTGGACATTTGGGAAGATAGATGGTGTGACTGAAAGCTGTTATATCTTTCCACTCTAGGCTTCTCTCTGTCAGAGGTGTTTTTGTTTTTTTTTTTTTCTCCTATACTGAGCTATTTGTAATGTATATTTAGATGTAAGAGCTTGAAGAATGTCTGGTAAAATGATTTGGGCTGTGTTTGACAGTGCAGCTAATGAAAGCAGTCAACAGATGTGGCAATCTGATCTGTACACCATGAGTAGGGGTCAATCTTGGACAAGGACACTGTACACATACTCAACACTGCTAACATGTCAGAAGTCTTGACTCAATAAGCTACTGATCTGTCCTATCCAAGATGCTGATCCTTAGGCTGAGGTGCAGGGAGTGCCTGGAGCCTGTCACTGAGCTGGAGCAGCTGGTCTTCTCATCTGCTTCCGGTGTTGCGAAATGGAAAAGTCCTGTGACAGTGAAGACTGAAAGCTGGTGTTTTCTTGAAGCAGGAGGAAGTCTGAGCCTCTGCCAGCGGATAGGCAATTACAGAATAGGTTCAGTGCCAAAACAGCAGGTGGGGGTCATCAAAGTGTCTATACTGGCTTAGCCTGAGTCATGCAGAAGGATGTCTGTGAGTAAGAGGCGAGTTATTCTGGGAAACTTTCTGCTATATGGTTCAGAGGAACCCCATCTGTTGTCCTGATCAGTTGTCTTGGGACGTTTATGGCTTGCCCCAGGGATTTAGATTTGGGATGTTGTGGAAAGACTGTGGAGAATTTTCTGGCCCTTAGACTGTTATCCCCTGACATTCTTCCATGTAGGCACCAACAGCACTGCCAGAGGAGGCATGAAGCATATCAGCTGTGACAGAATGTTTCTAGAGATGGTGGTGAATATATAGGGGCCCAGCTGGGTTTTTCCTCAATCCTGCTCATGAGGAGGAAAGATTTGTGCAATGCATGGATGGATTCTGCATGCCAACAACTGGTTGCACAGCTTATATCAACAATAAGGATTAGTATTTTATTAACAAAAGACACTCTTTGAGGATCAAGGTCTGCTTGGCAGTGGAACAGGATCCATCTGACAAAGTGGATCCACTCTGTTAAGGAGTAAAATAAAATCTTTTAATGCCTTGGGTATCTAGAAAATCATATCTTGCTGTGAGATGCAGGATCAGAGCTTTAAGGAAAGAAACTTCTTTACCTACTTAATGGAATGGGCTTCTCAGGTTTGAGAGTGTTTGGCTGCTCACTAGAAGTAAACTTAACAAGTTTGGTGCTATAAGTCTATCAGTGGTAGTGTAAAGCTTTCACCTTTGTAGATTATTAAAGCATATGACAATGTTATCAATCTCCCAATGAATGAGGTTTTTTAAAATTCCTTTTTGTAGAAATTGAGAGTAAAATTCCTTGGAATGGATACTTGTTTTCTTTTCAGGAACACTTAGAAAAGAATTGAATCATTTAAGCTGGAAGAGACCTTTAAGATCACCAAGTCCAGTCTTTGTTCCAGCCCTACCAACCAGTAGACCATTTCCCTAAGTGCAACATCCACCTGTCTCTTAAACCCCTCCAGGGATGGTGACTCCAGCATCTCCCTGGGCAGCCTGTTCCAGTGCCTGACAATCCTTTCAGCAAAGAAATTCCTCCTCAGATCCAGCCTGAACCTCCCCTGGCACAATTTGAGGCCATTTCTTCTTTTCTTCTTTCCTCTATTCCTTGTTACTAGGGAGAGTAGACCCATCTGCTGCCTAGCTCCAACTTACTTTCAGGTAGTTGTAGATAGTGATAAGGTCTCCCCTGAGCCTTCTTTTCTCTAGGCTAAACAGCCCCAGATCCCTCAGCTGTTCCTCATATGAGATGTGCTCCAAATCCTTTACTAATTTGGCAGGCTGCCTCTGGATCCTCTTCAGTGCCTGCAAGTCCTCTTGTAGAGAGAGGCCCAAAACTGGATACAATATTTCATAGAATCAGACAATGGTTTGAGGTATGATCTCGCTGTAGCCAGGCACAGGGGAATGATCACCTCCCTGCTTCTGCTGACAACACTGTTCCTGATTAAGGCCAGGATGCCCTTGGCCTTCTTGGACACCTGGGCACACTGCTGGCTCATGTTCAGACACTGTCAATCCCGCCTCCCAGGTCCCTCTATGTGTGGCATTTTTCCAGCCACTCCTCCCCAAGCCTGTAGTGCTGCTGGGGGTTGTTGTGGCCCAAGTGCAGGACCCAGCACTTGGTCTTATTGAAACTCATGGCATTGGCCTAGGTCCAGTGATCCATGACTTGAAACAATCATGGCAAAATGTTGTACAAAAGTCTGTTTTCCTGGAATCATACAACTTTTAGTCTAATTTTTGAATGCAACAAAATTTGGATTGGTTTAAGCATTGCATTGCTCAATGATCTTCTCAGGGCAAGGATGTATAATGTTAGATATTCCTGCTGAGTTGTATTATTGGACACGTTCCCCTACCAGTAAACATATTGCTCAGCTAAACTAATTAAAATGCTCCCTTAATGTGGAGACCTTCTAACACAACAGTCATTAACTAATGGTTCTGCAACTAAGTTACAATCCAGTAAACTGAATATTGAAAAAGTGTTTTCATTAATGTATTGGGACTCTCTTAAAACCTGGCTAAAAATTGTTTGTCCAAGTAGAAAGTATATCTTTAACAGGCTTTTCTTCTTTTCTGATCTCATATCACCATTGCTTATCAGTCTGACATTTACATATGTTTCTCTTGTTCTCTCAGTCCACAGCATTGTGTATCTGATGTGGATTTTGGTACAGAGAGTGAAGTGAGTTGGATAGGTTCTCTCCTCTATGCTGAGATTTGAAACCTCTCAACAGAGAAGATCGGTAACATTACATTTTTCCTTTCTCTCTATTACAACAATAGAGGACATGTTGGAAGTCCTTTTTAAGACTGCTGCTTTTAACTCTGTGGTCTGCAGCTGCCATGTCTTGCTGTAGGGGTGTCTGATGGCATGCTCTCATCTGCCCTGTTCAGTCTGTTGCCTTCTCTTTTTGCACTTTGAGCCATAATAAAGAAATAGCAAATTATCTATAGACTAATGCTCTTGGAATGTGATTGCAGTACTATGCTGTTGCTCCAAATCTTGCTTACATCGGCATCAATTCCTTGAAAAAAAGTGATGCATATAGTAATGGCAACATGTTTTCTTAATAGGTGTCATGGTAAGTAGTGAGAGCTTCATTTATATAGCTAGACAAATTGGACTCTACATAATCTCCATTAGTGCCAAGAGCCTTTGGAGTGGTCATTTTGTTTCTCTGACCTGATTGGGAGATTTTCTCTTGGTAGAGATGAATCCTTTAGTTGTAACTCCATAACAAATCTTACATTGATGCATAAAGGAACACTTTCTGGGCAATGACAGAAGTGTTTAATTATACAATATATCACTATAGGCAGGTAAGAAAAATCACATCACTAGTAATAGTTTAATAAAGAATGCTGAATGCTTTCTCATGTATCCTTTTCTGTACAGTTCAGCTTTGAGTGAAATCTTTAAAGCTCTAATACCTTTCTTTCTCATGAATATGAAAATGTGGAATGCATTTCAAATGAGGAATAAGAGCAAAACTACTAAGAACAATAGCGTGACTGCATTGAATGTGCAGGGATGTTGTCAAGGTGAGTAAAATCTGTTTTAGTATATTGACTTGATTGGCAAGTAACCATGGTTTGTATCTTCTTCCTGCTCTCCACACTGTTTTATTTGCTGGATAAATATCTCAGGCTAGAGAAAAGAAATTGTTTTTACACTATTAAGAAAAAAAAAATCAAAGTAAATTATTCCCAGAGAGTGAATGAATGTGTGAATTATGAAAGAGTTGCAAAAAGTACTGTATAATTATTCCAAGGAGTTTTTGTCACAGCTGATTGGAATAACATTACAAATGACAAGACTGGTAAGTACATAGTCTTCTGTCATTAAAATGGTGCCAGAAAGCTAAAGCTTTAAATTTCAAAGTTGAGCTTTAGGCCAACTATCAAGGGCTACATGTATGCCCCAGAGGCAACTATCACTGAAAACTCTTTTCTGATTTTTCTATTGAAATGTGGTTAGTGAAAAGAGAACTTTTTGCTTTTTTATTTCTGAATAAAACAACAATGATCTGAGTAGTAAATGTCGAAGTCACATGTTAAATAACAAAGCTTTGTGTTGCTAGGTGCTGGTTTTTCTTTTCTACCTACTCTATTTCATGGCATAATACATATTGATTGGTTATTTTCTTAATATAATGTCTACTAGTGTTCCTCTTTTTTTTTAACTGTGCTAGGCAAAGTAATTATTGGTGTCATCTGAGTCCTTCATCATAACAATTATTAATATTAGAAAATTGTAATAGCTGTCTCAATAGCAAAGCTGGACTTTTCAATCAGTAATTAAAATTGATCTGATTAACATTCATTTTAAGTTCTGATTTTCACAATAGAAATAATGGGCTGCATTTAATATTCTTTTTTAGGTAGTAGCCTTTGAGATGTCAGTTGAAGTAATCTAAACATTCAGAGCTTTAAAGTTGGTTCTTTCAACAAGAAAAGATCTGGCATCTGGAAATAATCATTTCTTTGGGGTATAGTGTCTCAAACCTCTTGAAAATGTTAATTAGTACCAAATAAAGAACAATGAAAAATGTCTGCAATCTTCCTTGGAGACAAAGATTTGGGACAAGTAATTTTGCACGTGAGTTGAATATGCAAGTGTAAAGAGATTTAAATATCTGATTTTAATAGGTTTCATCCCACTGGGAGAGACACTTTTGATTATCTATGACCTATACCAATTATTGTGATTCTCCCTGTAGGCTAGCCATAATTTTAATAACTAATCAAACTAAGCCTGAAGGTTCTGTAAAATGCCAAATATGTACTTGCACTTTTGCTCGTTACAGAGCTCATACTTGCTACCTGACCTTGTTTCAGCTTTTCAAATTACTCCTTCTCAATTCATTAAAATATTTACTTTTAAAGCAGGATATCTTGGAAAGCAAAATACTATTGCTAACAATTAGTCACTACTGTGGTTTTGGTTTCGGATCAAGCATCATCCTAAAATGATGTTAGATTCTTAGTTTAGGTTAAAGTTGTCTTGATGTGTGTCAGTTGACATGAAGTTTGTAAGGTACAAACTCAGGCAAATTCTAAAGCAGTAGTCCTGTTAAAATTGGCATGCAGAAGACATTGATATGTCCATTGGTATGTTAGAATAGGTATGCAAAAGCTTGCTTTTTATGTTGATAGCAAGTTCTTGTCTATTTGTACATACACTAACAGGACTTTCTTCTGGAAAGCAGGTTTTGGTAAACTCCCTAGAATCAGAACTGAAAACAGCTCTCTGCTGAGGTGTGCTGAGGGCTGCTCTTCAAAAAACACATTGAGATGAAACGAAAAATTTTACATTAATTCCTCACAGTGCTTAATTCAGGAAAAATTATTGGAAAGCTTTAGGCAGCCTGTTTCTCTATTCATTCCCTGTGGCCCTATATCTTGGTAGTATGAAATGGAAGACATTCTAACATTACCCTATAAGAGAGAGTGTGTTGAGCTTATGCTGGTGTAGGTCAGGGTAAATTTACGAAAGCTATGTATAGTAAACAATTTTAACTGTGTATACAGAGTTGCATATGAATCCTGGAGTCAAACCCATTTCTTGAAGTGAAATCTTTTCAGAAAGTCCCTGTTGAAATACTGTTCCCAGTTGTGTGTTCCTCAAATGCTTGTCAAAGCTCTTTGCAGAAGTTAGTAGAGTTTTACGTAGCAAAGACTAGCATTAAAATGAAAGGAAATATTGTCTTTATTCTGCTAAGCAGTGTGCGTAAAAAAGAGTACCTAAAATATATCTGTTTATAAGCATGTGTAAATATAGTGATGAAGAGGAAAATTCTAGGCTAACAGAAATAACAGAAAAAAAGACCATTGAAGGAAAAGAAATAATTTCCTTGATTTTGATGTTATCTGTCTCCTGTATGGTCAAAAATACCACTTCTGTACATTTCATATATCTGAGCTCCAGACTCACCTGATGGATGAGCTCAATGTGAAGATTACATATTACACATAGTAAAAATGGAACTAAACTATACCTGACACTATGTCTATTTGACACCCTAATAGTGCTGTTATAACTATGGAGCAGGAAAATCAGGAAGTTACTTAGTGTCATTTGCTCAAGGTACTCTTCATACTTTTCTATTTCCTGTATCCCTGCTTGCTTCTGTATCTCCTACGTAGAGGGTTCACAGTGCAGACATGTTTGCTAGTGCTCTTTCCTCTAGCCTGGCTGTACAACACTGCATTGCCCAATGTTTTGCCAAATGACAGGGGCTGAAAGGACACAGACATCAATGAAAATATTAGTTTCACTTCAC
The DNA here is from genome assembly GCA_013401255.1 of Urocolius indicus. Taxonomy (NCBI): domain Eukaryota; kingdom Metazoa; phylum Chordata; class Aves; order Coliiformes; family Coliidae; genus Urocolius; species Urocolius indicus. The sequence continues at coordinate 37,609 of WBNH01000005.1, read as the reverse complement.
TGTTTTATTTTAGCTACATTCTTCATTAATACTTAGGGACTTTCTCATCAACAACTATATTTTGTATAAACTACCTCTTTTGCTAATATTTCCTTAATGTAGCTATTATCCATAAACTATAGTCTGTATAGAAGTAGCAAGTGCAATTATGCAGGGTCCATCTAGAGGGCAGCTATTACCTGAGGTCTATTTCCCAGGCCTTGGCATATCAAATATAAAATGTGAAGACCTTCTGATTTTAAGTTATCTTCAAGGTCTGATGTTTGGCCACGATAGTGACTGTTGCTTTCATATTCTTTGTCCAGAAATAAAAAAGGAATTGGTTTGGGTCTCCCCTGACTGCCAGAATTTCTGCAACAGCCCTACAGAGAGGAATTTCTAAACCTAGAAGCTTGCTTGTGTGTGCACTTCTCTTCATCTCTTTCCTGTGCAGACTGTATGGTGATTGGATGTGATGGAAGAAGAAAGGAGCTTCCTTTTTCTGAGTAATTTCTGGACAGTTGTATATTCAGTGTGATTGGAGAATGCAGTGAGTTGAATGCTGGAGACCTAATGCTGTATTTCTCATCTTTTACATCCAGTGTCTCTTGGTGTAGAAGACTACACAATCCAATATAACTGGTGTCTGTAGGAACTACAGACTTATTTTTTTCCCCAATGTTTTCAGGTTTGGTGTTTTTTTTTTTCCACTATGTCATTAATCTTCTTACTTTGATTAGGCTCCAGGATTTTTGGTATAAATTAGATCACTATTTTTTTTTCACTCTATTCCTCAGTTGCTGTCTCTTCACAGATTTGTGTCTTCCTTTCATCTCTAGTCATGTCACAAGAGCCCGTTGTCTCATCACTATGTTGCTACAGACCATGGTTATGGCTGTTATCACTAGTGAGCCATTGTTACCTTTTAGTCTCTTTCAGTTGTTCTTTTCCAGCTAGACCTTTTTGTGGCACATTCTCCATGCTATTCTATTGTGCTATGCATGGCTACAGTAGCACCAGACTGTGTCCTGTTGTGATACATTTCATACCAAAATTCATAGTTACTGCACTCAAGGAATGCAAACGTTGAGAGAAGGTTTAGCTCCATAAAAATAAAAATCAAGCTCATAAAATTTTACAGGTTCCAAATTTCCTTTCATGCATGCTGCCATCAATAAAAAGGTAACACTTGTATCTCAAAACAATTAGAGGTGTTTAGGAGTGTAGCGTTTTGAAGTGTTAGTATTTCAAACAGTAAAGTGACGCTAGCTGCTCTCTGTTACTCTGTGGTAGATTTCAACACATTCTCTCCTGACTTTCAAGGCTAATATGAACATTTTGAAAGGGTCACTGAGATTTTTTTTTTTCCCACTTTCTCCCTGTATATAGGGATGATCAACATTTCAAAAGACAATCCATGTCCTTTTCTGTCCACTGCATGTTCTCTGCTTGATCTGGGGCTCATAAATAAATGCTAGTTTGTAAGACTTGCTTTTGAGCAAGAGTAAGGAATATCAGTGCTGGAGTGAATAATATAACTTAACTTTGTTTTCAAGTTTCCAGGACTTAGGGTGAGTGCCTTAGGTTTGGATTTAGTGTTTCTTTGGATGCTTTTTTTTCTGGCAGATAAAGTGACTTGAAACTCATTTGTTTTTAATTTGCCTGTTGAAATAGTATTGCTGGTTACATGTATTTTGTGCATATCTAGATATACTTACTAATCTGAACAGAACCTCTGATGAAATCCAGCACATCTTGCAGTAAAACCAGTGAAAGCCAACTTAATAGATGCATTTTCAGAACACTAACCTACAAAGTGCTCCAATGCTGTTAAAGCATTTCTGTATTCCTACTGATCAGCTTGGACTTCAGGCAGAGGAGCTGCACTCTTTCTGCCTGTCCTTGTATATGTACTACCTAAAATTCCATATTAATTACTACATTCTACAGTTAAAATCATTTCCATATGATGCCTTATAAAATATCTTGAAATCCAGGGAGGTTATATCCATGGTATGCTTTTTATCAAGTAAATCAATTATCCTTCAAAGAAGATATCAATTTTATCTGTCAAACATACATTTATGACATCTACCTTGGCTTTTATCTCATTTTCTGTTGTTTTTCTTGTCTTCCATTGCACATCTCTTTAAAATGTTGTCTAAATTCCATCTGTTTATGAAGTCAGACTAATGGATGTGCAGCTGGATGATCATTCCATCCTCTTTTGTAAACTGAGGTACTTATTTCCTGTGCAACATTTGTCTGCTTTACCTGCAGCTGGCTTGGTCAACTCCCTTTAGTGTCAGACTGCTCCAAGGTCATAAATGAGAGTTTCTCAGCTTTTTGCTGCTGTGCCTCAGGCATCAGAATACAGTCTCAGAGACAGAATTGTGTATCAGTAAAGCAAAATGTTTAAGTTATTGAATAATGGTATTTTATCCTTCAAAGAGAAGCTTAAAAAGGTTCATTCCTGAATGCTAAACAGAAAACAGTGTTTTTTGGGTTCTCTTCCCACCCTGGAGGTGTTTCTGATTAATAGAAAATGCAAAGAATCTCTGACTGAGAAGCTGTGATTTTTCTCTAACTATTGCAGACAACAGAATAGTTATCATAAGTTAATTTAGTCCAGAATTTGAATTGCTGTGGCCCAATGATGCTCATGCACAAGTTCACTTTGAACAAAGAAAATGTATAGCCTATTAGTGGGGACTCAATCCCACTCTTAATGGAAAGAAACATCAGCGAATTAGAAAACTTTGGCTATACCTGCACATGCTTTTGGACTGCTGCTATTTGATTTGCTTTGCTGTGTGTTAGCCAAGGCAGCACCTACAAAGATTACTTCACCTCTCCACTGTTAATTTACAAATGTAAATGCACATAAATATTTTACTAAATGAGATTGTTGGGTTGTTAAATCACTTTCCCAAAGTTTGAAGTCTTCATTGCTTCCTGAATCATGATTTCTGAATTCAGCCCATTGATTGGCAGATTTAATCAACCTCTGAAGAACAGGAACAATGTTACAGTAGAGGTTTAAAATTTCATCATCTTTTCTTACATTAGTGCACATTAGTTTTTCTTTTAAAAATAATTTAAGATGGTCTTTCTGATAATGTCAGTTTTGCATACATTTTGTGTAGAATTTCATATTAACAGTTTTGTTTGAACTTAGGGCATTTGTGTTTACATGATATTTCTTCAATTATCTTTGATAAGCTTTTTCTAAAAACCAAACATTATGCTATTAAAGTGCATTAAGCATGATATGAAAATATATTTAAAACTACAAAAATGATTGTTTTATGTGAGGTTGAATATAATTGTAAATATTTTGGTAAAATGAAATTAAAAGTATTTTAGAGCTGTGTGGAAGGGATACAATAGATTTTACCAGACCAGCTAAGGTAATTATAAAAGACTTGATGCCATTGAGAATCAAGCTGACATTTTGAGAACAATTCACAATGAATTTACTGCTCAGTTACTCATTATTGTCATGTTCTTCACCTTTTTTTTGCAGTTAGATATAGCTTTGACTATGAAGAATGATTTATATTGTTTCAATGCTATGTACGTGACTCCTAACCCATTGATCCAAGGGAAGGTCTCTGTTCCTATCCTGATTTACCTGGTTTACTTTCTTCAAAAATATAGGACAGACTTTCTCAAAAGACCTCAACAATCCATAATAATTACATTTAAACATAAGAGAATTAATTTAAAATAGTAGAGTGAACAAGGAAAAGAGTAAAAGGAATTCCCAAAACCAAAGTTGAATGTTCAGCTGAGCATTTCACTTCTGAAGTGATTTGAGATAAATACATAGCTAAGACCAATAGCAATATCACTTAATCTGGAAGGAAAAAAAAATTTTAATGCTCATAAACCATTTTGGTTTGAAAATCCAAGAAAATTTAAGTTACTTGTTTTAAAACTCTTATTAACTTCTGACTGTTATTGGTATTAATCCAAATGTTTGATCACAGACTGAGCATTACGTTGCTGTCACCTGTATAATCAGCTTCAAAGTCAGCATGAAGTAGAATTCCCTGGTATCTATAAATTCATTAAGTAGATTTTCAGTATTTTTAGGTACTTATATCTTTTAATCCTGCTCATAAGCAAGAGTTTTAGCTTTAAAACTAACCTAACAGAACCCATAACAATGTCATGATTACAGTAAATGGGGCGTGCTGATGGTTATAAATTGAATACTACTTAAATGAAATTTTATAGGGGTTTTGGAATGATTTGGCTACACATCATTCATAATGATACCAATTTCTCACTAAGCCTTGTAGCAACAATGCAGTGGGATGCTGAAATGCTATTCCTTAATAAGAACGTATTGAGCAGGAGATTTCTGAAACTGAGTCACCAAAACTGAACAGGAGCCAGTATCAGAGCCATCACTCCATGAAGCCAATCAATAGCCTCACTGCTTATCTTCATTTTACCAGACAGTCAGAAACAAAAATGTGTCAGTTCACTTATTCATTGCTCCTGAGCAGACCAGTTTCAGTAAAGTGGAATAAAATGATATGTAGAGCTGTAGCAGGGGTTGGGTTTGATGTCACGTTGTCAGTGTCATGTTATCTGGGACTCAGACATAATACTGGTGGTTTGTGTGTAAGGCTCTTTTTCCTTTAACAAATCTCTTTTGCTCTCTTGCTACATTTGTACTGGAGGAGGACAAGGGATTTAAGTGGCATGGCCTGATGATTTCCATACAGTTTGGGGATATACTCCTTTGGAACAGAATTGTATTGAAAAGAGAGAACTGGAGCTGCTAAAATGTAACTAGTGAGTAAACTGAGAATTAAATGGTGTAGATGATCAGAGATCCAGTGTTTAAAGTTTGTTGACAGACAAACAGTGTAGCTATAGCCTATGGAATCACCTGACTATTAAGTAAACAGTAAATCTATTTAATCCAGGAATCATAGAATGGTAGGGTTGGAAGGGACTTCCAGAGATCATCTAGTCATGTTTTCATAATCTTGATTTGGAGACTAGTTAGTAATGAGCTAGTCATGCTCTGGAGTTGTCAGCTGCTTAATATTTTTTTAGGCAAGGACTTGCTTTGTATCTTAATTGTGTCTGATAACAAACCTTTCTCTTTGTGTGCGTTTAAATATAACAGGAGCCAGGGCTGTAGAAGCAGCCTACCATGCTACTGACACTAACACTGCTCTCCAGTCTGTTTTAGAGCTCTTGGGTCAATAATTCCATCCTATCAAGGACACCTGATCAGATGCCAGAAATCTATAAAATGTGCTGTGTAGAGTTTATGAAATCCAGTTATTTTCACAAAAAGCTGTCTCAAGGTGAAATGTAGGTCAATATTGAAATAACCAGGTTTCAAACTGCCCCAAAAATCCCAATTTTTGCCACAGAGTGCACCATTGATTTTAGATGGTAGTTCAGGAAAATAGACAATGGTCTTCTCAGGAACCAAGAGCAAAGTATCACTGTTTAGGTTTCTGTACTTGACATTATCAACCAAGGGTTCTTGGGACTGATGATAGTTTACCAGATGGTCTCCTACTCAAGAATATACCTGTATACCAACAGAGATAAGCATACAGTAAATAAAGATAGTATATCTCAAGCAAATCATAGCCTCGCATAAGAATAGTTGACTCCCTGTGTAATTAGCTCAGTGCAGTAATGACTGTTAAATGTGTGATCTGGCATTGAAGTAGACAATGCTGAGTTAGGGCTACACCTGACAAAAAAAAGGTAAATTCCACAGTTTTTGTATGTCATGATCATTACCACTGGGAGTAAACAAGACAGCTGGAACAGAAATCAGTAAATATTTTAGTATGTATCAGGAAGGAACAGTGAAGTTCTCTCATCATAACCAATTTTAAGCTAAAATATGGTAATTAATGATTTTAAAAGGTTATCTGTTGACTGTTCCTTTTAAGTGAGGATTTGAGTTTTTCCCTAGAGAAATAAGAGAAGTTCTAATTCTTGTTATGCTAATTGCATCCTTAACTTGGAAGGGGAATGATGTGTATGTGTAAATCAGGTATTTTCCAAAACAAAATAGTGTTTGCAATATTCACTGTAACACCAACAGATTTGAATTTGTGTTCAAAACTGACCCTGCAAAACAAACCTTGCTGCGTAATTGAAGGAAATAAATGTTTTTCCTGGTTGCTAAGGCTGTTCTTGATGCTTTATGTGAGAGGCAAAGCTCTGCTCTTTATGCAGGCTGTTTTCTTGAATGCTATTAGAAATTATTTTCTTTGAGATGTCTCCTTAAGCCTTTTTGCAGTGAAAACATAAATTGAGAATGGTACTTCATTTAAATTAAAAAGATTTCCACATAATTGTCATTATAGTTCTTGAAATGTTTGACTGTTTGGTTTTGGTTTTAATTTCCTTCCAAGCTCTTAAATACGTATGTCACTTGAATGTGTTTTCAAATTTTAAGATGACTGCTAGTGTTGTTCTGGCCTTTTAATTCTTGTCACTATGAGTCTTGCCGTTGAAATATATGTTTTTTTTTATTTTCATTGCTTAAAAGAGGAGAGGTGATCTCTCAGTTCATTTGCAACCTTGTAATTGGTAACAGGTTGACTATCTCAATGTATCGTAGGTATGCCTTTATGGTGAAGTCAATGCTGCCTAAGAGGCTATAAAACAAAACTCTCAATCTAGTAACTGAGAATTGAAGAACCATGTTCACAGTCTCACAGTTATATATTTATTAGCTTTGAATTACCTGGAATTGAAATAAATGTCCAAACAGTTGCCTTTTGCTGCCCCAAATTCAGTAACTAATCATATTCAGCAATAAATAGTGAATTACACAGGTGTTGATGTTTCTACATTAGAAATAAACAGTAATTTGTCCAACATATGGGCACAAGAAGCAATTTAGTTACTCTGACCCCAAATGAGCCAGCTTCTATCATTTCAGCATCATTATGAATTGAGAAATCTTGTAGCTCTGAGAACAGTAAACTTCCCATGGGACAGCTCATGTAAGAGATGTCACTAGAGGATGGGCAAGATGAACTTCTGAGCTGTCTCTCAGAGGTCTATGTGTCTGTATCTCATGTATAAGGAAGCTCCTAACTTGGGTACCAGAACCAAAGGCCTGAAGTGGACATCTGTTTTAAGCTTAAATCATTATCCATATTCTATTTTGCTCTATGTCTATTTTAATATGTATGATAAATAGAAATAATAAGCTCATACATATTCTAGAGCTATTTATTTTCAGTATCGGAAAGAGAATGTCAAGCAACTTTTTTCTTTTCTTACATGGCCTTGTTGATGAGTTGCATTTGTTCACAATGACAAGCTAACTCACTGTATGCTAGCAGTCTTGAAGCAGAATGGTAAATGTGCCATAAATTGTATGAAATGATAGATACCTGCCACTGTATGGTAAATTCAATTTGAAATTACATTGTGAATAGTGCATGCACACTATTTTGAACTTAGTAATGCACAAAGCCTGTGTCACTTGTTGTAATAAATGTAACTAGATTCTTCTGTAGTAGAATGGCATAAACTTAAAGTAATTGTCCTCAATTTTGTGGAGTTGCTCCACAGTAACTGCATTGCTGTTTTGGTGTAAAGTTATTGTTCCCCTCTGCTGCTTAAATTAGAATGACCATTCTTTTTTAAGTTACTCTATTCACATAATGTCATCTAGAAAACTCCACTCCTTGATTAGGCATTTATTAGTGCTGTTGAATATAATGGAAAGTGTTTGTCTTTGTGCTAATGGGCAGTGATATAGAATTATATGTTCAATTAAAAAACCCCAACCCTCTACTTGGGCTATTCAGGTCTAATTAATTCTTTTTTTTTTCTTCTCTGCTGACTTAATATGTAATTCATCTCTTAGTAGAAACAAAAGTTTCTTAGTAAATTCTAATTAAAAAAGCTGCATGGTTGCATTAAATGCAGATGCAAGTTCTAACTTTGATTTCTCAGCAATTCTGCTATCTGATCAAAAATCCAGATACTTGATGACTGTCTTGGGCAATCAGATGATAAATCCCTAAATCACTATGTTTCCCCCAAGACACATGATGAGAAACAGGGTGAGATACTTGGTATTCCACGACGTGCAGGACAATTCAGGTTGCATGGGACAAAATCCATTTGTGCATTTTGGAACAGATTGGAGTGGACAGTCCCAAAGGAGTTGCTACTTGTTTACTTTGTTGGCAGCTAAAACTAATGCTATGTCCTTGAATTTGTGGTTTGCTTTTTATATGTGGGCTTGATAGCTACAAACTCCTAGTCCTTTGTGGTGAATTCACATAGTCTTCTCCTGTAGTTAAGAAAGGAGAATATTTATGAAGGCATGCATTTAGTTGATGCTTCAATGAAAACTGTGAGCAGAAAAGACAAAGGTATGGGAACTTTCAGAGATTGCCATGCTTTGAAGCAAAATGTGGATTTTGAATACACACAGAAGACATACCTGCCTAGCTGGAATCCTTTATTTTAGTGGAAGATAGTAGGGCTTTGTCCTTCTGTATTCAATATGAGCTATAGAGAGTGAGGATGATATCTCAGTATTGCCACGGATGACTCAGAACGCAGGCATGTAGTCAAAGCTTTCAACAGTATCTATATCTATTTCTATAGTGAACTTGTGTTGGTACTGGTTAAAAGATGTACATTTTCTACAGTCTACAGATCTCACATATTTATATTGCAGAAGGCTATGTGAAGTATGCATTTTCAGGAAAAGTTCCTCAAAAAAAATTCCTTCAGTTCTCTCTAGGATTGTATAGAGACTGTGCAAACTTCCCGTGGTAAAATTTACTTTTCAGCCTCTCTGTTGTACTTAGGGGAATTATCCTCAACATACCAATCAGAATTTCATTGCACTACTACTACTACCACACTACTGCATGAAAGAATACAAAACTTTTCACATTCTTCAGCCCTACATCATGACTGGGTTGAGCACTAATCCGTGGTTGTGGTATAAAATGAAAATACATGACTGCAGAGGAAAATTTTTATAGCATTTCAGATATACCAAACTATCCAGATAAGAGGAGGAAAACATTGACTTTTTGCCCAAATGCTTGCTAAATGTACTATAATCATAGTGAGGAAATGTCACTTGCCAGCTCCTTTTGCTTAGAAAAATTAAAAAAAAAAAGAATTAGGTAGTGAGGATTACTGAAATGTTCAACTTTCTAGAAAGATTATCTGTATGTGCAATGAATGTAAACAACTGATCACTGGAAATTTGGAATAAGCTTATTATGTCAGTTATTATGATAATAACATATGAAATAAATATGAACACTTATGATAGCCTGTTTGATTTATGCTATATTCAGGTGGTGCTCATCAGTCACTTCTGGCATGTAGATGAAGGCTTGTCTCTGGGGATTTCTGTGGCAGAGAAAGATGTCTGACTATAGCTCATTGTTTTGCTCATCAGGTTTCTGTCACTGCTTTTGAATTCACTTACAGGAATCCTCTCAGGATGGCCCATCCCCATAATAACAACTGACTTGATAAAGATGACTGATTGTTTGTAGCTTCATTCTCTATTGCAAGACAAGATTTAAAATTTAAAAGCTGTTTCAGTAACTGAAATAGCATTACATTACACTGTATGTGATGTCATCTATATCTCAGTGCAGATATGACCAACTGATATAAATTTAAAAAAATCTCAACTTGCTACAGTGTGATCACATAAAGGTAAAAAAAATATAAGAATCTCACTTTCTTTGGCAAATGTTACAGCAATAGTAATACTGAATGTTTTCTTTTGACTGTGGTCTTTTCAGTGTATGGGAAATAAGTATCATGAAGGAGTTGAACCTCTCTCCTTGGTCTCATGAGCTACTTAAAACTCCTACAATAAATTATTCAGCAGATTCAAGTATTTTTGGATTTCAGTATAGAATATTTATTTACTACTTCAGTAGGTATTGGGTATCAAGGCTAGTAGATCCCCAATGGGACTTGCTCAGAGTTGCAGCACTGAGCTCTCGGGTGTCTTTGATCTAAGTTTCCTCATTTTCAGTAAAATACTCAAGAAGAGTTAGCCTAAGAATGAGACCTGCAAAGGACTGGATGCTTTGTAGGGAACCAGTAAACATGTGGGGAGAACAAACTCAACTTGGGGAGAAAAGGTTTGATTTATTAATGGACAATCAAAACAAAACAGGGAGATGACAACTAAAACCAAATCTTAAAATATCTCCCCTCAACCCTCCTTGCCAGGACTCTCTTCCTCTTCCATCCAGTGGGGCAGGTCAGTTCATTACAGATGGACTTTGCTGCTGCTGCTTCTTCTCAGGGGAAGGTCTCCTCACACTTCCCACTGCTACACTGTGAGGTCCATACCCATGAGAGAGAGTCCCTCACAAGCTTCTCCAGCTTGGGTCCTTCCCATGGGCTGCAGTTCCTCACGAACTGCTCTGGCATGGGGCCTTCCACAGGGGCAGTTCTTCACACCCTGCCCCAATGTTGGTCACCCATGGGAAAACAGTCCTTCAGGTACCAACTGCTCCAGCCTGAGTCCCTCACAGGATCACAAGTCCTGACAGCAAACATGCTCTGGTGTGGGCTCTTCTCTCCATGGACTCCAAGGTCCTGCCAGGAAATTGCTCCAAGGTGAGTTTCTCATGGAGTCACAGCCTCCTTCAGGCACCCACCTGCTTCAGAGTGAGGTCTTCCATGGGCTGCAGGTGAGTCTCTGCTTCCCCATGGCCTCCATGGCTGTAGGGGTAGTGCCTCATCATGTGCTGCACCACAGGTCACAGGGGACTCTTTCTCCTAGGGCCTAAGCATCCTCCTCCTCCACTGGCATTTTCACTCCCTGGTCCTACTGCAGTTTATCAACTGTGCAGTAACTTCATCCCCTTCTCATATGCATTGATCACAGAGGTGTTACCTCTCACACTAATTGGCTTGGCCTTGGTCAGCTGCAGAGTCCATCTTAGAATTGAGTGGCAATGGCCGTGTACAGGGGAAGCTTCTGGCAACTCTTTGTTTAAAGAATCCACCCCTGTAGCTGCCCCTTTCCTTGCCAACCTGGCCCAGATGAAAACACTACATTGAGTAATTTCATAACAGTGAATAAAATCCAGTGTTTAAAACCTAGTTTCATTGTGTTAGGCTTTGTGGTAGTAATAAACAGGAAGCCAAGAGGAGTAAATATTTGATTGGCTTGTCTATATCAAATAAACGTGGAGATTTTGCTGTGTGGTATAATATTTCCAGAGATGTTATTGAATTTTCTTTTTAGTAAGAATTTTTTATGTTAAATTTCTGAGAAGTTTCAATACTGGATTTTTAATATCCACTTGAGTAAGTAAAATGTTCCCTTCAGTGAAATACACAGTAAATCAAGAAAGCTTGGTTCAACTGCTTAAGTGTGCTATAAGCACAGTAATCACAGAAATAACAAGATAATATTTCTGGTACTAACTGTAGTATTTTATTTGGAAACAGATAGGATTACAATACATGGCAGTATTTCTGCTTTTCAGCATTTCAAATATATTGCTAGCCCTCACTAGTGAGCTTCTTCCAAGGAGTTTTCAGAGCTGTTGTATGGGGGGAAAAAAGCATTTTTTTCAGTGTCACTTTTGTTTCTGAATATGATTTTCTTGGGCAAAATGTCTCCCTGCAACCTGCATTTTGATACGCTGCATCATGTTTGAGTCTGACTATAGCATCAAAGAGATGCAACTCCTACACTTTCCTAGAACTGCAAAGACTTTTTTTTTTTTGTATTGAGACTATTTGTTCAACTTGAAATGTCACACATTTATACAGTAACGATTGATATTACTAAAGAAGAGGTACTGAGATAAATCACTGTTACTTATGTCTGTATTAAACCTGTGTTATTTTTTATTTCTTAAAAAATTAGAATTAAAAGTCTCCAGAATTTATCCTCTACAAAAATAATCAATCAAAATCTAGTGGATTTTGATGTCTGGGAAGACATGACTGATAATGGGTAAGGATACAGTCCAGCAGCTGACTAGTCTAGTATCAGTTTCCAGAGGAACCATGAGTAATGAAAGCTTAACAAAGGGAAAATGGTATTTGTGAAGGGGCTGGTGAATGAATTCTGTGTGTAGCTCAAATATCTGGCTACATTATGCAGTCATGGTTGGAATCACTGACTGTCTTTTTAATAGACTTTGATGCCAAGGCAAATAAATGGGGCTTATTGTTAGAAAAATCCAGAAGGATTTAACCTGATTCAGATCTCTGACTTGTAGAAAAAAATATTTCTGTAATTAACTGCAAATTTATGTGATGGGGAACTAACATGTAGTCTTTTGAAGGAAGAAAAAATACATAATGAAATATCAGTGTGTTGAAGATGCGGGGGTAAAAATCCTATGATTCTTCTATGGGAGACTTGTTAATTTTCCTAACCTTATCCTTTAAGAGTTGAACGTTTGTAATGTAAAATACCTTTGGAAAGTGTAAACAAAAAAAAAAAAACGGTACTTGATCACTGATGCAAAAAGGAACTTAAACCAACTTTACAATGGAAATCTGTCTTCATCTTCATTTACCCAGTGAAAATAAAGGCCAGCTTTGAATTTAGCTTTTGAATACTTTGGATTCACTTCCGATACAGTATACATGAGAAATTAGAAAATTTTAGCTTAAAAAAGTGTTACTGTCTTGCTCTTCTACTAAGAAGCTTGAAGGTTAGTTTAATTGCTTAAATTACAGCAACCTTAAAAATTCCAAAAGTTAAATTAATTTTTCCTATATCCCCTGGAGATCTGAAGACAATTCTTAGGTCAGTTTCACAGAAAGGAATGATATTTGATTACCATTACATGTCATGCTAGTAATGGTGCACTAATAGACGAAATATTTTGCTACATAACACTCCTGAGGAGATAATGGGATAAGACTCATTAACTCTACTTAGTGATACACAATGCCTGATAAAGGCACTGAACAATAAAATGTCCTAGGTGCATGCAAATTGTGAACCTTAGATGCTGGAGTAAAACAAGGTTGTTACAGGCAAAAATTCAGATAATAAAAGCATGGAGATACTAAATATTGCCTGTATCTTTTGTAGCTGTGTGGCATGTTAGTAGCTAAACATAGGTAGAACTTAGTTTTCTTTTTTGCATTAGTTATCAAATTAGAACCAGCAGTCTTCTCTGAATCAGAAGAGGCTAAATACTGTTTTAGATTTAGGAAGATCACGGTTTATACCCAGTCAACTTGCTGTATAGTCTTGGTCACTTTGTTCCAAACTCTCGACTAATCAGTTCCCTTCCAACATTTGCCAGGTGTTGGCTAACTTCATGTCACATATGGTATTTTATTTTTTTCAATTACTATTCACATTGTGATCTGCAAAGAAATAAAATAATGTGGGAAAAAAAAAAAAACAACTAAAACCACATTACATAGAATTTATGAGAATCCTAAGAAGGAGCCTTATGGGAATTGATGTTGAATGAATTAGGAACTCCAAATGAATCTTTTGTTGTTGTTCCATATAAGACACTTAATGTTTGTTTTCATTTCACCTTAGGTACTTACCTTGGATCTTGAAGTTAAGAGGTTGTTCAGTTTAGATAAGAAAGACAGGAGGAGGATCTCCTTACTTGTCTCTCATTCTTCACAGACTAGAAGGGGAATTAAAGGTGTCTAAGACAGTGTTTGGACTATTAGCTTACACAGGACTTCGTGCACCTTGAGAGTCCATTGTGTACTTAGAGTCATTATATTATGCTCTGTGTATTTAACTTTGTGCTTGTTCAGGTTTTTTTGTTTGTTTTTCCCCTGTTGAACTGTGGTGACATGTGGTCCATGGAAACGGAACAGCATTCACATAGATCTCTTGATTCAGAGCTGGTCTGTGAGGTGCAAACTTGGGGAAGCCTTTCCAGTTTACAATTGCCTATGTTTTTTTCACCTAAAGTTTAAAATTCTTTGTTTTTTTTTTTTTTATTATTGATGTAAAATTAGAGATGAACAAAATTTTTTCATGGACAGCTTCAAATTTATGTGTAATGAAGAAGAAAGCTTAATTTAAAAAATGATTAATTGCTAAAGATGAAAGAAAAAATCTAAAAATATATGAACACTAAAATACTTGAATTGCTTTAAATGTTTTTGAAATTCTATTTGACAGGCTTCTCATTCCATATTCACAATTAAAAAAACTGAATACATATTAGAAACTGTATTAATTGTACTTGAAAAACAATGAAAGCGATGACTGAAATTTGATCATATAAAACCCTACTGCATTATGACAAATTCCTAAAAGAACTTGGAAGTGTTTTTCATGATGGAAGTGTATCTTTATTTTTGTACCCCAATTTACATGAGTTTACAATAGATGAGATTAGCAGCGAAGACCATTGCTGGTGAACACCTCTATGTATTCTTAGCAGCAGAATCACATGCTGAACTATACAAATGTATAGGATCTCTGGAGCTGTTAATATAGTTATACTGCTCTCACGTTTGATTTCAGTGCATTTTCAACACTTTGTTATGTAAAATCCCATTTCATCCCTCAAATTACCTTAATTCATTGTCTTCTTGCTGTGATAATTTAATTGAGGGAAGGAGTGTAAAGCTAATTTATTTTTCTTTTGCCATCCTAATAGTTCTCACTTTCTTTATTGAAAAAGTAATTACTGACTTTCGATACAATAACTGAGAAATTACTTTTTCTAATAACTCAGGTTATTGTATCATTATCACAGTAAAAATCATTGATGCACCAAAAAAGAGAGTTTTGTGACTTCAAATTAGTTTTAAATAGCTGCTATTCCTATAAAAAGTTGTATTTGTTTGATCACCATTTAACCTCCTGCAACAGACTTCAGTCCTGTGTACAGAAGGTCATAATCTGGGAAAATGTGTACAAGTTTACTTTTCTGATATTTCACCTACTGCTTTTATGTGTTAAGGAATGTATCTAATTCTTTTAGACGAAATTTGTTGGTTTAAAAGAATTTATCTCTCCATTAAACATCTCTGAATGAAAAAAAAAATTGAAGAAACAAAGATTTAGTGATCTAAAAGCAGATCTCTTGTGCACTTACATAGATATATGCCATAAAATAAGGTTTAAGTGTTAAAAAAAGAACAATGCGGTATTGATAATGGCTTAAGATGATTACAAGAGGTCTATGTTAACTACTTTAAAAAATGAGAAAACTGGCACTTCGAAATGAGCATCAGAAGAATTACTATATAAGTACTAGCACACTGAATATGGGAGCAATAAAAGCTGCTACAAGGAGTTTTGGACTGCTCATATTGTAGGCTGAAGGCACAGAGGTACAGAAAATTGTGACTTCTGTTGTATATAGGATACACAACTGAATTTCCCTCTTGTGTTTGCCTAATTAAGTAATTCGGTGTAAATGCATTCTTATTGACATGTTCATCAAGCAAAATAAGCTATAAATTGAATTGTTTTTCCTCCCTTCAATTCTGTTGTCAATAGTTTACTTTGCATGTAATAATTAAATGTCCTCTTTAGAGGCCTGTATGTCTCAGGGTAAGTTAGAAGTAGTTATTGCACAGCCAGATGAGGAAGGGATGTGTGGTAGAGTGTGACAGACTCCAAGTGTCAGATCTGAGGAACTTTGAAGCAAGGTATATTAAATGTAGGAAAGTAGGTGATGATGAAAAAAAGAGAAAATTCCATAATCTACTTTTAGGACTCACTGCCTGATCTAGTGTTGTGTCTTTCTGTGACTTCAGGGGGCCAGAGTCTAAAACACTTGAGGTTTTATTTGTGTGTGGAATAAGATACAAGAACGCATTTCTGCACCTGACATTGTGTCAATTCTCTTATCCACAATGATAGGCAGGGTTTTTGAAGGGAAAACTGTGCAATACGGTATCATTTCATCTGGTAATTATAGACCATTACCTATCTTGCTTTATTAATGATTATGACTGTAATTTGGCAAGATGAGAGCACCTTATTAGTATTTAGGTACTATTTTATTAATCTATGTATTAATAATAGTAAGAGTAGTACCTCATCAGGGAGCTTGAATACATTTAGGATTTCATTATTGAAATGAGTCATTATCTGAAGTTAACAACAAAAAAATTAAACCTGGAATCTTCTGGGTAGCAAAACGTGGTCATCCTTTTTTTTTCTGTTCAGAAAGTTAACCGATCAGATTTTCTTTCACTCTAAATTAGCTTCACTCATGAAACTTCTTCCTCTTGGGGAAAGTTTCTTAGTAGTACTAGTTTTAGGTGTGCCATGCCGTTGGTTGAATGTCTGTAAATCTCCAGCTTAAAATTTGTATCTTGAGGATCTGCTATCTGTTTTTCCAATGTGTGTAGCCTAATGGTCCTACTGAGTATTTTGAGGAAGAAGTTTCCAAATAACATGTAGCATGTGTGTTGTCCGAGTCATTGCAGTTCAGGTAAATGATATCATCCTTCAGTCTGCATTGGACTTTGATTCCCATGACAGTATTAGCCACTCTTTCAATCATACTCAACACAGGCCATAAACTTAGTTCTTGATGCTTTTTATAATCAAGGATCTCCCCACATCTTTTGCATAAATCTTGACTTGATCTTGAGTCCTTTATTGCTATTGATAATTTGATATCTAGTGTGAGGTGCAGCTGTGTTAAAACCTGTGTCTCAGTACTGAGTGCACTTTGTGTCTCTCTTGTGTGTGTGTATATGTTGGCTTTCTATGCAATCCATTGCATAGAAAGACTCAGCCCAGATGCAGTGTGAACATCAGCCATGTTTCCTGCTGGTCTGAGATCTGTAGTTTCTGTTACCCTTGATTGGCCTCAACATAAAGGATCCTCTTTGGCAGGAAGAGTTGGAAGAGAGATCTTTGGCTTGAGGTTGCCCCATGCTGGTTTCAAGGATCCAGCTGTGGCTGTTAATGCTCAGTCAATACCATGTGTCTGTTAACTTGTCAGGAGACACAGTTTGAGATACAGCAGCTCTGGGACCGTAGTTTTAAGCCTGTGTTATGGCATTGATACAGCCTCATGTAATTGTTGTTTTGTCCCAGAAATGAGTAGACTTCTGTGGGAAGGAACTGATCTATTTAAAGGATGTTAAGATGGGATGTAAACAGGAACCTTTGGGAGCTTTTGTAAAGCCTTGGATGTTGCTTTGTATCAGGTAATCTAAATCATACTGTCTTTATATGTGGTGAGATTACTAGAATTGAGAAGAAGATTGCAGAGGATTTTTATTGTCATATGGCCACCTAAGACCAAACTTTTCTCTGCATTGTGTCTCTTACAACATACCAAAAGAAAATAAAGTCACAATATGTATATCTTCTTTCTGGCAGCATTTAATCTCTTTGGAGATGTAAATTTGGTGACGTGATCTTTACTTGTAGTATGACTTTTCAAGGCTTAAATTGATTATAATCACTGACTTGCACAGAAGAGTGTACAATAATCCATTACTGTTTTTTTATACAATTTAAAACAATATGGTGCACATGTAATTGCTTATTCTCATCTTTTTTATCTTTGCTCTTGAGTCCTAGCCTATCTGTTGTTTTTTTTTTTTTTTCCTATGCTTCTCTGCAGCGGTGCACACATCAATACTAGGGGTAGAAAAGAAATTATGATGCACCACGTGATTCCCAGGAGCTTTGGTTTAGTTAATGCTTGAAGTGGCATTTCTCTTCTATTGTGCAAGGTCATTCTCTCTTCTTTATGTGGTAAAAGACACCAAATGCTATGTGTTGCTTTTTGCCTCACATATTGTTTAAGAAATATGACACGTCTCAGCTCATGGATTTCCCAGTAATAAACTATATGTTTTCAGTGCTTCCTAAGTGAACAAGGTGGTAATATCTTTGAATCAAAGGTATTGCAAATAGAGAGGTCTATCCCTGAAGACATATGTATCAAACGTTTAAAATGGAATAGGAAAAGACAGTAAAGAGACTCCCATCTGAAACATTTTACAATGAACACAGTTCACTTCTCTAAAGAACATTGCACTGTGCTTCACAGAGACAAGCTAAAGCTTGTACCGTAATGATTTCAAATTGTAAAATATCACCAGGGTAGTTTATCCATGGCATAACTCTTTTGACTTCAATAGCCTTATGTATTTTGCACCAAAGCTCTGATTTGGCAGAAAGAAAGCAGTATATATTGTGACAGTTATGTTATCCTAGTGTAGTGCTGGCTTCAAAATGTGAAGAATAGTGGCAGGGATGAAAGAGAGAAGCTTTGATGCCGTTCGTTACACATGACAGCAAGAGAAAACAGTTGACTTGCTTGAACTCTGTAGTCCTTGTGATGAAATTTAGCCAGTAAGAACATTTATAACTTTATTAGGCAACTTTAATAACATGCATACAAAAGTGTGTGTTCTCTGCACATTTGTTTCAGTAGTGCTTCAGCACCAAGAAAAGTTTGTATATCAACACTCTTCACACAGAGCAGTGAATGAATGAGTGAGCAGTTTTCAGATCTCTTGAGACTGGAATGAGACTCTCTGGGGAGCTGCAGAAGCAAAAAAACCCCAAACCTTAAATACCTGTTGCAAATATGTGAATTCATTTGAGTGTGTTAGATTAAGTTGTCTTATCTCAGTAAGATTTTTGTTTACCAATGTTAATATACTGAAAAATTTGGAGATGTGATATTTTAACCATTACTTTCTTACAAGGATGTGGGAAAATACACTGGAGAGTCATGCTTGCTTTTGAGTTTATTGATGGGATTATATGGAGATGTATAGCTACTTTGAAGCAAAAAGTTTGACTTCTTTTTCAGTCAGTGTTTTTGCTGCTGTTTACCTGAATATAGGTGTATGATTTGACAAATCTGTTGACTTCTAAATTTGGTGGGCTGATCTGTTTTTTTATGAGATTTCTGATGCTGACAGCACTGCTTTATCAGTCTTCTTAATAATGTGTAATGTAATCGCTCTAGACACACTAATCAAGCTCCAGCTTCTGTGACGCAAAATGGGAAACAGATTGTGACCAGCATTTTTAACCAGCTAAGATGGCTTTGGAGATTGACTTACCATCTGAGAAAAAGATGAAAGATCCATCAGACCAGAGAGAACATAACAGGGATCTGAAGACTGTAGCCTTATATGTAGCTGAAAATGTGAAGTCCTGGGTAATACCTATGTATGTTTCATTCAGGTCCTTAGCAACTACACTTACCTCTGAAATTCACCTTGATTTGAGTAGGAGGTTGGACTAGATGACCTCTGGAGGTCCCTTCCAATGTAACTTTTTTTTTTTTTTGATTTTGTGTTTTTTATGTTTAAATGATTGTTAAATTAGATTATTCTCTGATTCATTTCTTTGGTGCTCTGACCTGAGTTACTGGAGTATGCTGTGCAGCTAATACTGTTAATGACTGGGAATGCAAGCTGAAGGAGTAGAACAAATTACTTTGATACTTTTATAACAGAGGTTCCCAGTCTCTCTTGCATGTTCTACATAAGCAAGAAGGTTTTAAATGTTTTAAAATTGTAAAAATGTGAAAAGCTCTTTAAATATTGAACCTGAAAAGATAATGATGTGATACTACAGTAATATATTCTTTTAAAGGCCAAGTCACAGTTCAAGGTTTAGTAGAGTGTATCTTTGAAGCTGCGAGCCCAAACATTTAAGCTGTGGTGCAGGTTCATTTGGCTCTGGAGTACAAAAGAGGATGACAAGAGACAAGGGCAAATAAGTATTTGGGCTAAGTGGAAAGTCTGGAACAAGAAATCCTGCATCTGAGATTTGGTTGCAAAACACACAGATAAACTGTTTCATCTGCTGTGGCTCTATAGAGAGGAAAAAGATAAAGCTCTCATGTTACATCATCAAATGCAGCATTCTTTATGATTACATATGTGACTTTTTTTTTTCCCCTATAGGGAAGTTTTCATGATGTAAGGGCATGAACTCAAACCACCTGGAAAGTGTACTTTCTATATGTACACGCTGACCTTTAGTGACCAAAGATAATAGATTATAAAATATAGATTTGTATTAGGATTCTCACTCTGACAGGAAAGAGGAGTCCCTTTGTAGCTTATGGCCTTTCTGATTTAAAATTTCATAGCCAACTTTAATGCTACTGCTCTGTCAAAGATGAAGGTACATGGTTTAATGTTAATGAAAAGCAGGACTTCAGGTATTCTCCAGATAACTGAGAATTTAACAGTATTAAAAAGTAGTTATTTTAGTAAATTCATTACTGATTCTATTTCCTTCAATTCTAAATTTTAAAGGAATTGTTTAATGCAAAATATTTTCCATGTTTGCCTCATAGTGGACTTGCAATATGTATTGCTCCTGCAAATTTCTTTTCCACAGTGTATTGCAGCCATTAACTTTTTTTTTTCTCTAATAGTTTTGCAAAATATTCTGCTGTTGTGACACACAAGCAATGTGCTGAATAGCCATGGCTGGGGTGAGCCATGGTTTGGTGTCATTGCTATTCTTCATTTAGTGAACTACAAAAATAAGAACTGTAAGTGAAAATAATTGGAGTTATCAAAGGCTTGATATGATGTCCATTCAAGCAATAGGAATCTTCCTGCTGATTTCTGTCTATTTTTAATCAGGCTTCTCACTAGCTGATGGGACCTTGAATTTATGCTATGTTTACGATTGTTATGGCCATCTGTTCTACTTACTTCCCAATACATTTTTAATATTTGATCTTGTCAGCCCTTAGGGTGAAGGTGACCATGTCTTTAATCTTTAATCTTGACTAACAAATTTAGACCTTACAGGAATACAAATAATAAATTAATTAACATGATTTTATATATTCCAATTGGCTTGTTCACATATGCTAAATGTACTTTACACTTATACCTCTATCTGTTAGGTCTTGTACAGGGCACATGCAATTGCTTGTTGAAACAGGAGGCTCTGATGCAATGAAATTATGTATATCCTTGGAAATATAACTCATGTCATTCAATTTCATCCCCTCGCCCCGTTCCATTAAAAATAAGCAGAACTTGTTGACAGAGATTCAATATCTAGTATCTGAAGTTAAGCCATGTAACCAGTCTTAGCAAAGACTTAAATAGACTGCACTTGTACATTTTCCAGTTGGGTACAAATGTTGTCTTGGGAATGGATTAATGGCCTGCCATTTTCTGTCCTGGTTATAATTTTTTCTTTCTTCCCAAAGAATGTCATATCAGAATTTTAATGTCTTGTATAATCTGTGAATTATATCATTGTGCTCTACTGCTTTGACCTTTTCTCCATGCTGTAATTTGATTGAGTAGCCATTCCACTGCTCTCTTTTAAAACTGCTTTATTAGCCCGTAGGGAATGTGTGGACCAGGCAGACATTCAGAATATACTCCACCCTCATTTTAACATCAACTGTCAGACTTCTCATTACTTTACAGGGTTGTTACTCAGGTTTCGTATTCATTAATTGGTATCTAAAAGGGAAGTAGCTTTATCAAGGAACATTATAAAGAGAGGAGCTTTGAAGGAATGAAGTGAATCAGAATAGGGAAAAGTCAAAGTAGCGTTGCATATGTAATGTTTCTTAAAGTAGTGTAACTATATATGTACCCAGATGACACAGAATTAAATCTCTGCTATGACAAAGGTGATATCAAAGTGGAAAAAGAAATAATTTTTCACCAGTTCTCATAATGATCTGGAGAATAGTACACTTGTGGTCTTAATGCTGTCATAATAGTAAAAGGGAT
The DNA here is from genome assembly GCA_013401255.1 of Urocolius indicus. Taxonomy (NCBI): domain Eukaryota; kingdom Metazoa; phylum Chordata; class Aves; order Coliiformes; family Coliidae; genus Urocolius; species Urocolius indicus. The sequence continues at coordinate 15,934 of WBNH01000005.1, read as the reverse complement.
GATGAATGTGAGATAGCACCAGACACTACTTTTTGAAAGGATATGGAAATAATGTTTCAATGTTACCAATGCTACATCTGTGGCTGAATGACATCTGAGCGTTAAAACTGTAAGAACAATGATTCGATTTCATACTGCTCCTCATGAGACTAAATTAATTCACTTCCTCTCATACCTTTATACAGTGATGTCAGGATTCTGTGCAAGCACTTGTTCCTCTGGTATGTGCCAAGAGTGCTTTAGGTGCATTTTGTCCTTCTATTTTGATCAACTTACTGTAGTTAATTTTACTGTACAAATGAGTTTCATAAGCTCTTGTACTTACTGTACACTTTGAAGCTGAAGAAAATCATAGAATGCACGATGTCTGTGAAAGATGGTTTGAAACTTGTGGAACAGGAGAGGTGTCTGAGGACTGGAGGAAAGCAAATGTCACTCCAGTTTTCAAAAAGGGCAAGAAGGAGGAGTCAGGTAACTACAGACCTGTCAGCCTCATCTCATTAATGTTTTCAAATACATAAAGAGTGGGTGTCAGGAAGATGGAGCCAGACTGTTCACAGTCCTGTGGAAAAACAGTGGGCAGAGCATAGGGTGGGCAAGGTGTCACAGAATCACAGAACATAAGAGATTCCAAAGAAACACAAGGAAGAATTTCATCCCTGTGAGGGAGCGCTGGAAGGGGCTGCCCAGATGGATTGTGGAGTCTCCTTCTCTGTGACCTTTCAAAACCCACCTGGATGAGTTCCTGTGTGATCTACTCTAGGTAGTTCTGCTCTTTTGAGGCCCCTTGCAACTCTTAAGATTCTGTGTGAAAATAACTTTGATTTGGAAGGTTTTTTTTTTGTTTTTTGTTTTCTTTTTTTTTTTTTTAAATGATTATATCACAATCTATTTGGATGCAATAACATTCAAATACTTTGTGGCTATGGTCATACATCCTATCATGTACATCCCATAAACTAGTTGCTTTTCTGTAACTAGCCATCCAAAAGTTGACATCTTTGTTATGTTACATAATACTTCATGATTGAACATATTTGATAACATTATATTCTGCTGAAGCTTTACCAGGTGATGCTATCCTTATTGTTCTAACTAATATCCTTTTTTTTTTTTTTTTTGTGAAAATTTTGGAAATTACATAAATATACAAATAAAAGTAAAGAGCAAACCTGATCAAGTTAATGAGGTTGATTTTTAGGTAATCAGTTAAAAAAAAAGTAAGAAATATGCTTTTGATTTTAAGGGCAGTTTGAAAATAAAGTTTCTGTTTCAAGAGATTATGTCCTTCTGATCATATTGTTCTTGCTGTAATGAAACTTGCATAGACTCTATATGAGTCAGGAGCTGGTTAAGTTCAGATTAAATTGATTAAAATTAATCTCTTGTTAACTTTCTGTTAGAATCCTCTGATGCAAAGACCATGACAAAGCTATACATCAGTAAATCAAAATGTGATCTGTGATGATGCAAAGAGGGATTTGAGAAGAGATGAAGACAGTAAAAATGAATGGGAGGTTCAATAAAGGAATATAAATGATAGAGAATGCCTACAATTAAGGAACCATCCATCTTAACTCTTCCCATCAAACCCGAAAGATTTTCAGCTACATTTTAATAAATATATTGGTAGCAGTCCTTTTGCAAGTAAGAAATAGTAATAAGGGTTACAGAGCTGCTGTTGTCTGTACATGCTGACACTGTAAAAGAATTGATTTTTGCCTCCTAGGCAGCCGTGGCACTAAGCTGGAGCATCTACAGAGCCCATTCTTTCTTGCTGCTTAATAACATATGCAAAGGGAGCTGAAAGCCTGTGTAGGAACCAGGCCTAAGGCTGAGTTGCCTACACATTGTGTCCAAGCGTGCTGCACCATAGAGATGCTGTGACCTGACTTTGTGAGAATTAATCATCCTTCAATTACTCTGTGGTACATCTGCACTCTGGAAACAGATGATAATTCCCAAGTTACCATGAGGTTGATGGTTACAGACACAGAAGGTTTGAAAAAGAGACAACCTACGTTGATAGATGTGCAAGGATTTCCCCTGCAGTCACTGGGACTCTTTACATTGATTTTACTCGGAGTTCTGTTCAGCTCTACTGTTTGCAGAGACTAAATCAGAGGAGAATGAAAGATTGGTGTTTTACTTATAACTAGAAAACAAGAAAATCTGTTCCTGGTCTAAGAAGAGAATCTTGCAGTTTCTTTTACTTCTTAGGATTTATGTTAAACAAAAGAAACTTTGGTAGCTTCTTTGTCTGATTTTAGTTAATTCTTTTTTTAGTGTGTCCCCTCTCTTTATTCCTATTCATTTTCTGTTTTTTCTTCATCTTGTGTACACTTACTAACCAATCAATGTCTCTCTAAAACTTCCCTAGAAGATTGTCTTTTACAATAATTTGCTATAATCACCTACCTTAGTGATACACTGCAGAAGGCACAATAGCTCCAAAACCAGACAGACAATTGCTACTTATTTTCAGACCATTTTCATTTACGTGATTTTTCTTTTTTTTTCCTTCTTTCAAATGCCCATAAGTAGCTACTCGACTCTTCCAAGGTCTCTTCCATATGACTTTGCCTTAGGAAGATGAATCATTGTTCTGACCTTCAGTTCTTTCTCCTCATTTTGATGAGGTAACTTTCCGTTTTGTAAAACAGAAAGCTGTTTTCACTTGTAAAATCATTTTATTGTGTCACTCAAATTGCACAAGTCATAGCAGAGTAAATCTCTCCAATTTTCCATGAAGCCTAAGGGACATTTAAGGGATCTTGCTTTGTGTGCATGTGTATCAGGCTTTTCTTGTTTGCTTTTTGAGAGCTAACTCAGAATATTTGCAACGTAAATGCCTTTTTTGATTTGGTTTGGTTTTGTACATTTTCATTAACTAGTTGAGTAATTTTGCAGCAGGTAGTTCTTAGGGAGCGTTTTAGTCATGAATATGCACAGTAATTTGTCTTTGGTAAGAATAAGGTGTTCTGACAAATAGATATGTAATAATTTCTTATTTAAGAGCAAGGGAAAACACAGTTAATGTTTAAAAAAAATGGTCCTTCTCTTTTTGGAGCCTACTAGAAAGCATATTTGATAGAGAGGGTTCTGTAACATTGCTAATGTTAACTGTATGTGTTTGTTGCACTTAACTTCTTATGCTAATAGGAAGGAAAATATTTATTAGAATAAACTTCAGATCAAGTTGGAGGAAAGAAATTTCTATCCCTGTAGTTTAAGCAGTGTCTTACAGACGTCTGTGCTTCCTAATATCTTTATGTAGTCATATATTAATCTGTCCATTGTAATATTTTTAATTACATATTTAAGCCTCCGTTGCTATTTTAAACTTTACATAAATAAAGAAGTTTGGTTGCTTTGATCCTTTTAACCTTTCCATAATTACAGTCTTACTGCTGTCTCACAGGAAAAGTCTGAATTATCAAATTTTAAACAGTGACTGTTATTGCCAGTACCATTGTGTTTTGCTTGTTATAGTGCTAACAAATTTTGTGCTTGTCAGAGAGATCTCTCTGTCAGTTTACAAACTGACTTGATTGGACTTGACTTGATTTTTTGGCCATCTTTAATTGAGAAACTCATGAATTATGCTGAATTGTTTGGGCAGATATTTTTTGATCTGGTAGAAAGATGAAAAAGAGTAAGAATAAGTTAGTTGCAGGAACCAATGCTCATCTGGCCAGTGATGTGACTCAAAGCCAGAAAAACAGTATTGCAAGTCAAATTTAATTGAGGGTTTTTATAGGTCTTTTTCCACTTTGTGCAGTTTCCATGTAAAGCAGTATTAGCTGTATTTTTTTCTTTGTGACAAGAGCAAAGCAAAGTATTGATCTGGCAATGTTACATGACAGAAACCTAGAGTGGTTTCAAGGTGAGTTGTACTGAGGAATTAAGTTTTTTCCACAGAGAATATTACATTAAGTGTGTGTGTTGAGTCTCATCATCTATGTGTGCATACTCTAGTTCCTAGGGGTTGTCTCAGCCTGACGGATTAGGTGTACAGGGCCCAACAGGAACATGTGTGCTGTGGGTTGTTGCAGTAACAGAAACACAGATATTTCTGTACAGTTGTTCTAATGTTGATAACACAAGAACCACATGAGGAGGCAAGAGATTGCCTTTTCGACTGTACAGAGTTCAAAATGTGAATTTTGGGTTTATTCACTTGAAATCCAAAATGAATGAATCACAAGTTAGCATTAAATGTGAAGAATTTTAACTCATTTTCATGTTCTTCTGAAGTCTACTTCTTGATATTTTGAATTATCATTACAGTAAACTGTCACAAGTTTTGTTTCTATTGAACCTCCTGTTCCTCTGCAGATTATTTCTCACTTTCAGAAGTGAGAAACTACTTCTCGTCTTTTCTTTGCACCTCTTTTTTATTTCTTCTCTCTCTCCTCTCTTCTTTTGAAGATGACTGCTAAGTTCTTTAATTAGAGTATAATACTGGAGAGAGAGAGATAATATTAGCAAATTTTGTTCTATTAAATCATCATTACTAGTATTTTGCAGTGGGCCCAAGTCATTTGCCGTTGAAAACCACCACCCTCATTTATTACAAAGATCTCCAATAGTAACTTCTTTCCCATGTTATTTTCTTTCTTCACTTTCCTCGTAAGGAGCTGTTTAGACTGTATTTTATTAGCTGTATTATAAGTACTAAACAGACTTGCAGGTACCATTCTTTATCATACATAGAGTATTCCAGTATTTCAAATTTTTGAAACTGTTTTTAAACTGACTTTTTTTGTGCTCATACTTAGACTGCTCTAATTTGTAGTTCTTTTGAGACATATGTAATAGACATGTAGTGTGAAGAAACTGTACTCCTCAGAACCCTGTAGAGCAACTCAACATTTTCAGAGAATTCTTCTCATATGTTTAGTTTTAATTGTTGTCCCAATGTTCTGGGTATGAACAATACTGCTGTTATTTGAGTACCTTTAATAATTTTTCAAACTGGGGAAAGAACTCTGTAAAATGGTAAGGAACAGAAAATGTATTAATTACTCTGTGTGTATGCATTCTCAAACAACATTTAGTCTAGAAAAGAGGAGACTGATGGGTGATCTCATTAATATTTACAAATACCTAAATGATGGGTGTCAGGAGCCTGGGGCATCCCTTTTTTTTCTATTGTAGCTAGCAACAGGACTAGAGGTAATGGGATTAAGCTGGAACACAAAAAGTTCCATTTCAACATGAGAAAAATCTATTATACTGTGAGGATGAGGAAGCCCTGGCCCCGGCCCAGGGAGGGTGTGGAGTCTCCTTCCTTGGAGGTCTTCAAGACCTGCCTGGACATGTTCTTCTGTGACCTGATCTAGATGAACCTGCTTCTGCAGGGGTTTGGACCAGGTGATCTCTAAAGATCCTTTCCAACACCTACCATTCTATGATTCTATGAAGGCACATGAAAGAACAAAATCAGAATACTACTAAATGAAGGAGGAAATTAAGTTAGAGAGAAATACAAAGTCAGTAAAATACTAAACACTCCAAATAATTTGAGAAAACTCTGAAAATGGGCTAATGGTACATCTTGATAGATTAATGTGTCATTCATTTCTTATAGAAAACTTCAATAACAGTTTGTGTCCTTTATGGCTTTCCTATGCTGATTGCTCTACTTTTCATTGTCTATTTTGTCTTTTGATTCTTTGTTTTGAAAAATCAGCTGCACGAGGAACTCATTTTAGGTGCCTTTCCAGTTTAAAAACATTGCTGTATTATTCTCTAAAAATTGTTGATTGCTATTTATTTGCTATTTGCACATAGACCCTCTGGATTTGGTAGTTTAGGAATGTTTTAAAAGTTAAATGGATCATTTGTATATTTTTTTCTTTAATTAGATTACATGAACTCTCTCTCCATACCATAATCTTTGCACATGCTGGGTTTTTTTCTGTTATTTTTTCAGTTTGGGAGTATAAATCCAGATGTTACCATACACTACATCATTAAAAACTGACTTAATGATCATTGCCTTTCAGACCCAGATGACAGGCCATTAAGAGAAGATGGAGCATGTTACTACTTAAAGCCCCTCCTTCCCCTTCAAACACTTCAGCTGATGGCATAACAGTCACCACATCCTGGAAAGAGATTGTGGCTCCCCTGTTTTATCTGACAGTAACATTACTATTCCTGATGCCAATCTATACCAAAGAAAATAATCAGACCTGTTGCATTGTCTGTCCTGACTGTAGCTACTTCTTTGGGCAGATGCTGGATGTGCTAGGCACTTGAACTTATGTTAGGAGTCCCAGTACCTTTGAAGTGTAGATTAGAAGTGAACATACATAGTACTTTAATTGCCTAAACAGTATATTGTAACACCTTGCAAAGTAGTTATTTATGTTCAAAGTTTACACTGAGGAGTTGTTAGAGCTCAGTGTGAAAGGAGCTACATCACTAGGTTTGAGAGAGAAACAGCTTTTCCCCACTCCCCCACTTCTTCGGGAGGGAAAGCTTTTTTTAAATGTTGGAGTGTCAGCTGTGCAGCCACTCTCTTTCCTTCTCTGATGTGCTTGCTATATATATATGAATACTTGCTAAATGAGAAAGTAATAATGTGGAATGCTAAATTGGTAAACTGGTTTGAGATGGTACAAGGTACCATATTTAGTGTACCATCTCTTACAAGCTCTGAAAGAGGGCATTTTTCTATTCTTGCATTGGATTTTATTGGTTATCAATTTCCACAGTATCCTTAGCATAGTTTTCTAAGGAGTAAAGACATTTATGGTTGCTTTCAGTATCCTATACCTCCAAAGCTTTTAAACCTGTGGGCTACTTCCATATGAATTTGTCAGAAGTTTTGATGATATCGAATCCCCTTATGTTCTGTGAAAAAATCAATGGTTGGTCAGAGACTGAACTGAATATTGTGGTGGAAAGGCAGGCAGAGCTCAGCTGGTGTAGGGGCTGGAAGTGTTGGATGACAGCCTATGTGTCGACAGCCCTGTCTATCTGCTGTGTTAGGTGCCTACTGTGTCTCCAACTTGTAGCTGTATCTGTGGAAATGTTAATTAATGAAGAACTTTCACAAATCAGGTGACAACTTCAAGTTTTTGGAAGAATCTGTTTCTTTGAGTGTTCACATCTCTATTTCAATTGTGGAGTAAGAATGTGTAATGAAAGGATATTTTTTCAGTTACCTAGATTGCTAATTTTCTTCCAGATTCATCAGCCAATCCACTAATTTTATTTACTTGGAGGCACAAATGCACAGAGAGTTACATGTATCTCAACCTGTGCCATTACAGGGTAGTAAGCTAACAGTATCCCCTCTTGGAGATGATGTGATCCTTGCAGTAAGATGAGACTTTTCCTGTTAGAGTTTTTGCCTGAAACAATGGTTATCCTTAGCTGAATTCTTACCTCTTGCTAAAATACATCCTGAAAAATTGTAAGGGCAAAATCTGTAGGAGTATGTCTTTTATTTCTTTAGTCCACATTATCTCAGGGAAGGGGATTTCCTCAGGATTTAGGTGTAGCCAAACCAACAGTCTTGGGAGGAACTCTTGATACTTGGGTATCTCATTAGGTGATCCTTACCTGCCTTAGCAGATTTACTTCCAATTTCTCTTTTCTTCTGGAATTGATGAATGTCTTTGATTGCCATTGGTTTTGGGCAGGAGCAGGGTTCCAACATTTACTTTATAAAAAATAACATAAGTATAGAAAGTTGTGCAGAGCTAAACAAAGATTGTTGGAGAGTGTTGGGATGTTCTTACATCTTTTGCCATGACTGCCTTCATAAAAACTACTTCTCTGACATATAGAGGTGGTTTTTTTTCCCCAATAGACAAAAATTCATAGTCAAAACCTGAAAGTCTGTGGATGTGAATGGACTCTCAGCCAGTGTCCTGTCATAGTGATGTATCTGTGCTAAACTTTTCACCCAGAGCCCTAAAAACTCCCATGAGGAGTTAGGTATAGAACACTTAATGTTTGGTTTTTTTTTTCCTAGTAAATTGCTGTCTGTCTACTATCTTATTTTTTATTAATCTACATTTTTCATTCTCCCTGCTGTGAAACTAACCCTATTATAATCTGGAGGGAAGGAAAGGAACTGTAGCAGATGGTAGCTAATGTTGAAGAGAATAAAGCCTCTTTAATTTCTCCTGGATTACTTAACCATCCATCATTAGATGTGTTCTGTTTGGATTTAGGAAATAGAGATTTTTATTAAATAATTACTTGATTATAGCCCAGGGACCTAACTTTTATGTTTAATTTGGTGCAATTTCAGTTAAAAGAGTGGTAACATTTTAAGTGGAAGATGAGAGGTTAGAGATAATAATTACTGAATGACAGTAATTACTGAAAACTGCTCTTTTCCTGGAACAACTATGAAAGTTACTCTGAGTACACAAAAGTTTTCAAAAATGTGTTGCATCTAATACATTGTCCTGTTCCTTCTTTGGGTACTGATCCAAAAGAGATTTGTCAGCTAGGTTGCATAGATGCTTACAGGATGTACATTGCTGTGTGAGCTGTGACTAATTTGTATCTAAGAATATTTGTGAAAACATGGCATACTTTTGTTTGGCACTGGGTGACTCATTATTTCTGGGATTCCCACCACCAGCGCTGGTTGCTAATCTTATGCTCATTTTCTATCAAAAGCAAAGTAAAAGTAGCTAAAAATGGATAATTCATAGTATCATAGAATAGTAGAGGTTGGAAGGGACCTTTAGAGATCATCCAGTCCAACCTCTTGCTAAAGCAGGTCCACCTAGATGAGGTCACACAGGAACGTGTCCAGGTGGATTTTGAAAACCTCCAGAGAAGGAGACTCCACACCCTCCCTGGGCAGTCTGTGCTAGGGCTCCCTCAGCCTTTACAGTAGAGTAGTTTTTCCTTATATTTAAGAGGAACTTTTTGCATTCCAGCTTTTGTCTATGACTCCTAGTCCTATTACCTCTTGAACACTACAGGAAAAAAAAAAAAAGGCTACCCTATCCTTTTGACATCCATCCTTGAAATACTTGTAAATATTAATAAGATTTCCCCTTAGTCTCCTCTCGTCCAGGCTGGGCAGCCCCTGTTCCTGCACCCTTTCATCAGAAGGAAGATGTTCCAGTCCCCTGATTATCTTGGTGGCCGTGTGCTGGACTCTCTACAGAAGTTTCCCGTCCCTCTTGAGCTGAGGAGACCTGAACTGGACACAGGACTCCAGAAGAGACCTCACTAGGGCAGAGTAGAGGAGGAGGAGAATCTCCCTCGATCTGCTGGCCACACTCTTCTTGATGCACCCCAGAATGCCATTGGCCTTCTTGGCTATGAGGGCACATTGCAGGCTCATGGGTAGTTTGCTGCCCACCAGGGCTTCCAGGTCCTTCTCCTGGGGCTGCTCTCCATCAGGTCATCTGCAGCCTGTCCTAGTGCTTGGGGTTTTTCCTTCTGAGGTGCAGGACTCTGCACTTGCCCTTGTTGAGTCTTACGAGGTTCCTCTTTGCCCAACTCTCAAGCCAGTTGAGATCCTGCTGGATCTGGCAGCACAGCCTTCTGGTAAATCAGCCAATCCTCCCTGTTCTAGTTCAAATCATGTTTACCTAGGTAAGAGAGAGTACCATTAGCATTGGCAGAAAGCCCAGCTTCTAGCGAACTTGGGTTGTTGGACTACCTGTAGCCTTTTAGAAAAGATATTCGAAAAAGAAGTATAACTTAATGGGAACTATCCTTATTTTCTTAAGGCATTGTCCTGCTACTAGGACATCTGGATGCAGTGTCTAACCTTGGAGAGTTTTGGAGATGATGTAACATGTTTAAGATCACTGTCTGACCTTCTCTATCAGGCTTTTTTCCTTCTTTAGGAAGGTCTCCTAAATAGCACTATTTATAGAACACTTAGTTTATTTGAAGAGCGCCTTACCTGATGGGCTAATATCTGTATTAACATTTGCAGCTTAATAAAAGTAGCAATATAAGTTAAATAGCAAACCATAAGAAGATGTGAGCTATATGGATGGAACAGTTTTCTCCTATGTAATTGAAATTCAGAGTCTATAAAGTCAGTAGCAATGGACCTTATTTGCAGAACTGTGATATCACCTAACCATATTGCCATACTTATAGTTTGAATTAATCATATGCTTTCTAACTTGCAGTTTATTTCTATCTCAGTCTGTTAAGAAACCTTGACTTTTTCTTCTCTGAGCAGACAACTGAAAACAGTTTAGAAAGTAACACCAAAATTCTATAGGTGTGGTATGTAATTGAGTATCTTGTACAGTTCTTTTCACAATTCTTTTATGTATTAAAGACTCGGGGCATGTCTACTGTGTCATCTGGAGTCCTGTGTCCAGTTCTGGTCTCCTCAGCTCAAGAGACAGACAACTTCTGGAAAGAGTCCAGCACAGAGACACCATGATGATCAGGGGACCGGAGCATCTTCCTTATGCTTGAACTGGGGCTGCTTAGTCCGGAGGAGGGATCTCATCAATATTGATAAGTATAGAAACGGTGGATGTCAGGAGGCTGGGATATTCCTTTTTTTCTATGGTATCTAGCAACAGGACAAGGGGTAATAGGATGAAGCTGGAACACTAAAAGTTCTATTTAAACATAAGGAAAAACTATTTCACAGTTGAGGTGAGGGAGCCCTGGCACAGGCTGTGCAGGGAGGGTGTGGACGCTCCTTCCTTGGAGATCTTCAAGACCCATCTGGACATGTTTCTATATGACCTGATTTAGGTAGACCTGCTTCTGCAGAAAGGTTGAACTAGATGATCTCTAAAGGTCCCTTCCAACCCCTACCATTCTATGATTCTGTGATGTAAGGAAAATGATCCTTATCTGGGATAATTCATTACTAGTTTGTTGACCCTCAGGGAAAAAATTCTGCCTTCTGTGTATCTAACAAAGAAAGTGTAAAAAGACTGTAATTTGGCATAATGGAGACAATCTTTTACTCAGATACCCTGCTGATGGAGCTGTGGAAGTATCTCATGGATATTTAAATAGCTTTGAGTGTTACAAAGTATTGAAAAAAAGTGTATCGGGACATATTTCAGACTTAATGTTGTTTTTATTTAATTTGAAGTCTTACAGAGGAACTGAATGTAACTAATGAAATTCTAATAAGGACAAACTCCTCCCCCTGTAAAACAGACAGCACCATTGAGCTCATGTCTGGTAGCAATGTCTTTTAGAAGAAGCGTACTTCATAGCCTGTGCTGTGACCTTCACTGTTGGCTCTGTGGAAAGAAATTACTAACTTAATTTAAATCTGTTAGCTTCTTGAAAGTTGCTTTGCAAAGTGCTTGATATGGAAATCTATATTTTCTGTAGTACACTCCAAGAGCCAGTCAAACCAAGGTGGGTACTGTCGTGATTCTGTTGAGGCACATGACTGTGTTCCTAGGTGACTTACTAGCTAAGAAGGGCAATGAACTTGTGTTTTAGGCAGTAAAATCCCACGAGGTGTTTGTGAAATGAACACTTCAAGTTAAACACGTACTTTCATTCTGACTTTTCATGTACTTTAGTATTAGGAAAAGTACTGGAAGTGTTGTGCAATCCATGCATAAAATGTGAATGTGTATTTGCCATGATGATGTGCTGGACCTTCCTGGGATATGCATGAATTTGGTGCACAACTGAGCATGAATTTTTGATGTTTCTCTAAGTAGCAGTTTTAATTTTTACTATTTTAAACTGCTGCTTACATTAGTAACATTTGGTGGAAGTGTCCTAACAATAGTTTGAAGATGATGAAATCAGCCCTCTTGAGTATTCTGTCTAGTTTGGATACTGGCTTACTGTGTGAACTTTCAAACTACTTAATCTTATACATTCATTTTTCTGATTCTAAAGTGAGAGATCCAATAATCACCTCTGTGGAGGAGCTGTACTTCTATAATGTCAACAGTTATTATAGGCTTTTGGTATATTCTGAATATTTTTGTGCCTACTTAAATACCCAAATGTTGACTGATTTATCTCATTATTTTTACAAATAAAAAATTCTCACTCAAAAATACTATGTGTTCTCCTCCACACAAAATATTAGCTATGTGAAGAAGTGATACAGAACAAAACTGTAAAAGGTGCATAGTAGTTTTGCAATATGCAGCAACACATCTCTTAATGACACCAGGCTACAGTTTATGTAGGACACTGTACCAGTCCTGAGTTTCACTGGCTTCTCTCTTTGTGATCTTGGTCTTTCGGATACTGTGGTAACACTTAAAGAATGTACTAAAGCAAATTGTTAAAACAAACTGATGGTAGAGCCTGGTCTTCTTTTCATATGTTCCTGAAGGTCCTTGGCTCAGATTAAAACAGAGAATCTGGAATAATATTAGAGGCTCAGGAAGAAATCTGTTGGCTACTTTAAGCCTGTTGTTTTTTTTTTTCCCCCCCCTTGCTTTAAATGTAGGGAGTTTTGTGTTGGTTTGGATTTTGGGTTGGTTTTTTGGGTTCTCTTTGGTGGTTTCTGTTTTGTTTTGGGGGTTCTTGGTCTTTTTCTTTTTTTCTTTTAGTAGTACAAATCTGCAGCAGAAGAAAAATCAGAAACTCATTTGTCACTTTCGGGGCCAGATGCTCACAAGAATTCAAAGCACTTCATACATTGCCTGCAAAAGTTATTTAAGGCAGAAGATTGCTTTGATTAACCAGATTTTCAGATTGCTTCTGTTGGTAGCCCTGATGATGATAAATGATGGGAACTGTGTCTGATAGAAATACCAAAGTACTAAGTTGTGGATTTCTGCTATATTCAGGTAAAGTATAGAGATGTGCAGACATGGTGGGAATAATACAATCAGACCTTCATTTGTTCACAAAGAGTGACTAGAAGATCAGACCTTGAGGACTTAGGGATACTATTCCTTGAGCAATAGCTGTAGTGAAAAATAATGTGTATGCTTGTAGTAACACAAAAATTTTTTACTCCTTCAGAAACTTTCCTTTCATTAAGATGCATAAAAGTCCAGATTAACGTCAGTAAAACCAGCTCTTGAAAATCCTAGGAACTTAAGTCTACTTTAGAGAGGAGGGAAGAATTATTTTTTTCTCTTGTTGGTCCAAGTACTTATGGCCTCATCAGTTATACTGCATGTCTGCCAAAGGACTGCTGTGTAGTTGCATAATATTGCAAAACCTTTAAGTCACCACTACAGCATAAAGAAATAGAAAAGCATGCCAGAGAAGTGCTAAAGCCTCTTTTGTGGTACATATGCCCTTGTCTGGGAGGGTTGCTGCATCAGAACTGAGCAATATCATCCTATTCTACTTCCTAACAGCCAATGTTGTTACTTTGTGCAGAACTGAGTACAGGAAAGAATAAAAGTAAATTAGAATAGGAAGGAGGAATGTATGTTAGTTTAAATCCACAATATGCCTTTTCTTATATCCTTGTTAAACATCTTTAATTACCCAATACAGGTTCATGAGCAGTCCCATAACTAGCAGAGGCAATATAGATCAGAATTTTTAAGGCAGCTGCTCCATGAATGTTTACTTTGTTCTTCTCCATCCATGGAACTCTAGCTCCTTCATTTGATGGCTCTTGCCAGGTTTTCTCCAAGAAATTATCTTTATTTCGTAGAATCAAAGAATGGTAGAGGTTAGAAGGGACCTTTAGAGATCATCTAGTCCAATCTCCTTGCAGAAGCAGGTCCATCTAGATCAGGTCACACAGGAATGTGTCCAGGTGGGTCTTGAAAATCTCCAGAGAAGGAGACTCCACATCCTTCCTGAGCAGCCTGTGCCAGGGCTTCCTCACCCTCACAGTAAAACAGTTCTTTCTTATGTTTAAATGGAACTTTTTGTGTTCCAGCTTCATTCTATTATCTCTTGTTTTGTTGCTAGACCCATAAAAATAAAGGATGTCCCAACTTCCTGACATTTGCCATTTATATACTTATAAATATTAATGAGATCGTCCCTCAGTCTCCTCCAGACTAAACAGCCCCAGTTCCCGCAGCCTTTCTTCATAAGGAAGATGCTACAGTCCCCTGATCATCTTGATGGCCCTGTGCTGGACTCTCTCCAGAAGTTCTCTGTCCCTCTTGAGCTGGGGAACCCAGAACTGGATCCAGGACTTCAGATGAAGCCTCACCAGGACAGAGTAGAGGGAGCAGAAAATCCCTCAACCTGCTGCCCACACTCTTCTTAATGCAACCCAGGATGCCATTGGCCTTCTTCTGCAGATCTGCTCTCCAGCAAGTCAACCTCCAGCCTATCCTGGTGCATAGTTAATTTAAAATAAGTTTTACATGGTGGCATTGATTGGTTACTTTCATCCAATTCACAGGAAAAAAAAAACCGAGAGATCAATCAAATAAAGACAGGACTCCAGCATAAGATAAAATTGTCAGGACAGTATGAGTTTTATCTTTGATACCTTTTACTTGTTCTGACTCTCTAGGTTTAGAGTTAATCTATAGAAGGATAACTTTTTGCATTAATTAGGTTACTGTCTAGAGCTGTATCCTGAAACTTGCAGAGCAATTGAAATTAATGAGTTTTCTCACAAATGCAGCTCTGTCCTCCTTTTCACTTCCATATATGTGTAAAGTCTATTCACAAGTAGGCACTGGAAGCAGAAGCCAAGGGAATTGCTTCCTTTCTAGTAAGAAAAGACAGATGCTAACATTTAAAATATGTAGTATGTATGTGTGTAAATATACATGGATATATGTATGCAATGTGTGTGTGTACACATACATTTATATATACACTGAAACTACTATTTTTGTACATATAAAGAAATAAATGTATATTTTTAAGCATTTACCAGTACTGATTTTATATAAATATGTATATCCACACAGTGAATCAGAGAGAAAGACATTTTATTCATTCAGTAGCTGCAATCAAGTAATAACACAATTTTGTAGGTCAAGAACTGTATTATATAGAAACCAATTTGGCCTTCTAGACTCATCACTATTGTCATCTGATAAAACTACAGAACTGATGGTTTTGGGAAAAGCCAGCTTAGCAAAATATTTCTGGAAATTCTCCATTAGAATGGCAACTTTTCTAACCACTTCTAATAATAGTGTGTAAAATTAAGCATATAAATTTTTAAGTACTAGGCTCTACATTTTCAAGGAAAAGAAATTGTATGTCACATGAGATTGTGTTAAAAATACAAGTTATTGCTATAAGAATAGATGTAAAAGACAGTTATTTTATTTTAAACATTGCAGGCATCCTAATAACCATGTGAAATAGTTGTATTTCTGTTATTACCTTAACCTATTGATTGGAAAACAAGTAACATTAAAAAGAAAAATACAAAAAGAAAATAAGATTTGGTATAAAACAAAGGATGGGAAACTTACTTTAAAAGCTCAGATCCACTTAAAGCAAGTAAAATTCAAGAACGTGAAACTGAAAGGTAAGAACATAGGTTTAATTATGAAATTAGTTGTCTCCTGTACTAGTTCACTTTAGACTATATCAGCATATTACAAAAATATCTTGTAGTACTTGAAAAATGGCAAGATTGGTAATTACACTGATCTCAGATTTTAAAAAGGAAAAAGGAGGTGTGTGTTATGGAGGCTAGAAAATGTAGTCAGTTTAGGCAAGCTCAGTAAAATTATATGACATCTTAAACATTCTAGGTAATGTCTTTTCAAGTTATTGTTTCCAGCCTAATGCCGATAATAGGATAATGGGGCATTTATGGAAATTATATTCTAAAAGTTACAAGTGTGTTACTTGCTAGTCAGCAGGATTGCGTGCAAAAACAGTGGGATCATTCAGGAAATAAAGTTGTTCGCAGTGTAGAAGAGAAGAAATTGAACTTTGCTGGGTTTGGTGGCTTTCCTATGTGCCCAAAGGGCTTCTTATTTACTTTGTAAAAATAGTTTTCTGTTCTGTAACACAGTTACACTGTGGTTTTAAAATGTGTTCTTCATCTGCTCTACAAGAAATACATTGAGGTGTT
>WBNH01000004.1:0-114911 GCA_013401255.1 Urocolius indicus | reverse complement strand
AGACTGAGGGGAAAACCTTATTAACACATAAAGACCTGAAGTCAAGTGTCAAGAGATTGAGATAAGTTTTTTCTATAATGCTTAGTGACAGGACAAAGAATAATTGGCAGTGGGCAGAAGCTGGAATACAGAAAGTTTCACTTGAACATGCAGAGAAATTTCTTTCCTATGAGGGTAAGGTAGCCTTGGCACAGAGAGGTTGTGGAGTGCATTTCTGTAGAGGTTTTCCAAACTCAACTGGACACATTCCTATGTGACCTGATCTAGGTGGACCTGCTTTAGCAAGACAATGGACTAGATGATCTCTAGAGGTCCCTTTCAACCCCTATCATTCTGTGAGTAAGTGAAGGTAGATATTTTCTTCAAATTTTCTTTGACTAAATCTTTAAATTCCCACGGAAGAAATCCAAAAAAGTAATTATAGCTTAACTGTTCTCAGCAGGGCTTGTTAGAAGACAAAATATCCCAGTGTTATGCTTATAACTTTTCAGTAGTTCTAGCTACATTTGAATCTCTTAACATATCCCATCATAATACTATGCTATAGTGAGGTACTTTTCTTGAGAAGAAATGGAACATGGAAGCAAGTTAGGGATATTTATCACACCTGAATATTCACAGCTTCATTGCTGTCCATAAATATCACCAAAATGGAACTGATTTATTTTCTAATTGACTTTGAAAGTGTATGTATTGGTGAGAAATTATGTTCATTAAACTTTTCCCCAAAAATGTAAGACTGGCTTGAGATTCCTCAAAACAAATACAATCAAAGTTTTTTATTTGTTTTTGGAAATGTTGCCTGGCACCATCTTTGTATGTTAAGCACCTACATTTCTGCCTCTGTGTCACTGGTTCTACCAGTTTTATTGACTTCTTCCTATTCATTGAGGTGGTAACAATTCCATTTTGTAATGAGCAGTCATAGTGCAGCAGCAGAGATGGGAAAGAAGCATCTATCATGCCTGTGATTTTTTTTTTCTTTTGCTTGATACCAATTAATTAGACAGAACCACAGACTGCAGAAGAAACATTTAAAACTGAAGATATCTAAATGATCTCATCAGCAGAAACTTGGATCCTTTGCTTGGTAGTTTCTAATTTACACTGTAGCAGATGGATGGTGTTGAAGGTCACGATTACTGTATAAGGCCAACTTGTCTGTACAGTTTGAACTCCATGTAGATAAGTCTTATTTATACAGAATGCTTGAGTGAAAACCTTTTATTCTTCTTTTAAATGTCTGTTTCATGTTGGTAAATTATAACTCCGTGACAAAGCAAAATCAGATTTCAGGTTATCCTCCATTTCATTTTTCATATTGAATGTAGAACTGTCTAATTAGACTAAAGATTTGCGTTGCTGTCAAAGAAAAAAAAAATATTTTGTTACTTCCTTAGCTGTGAAAGATCTGAACTGAAAACTTTTTAGACATATAGCTAACAAAAATAAATACAGAGTACAACTCCATATTACCTAATAGATGAGAAAAATTTTCTTTAAGGCATGAAAAAAAAAATCAGATCAATTAACTTTTAGAATAGAACAAGCTAAAATTTTCAGAAATGTACAGCTTGATAAAGTGACAAGAGCAGAAGTTTGTCAAAAATCAGTGAAATCACTGCCTGCTACAAAGTGGCCCTTCAACACAAATTGTGGGTGTATGTTTTCCCTAAAGCAGCTAATCAAAACTTCTATTGCATGATCTCTCTGAAAAATACATTGCAAGGTAGAATACCCCATATTCAGCAAGGGATAAAGTGTTCTGTCTATGTTGGAATAAAATCATGTAAATGAATACATGTCACATAGCACTTAACAAGCTGAAAATCCACATATTAACTTCCTTTGTGCTGATTTGTTTGTGTAGCTAAATTCCATCATTCATGAAGCAGACTCCTGAACCAAAACACTTCAGAAACAAATACCAAAACCAAACCAAAACAAAACAAAAAAACCCTTTCATTTTAAAATTCAGGACTGAGTTACTAGAGTAATGTTTTGTAGAGTTTAATGACTTGAAAGTGATGTTAAATTGGAATCGGGAGGTTCAAGCAAAAGAGCTACAGAATTCTGTGCTGTGTTATTTCAAGTCTAGCTTCATATGTGAATGTGATAGAAAATATTTCCATTTGATGGATATTCACTGATCTTTATTTTTTAAATATGAACTTAATTCATTTTCTAGTAAATATCTGTCTACAACATAGCCCTTACAGAATTTAAAATTAAATTGCCTTCTGAATCCTCCTGTCCTTTTGTTTACCATCTTTGTAGGTCTGGTTATCCCTAACTAATCTCTTGATATCTGGAAAATTCAAGAGCTATACTACTGATAGAGTAAATATAGTTCATTTTGGAGCCCTCTTAACAAGTGCAATCAGTGGAAAAGTAGACTGGGAGCAAGTGCAAATACACAGAGAGTGTTACAGTTGAACCCTCACCAACATTCAAAAACAAAAGAGTAACAGCAGAGACTGCTGCATGATTTTGTGATCTAACACAGACAAAGACTAAGGCTTGATTCTCTGAAATATCCTTTTATTTCCTAGGCACTGACATTGAGTAAGGTGGCATGAAATAATCTCATTTGCTTCAACAATCTATTACTTTGCATTGCTTTACTAAATTTTTGCATTAATATTATATATTTGCAGACATCACTGAGTTGCAGGGAATGTGTCCCTATGCTGAATGATTCTCAACTAGTTGTCTCATGTCTTGAACACATGGAAGAAAGAGATGAGCATGTAGGTTTAAGAAACAAGGCTGACTATATAAACATATATATATCATTAAGAGACTACAGTGAAAGACAGAAAGACGTGCTGCATTTCTAGTGGTTGTTAAGTATGATACATTTGATATGTCACCATCAGATTAAATTTGACCTATGTTAGTAGTATGTAGTACCAAATCACCTGTGAGATGTTATTATGTCTTATCCATTCTGAACTACCTATGAATAATGATCTCTTCTTTTCCTCCTTTGTTTTCTGTGTTCTCTTTGTCCTCTGCAAGTCTCAGTTGAGCAGCCTGCAGTTTGCATCTTGGCTTCCTCCCAGATGTCTCCCAGCATCGAAGAAACAGCCTTCCTGCTTTTTCTCTGCTTGAGGCCTGCATATCAACTCAGGATACTTAAAGATTTAATCCTGAGTGGGCCATCATGACTCATCCAGGCTCCTTCTTAGACTAAAAATGTGTCTACATTAGAGACGGCTTTCTTACACCATAGTTACTTGGTATTACATCACCATTACCAGGGTCAGAAATGTTCTGCTACAAATTGATTCAATTTTTCTTCATTCTCCAGTATATTATCAAATGGACTAACTAATAATGATGCAGTCTAAATTAAAAAAAAAAAGCCACTTTTCATTTATGTGAGAAGAAGTTTAACTTTTATTTTTGTTTTCCACATTAGTGGATTTTTTCACTTCTTTGTGACTAGGGGATCTAAGGGACATTTTAGGTATAACTTGTCCCAAAGTTGTCCCTAACACCTGTTTTAGAATACACACGCTAACATTCTAAGAAGAGAAACCTTGTCCATTTTTACAATTTGTGTACCTGCAGTTTCTAAAGATTAGTGCAAATTACCAATGCTGTGTAGTAATTTTAGGTGCAAATACTGAATTTATGTTTATAATAGTAACTGTGGCCTGCACAACATGTAAGTTGGATCAGAAAAAAAAAAAAAAGTAGGTATAAGTTGGCATCTACTTTTGAAGTATCAAAATTCTGTTTAGTAGTTTACTGGTCAAAAAACACCAATAACATGTTTGCTGTAACTGTACTCAGATTGGAACACTGTGGGCGGCAGGACTCTTATACATACCTATGTTAATGAAATATGTCACATACTTGTGGTGAATGTGAAGTTAGAAATAATTTTTGAAAAACTGAATTTTACATTGTGAATACTGGAGACAAAAATAAGGTTACTCTGTGGGATCTTGGAGATATACTCCCTGATTGCTTGGGACCACAGCATGCACTAGATTTTCATCCAAAGATTTGTATGGACGTACAGTTCTGTGAGCGAGAGGATAGCTGAAGCAAATCACCTCATCCAGGCATTGAGGGAGGCACAGAAACCACAATGCATACTGCAAAGAATTCCTGATTCACTACATATAGAGAACCAAATGAGATACCTGTATATTTCATGGCATCGCACATCTAGATGTTGTAAATCTCTTGTATTCTGTGACATATATAGTTGTGAATTGTTTCTAAGCCTTACCTTATAGAAAATTCTAGGGTACTTGATGGTCAGGACCCTTGGGCAGTAAATTTCACAGCTACCTGCATAACTATATGAACACACTTCATCAGGTTTTTCTGATGAACTGAACCATAAAATGAGCCACACAATCAACATATGGCTTTAACACAATCAGATATGGGAATGGTGAGAGGGGGAGGGAGGGAGTAAGAGGAAAAGCAAGCTGTCATCTTTTTTTTTCATTTGTTGCAAAGAGGCTTCCATATAATCAAAATCTACTAATTTACTTCTTTAGAATATTGTCTTCTGCATTGAGATACAGGAACAGAACTTCACCAGAACACTATCTGTATTGCTTTAGTGCTATTCAAAGAAAAAAAGTCCATGTATTCCTAAGCTTTGGTTCTCTGCCATGCAAGTCAGGTTCAGGAATCTTGAATCCTGGCAAGGAAAAGTAGCCAGGCCATATAAATGTCAGGTAGCTGCTCAGAAGTCTGTTGCTCCAATCATTGTCCTGGGATAAGGGAGAACTCTATGTTACCATAAATCACCCGAACCAGGCAGACCAGATTGAATACATCACAGACATTCAGCAAGGTTGGCATTCCCTTCTTCTAGCTATATTATGATGACCTGCCCCTCAAATAAGTGAAATCCCTTTAAAATTAGTACCATTGTAATTATGGAATTCATTCTTACTGATTTTCTAATTAGAGCCTAAACTCATTTATTTCCCACTTCTTTTTTCACATTCAGAAATTATCTGAACAAATATCAGGCATTATTGAATAAGCTAGTTCATATTTAGGCATATTTTATGCAAGCTAGAGCCCAAGGGGCATTACAGAGTTAAAAAATATGTAACAGCAGAGAGGAAGAAAAAAAATGTAGTAATAGATGAGGAAGAAAGGACAGAGATTTGAAGAGCGACAGAGGGGCAATGAAGCAGTAAGACATAGGAAGACTGTTCCAGATGGCAGAAGCAGCAGTTGGGAGGCTCTGGCACCAACAGTGTCAAGATTGCAGGCACGGACAGTGAAGAACCAGGCACTCTGCAGGGAAGGGAGGGAGAGAGAAATACAAGGTCAGGGAGGCAGTCTGGCTCAACTGCATGGAAAACTATAAAAACCAGGCTGATGATGCTCTGTCAATGAGTCCTGTGCAGCTGGTTTACGCCTCTATAGAACTGTGCAAAATGGTGACTAAAAGGTAGCAGCCTTTCACCTCTGTGGCAGGCACCTTGTACTGCTCAGTGGAAGGTGTGCAGCGCCGCAGTTGCTCGAGCCTGAGGGATGCAGTTAGAGTGGGTTCTTGAGAAGTGATCTGCTCCTTATATTTGTGGGCAGAATGGAATGAAACCTTTAGATTCAAGTAAAGATGTTTACTGAGATTTTTTGAAGGTAGTAATTGCCTTTTCAGGGAATCAGCTTTGAAATTTGCTTTCATAAAAACAGCTTGCACAAGAACACCATTGTATTACACAGGTGACGAGACCATACCCCTTTGCTAGGGTCATTTCCTTTTGGATGCTGTAAAAATACCATATCTTGATGATAAAAGACAGCTTTTAAAACTGTTTTTCTATAGCTCAGGCAATTGTAAAAGGCTTTTCAAATGTGCATACAAGCACTTCATTTATGTGAATTAAACAAGTGGTGTATTGTGCACAAAGTATTTAAAAAATGTCTTTGAAATGTCTGTGGAGGATTTTATCATGATAGTTCCATTGTCTGCAGCGTGGTTTCACATAGATTAATCTACACACTCTTGACTGTTTCACTCATAGCTTTTGCCAGAATACCACCAGAGACCTTTGAATGGAATACGGGGTCAAGCTCTGCTGTGATCTTCATTCCACCTCCACTGACCCGAGTAGACACAAATCCTGATGTGAGTGCCCAGCACATACACACAGACGCATTATGTGCTATCTCCTCCTAGCTGAAAAACAGAAGAACTGACTATGCTGTTCAAATGCCAAGACTGTGAGTGTATTAAGGTTCTGTCCTGTACTATAAGCCCTGTCAGACAGACGTTGAGGAGGGTTTTGTGCTGAGCAGGTGGATCATTCCTCTCCTGGCAAGACAGACTTGGGACTAAGCACTAGCCTCAGTGTGTTTAAAATTATAATCAGGATGGAGCCAGTGCCATCCTAGTTGGACCAATACTCTAGTAATTGTACTGTCCTACTTTATCTGACAGTGCCTAATAAAAAGATAGCTCAAAAAAAGCATCTTGCAGTAAGCAGTTGGGAAAACAGGAAAAAATTCTTCCTAAATTCCTTTTAATTTAGGGGGTTTTGTGTGTCTGAAACACTGGATTATTTGGGGGAACAGGATCCTACAACACTGCAGATGCTGCAAGATTTTTTCCTTGATTTAAACAAGAATGGGAGCAAGTGATTAATCTTTTTCCTCACATTTTCAGATACCCTTGTTTGAACATCTGTCTGATCATATTGCAAAAAATGCTTAAGAACACAGAAGAGAGAGAGGAGGAAAAGGCTGAAAATATTGATTGTGTACTTAATTACATATAATTATGGAGAAACTGTTTCTGATAAAATAGATTTTTGTGTGTGGTATTTGTAGTGTACCCTTAGGGACGATCCCAGTCAACCCAGACTCTGGGGTTTGTCTATCACTCAGATATTGCTTCCATATTGTATTATTCTGGTAGTTCATCAATAGCAGTGAAAAGAGGTATCCGACAGCCTTGGTCTGATTTGTGATGTCTTCTCTGTTTTTTAAAATAACAAAGCTCTTCAAATAGAGAGAACATTGTTGTGTGCTTGTGTATTTTGTACTAATACACACACGTTATTAGTGATGTACTTAAGGAAGGGGAAAACCTATTGTCTGGTGTTTGGAAGTTTTCTTTTGGTTTAAACTACAGTTTAGCATGAGTCTGAAACACCTTTACACATACATAAAATGTATGTAGAACAAAAAAAGTTTCTTACACATCAAGACTACACTGTTCCTTGAACGTGACTGGATGTAGTTCAATTGCAAAAGCCTGATAATTTTTTGGTTATTAATATCCATGAGAATTGACATTTCTCATTCACTTGACTAGCCCGGTTGGCCTTGTCATTCTTCATAGGAAAATTGTAGGATAAATGGTGGCAAATTTTACCTGAGCTTAAGAATCAATTAAGCATCATGGAGAACCATCCAGCACAAGATATGACCAGATATGACTACTGTGCACTATGCATTCCATACTTTCATTTTGTTCCCTTTACCACTGTAATTTAATTAATTTAACTCGATCTTATTAATCTTTAGATAACAGTTTGATATAGAGGAGTGTACAGCTTCATTGCATGCAATGGATTTTTTTCTAAGCACCTCTTCGTGAAATAAATTTTGTCTTTTTTCCTCTCTGGGAGTGCACATAAACAGATCAAGTTTATGTGTCAGAGTTTACAATTTCTAATGTTACATTTACAGTATTTTCCTGTGAAAATAAAATGTATTCATACTACTTCGAAATATGATGTAAATTCTAATCTTGTTTCTTCTCTAATTTTGAAGTTGACTGTCACCAGCCACAGTGCTGTACCATTGGCTGCAGACGTTGATTCGGTGTCGTTTTGGCTTGAGAGGGTTTCGCGAGCTGCTGCTGTCTAACAGCGCTCTCTACTGATGGAAGGTAGAATAAACATCTCGTTGTTGTGCTTTTCTACACGCTTTTAACTTCCTTTAGAAGTTGCTAGACTGAACTAAAATAAGTATTTTAAATGTCATGACAAAGTAACAATTTCAAGATTATCTGTATAAATATATTTTATTTGCTTTCTTTTAATTTCTTATGAATTCTTTTTTACTGTATCTTACACTTGTCCAAGAGTCACAATTACATATTAAAATATTGAAGTATTTCCAAGCAGAACCTGAGTATTTGGGAAGAACTCCCACAGACTGTTTTTCCTAAATCCTTGAGCTTTTCTAGGCAGCAATTCCCCATAACTTACAAATTGACAGCAGAGATTAATAAAATATTAGACAGCATTCTCACTTAGCAAAGGAATGTATAATACCGTGCACAAAAATATGTCTACTAAAAGCTATGAAAGCGGCCAATTTCATTTATAAAGTCCTTGATTTATTTCAGCCCTGTGAAGTCTTTAAGATTACATACATAGTTGGGGTTTAATTAGTGTTATATGAAGTCAAGCAGGACAATTGTTGCCAAAAAACTCTTGTTTGGTCTTTTAATATATAAAGGGAGCATGTAAGAAAGTCTTCTTACCAAGACCTCTAGTGAAAGGAAAAGAATCAACAGTTTTAAACAGGAAGAGGTTAGATTTAGACTAGACATAAGGAATTATTTACAGTGAGGGTGGTGATACTGGAACAGGTTACACATAGAAGTTGTGGATATCTCATCACTGATCCCATCACCCAGATGGACCGGGCTTTGAGCAACTTGGTCTAGTGAAAAATTAATAGATCTAGCAAAAGAAGGTTGCGTGGGGTGATCGTTAGAGGTCTCTTCCAATCTAAACCATTCTGTGATTCTTGAAAAAGGAAGAAAGAGGGGAAGAGTGGGACTTACAATATAAATGCATAAAATCACTGTCTTGGAATCTATTCATAAAGGAGATGCAAGAGACTCCAGGTCACACTGACTCCGTGTCCTGCACTCAGAGAATTACTGTAACACCAAGCCCAGACTAATAACTGTCACTGCAAGGGAGGGAGGCGTAACTTTTCAGAATGCTTCACAGTGCACCGGACACTACTCTGCTTGTATGTTTACACTCCCTGTTGCATTTAGGGGGGAGGGCAGGGAGGAGGGTGTGTCTCTTTCCTGGGGATGTTATTTCTACTGCTTTCTGCTGCTTCTAATTCATGCAGATATTGTGTGTCTGTCCATTGCATACTAAACTTCCTTGGTCATCTACTAAGAACATTCAAGACATCTTCTCTAAGGTTTTATGTAAATCAATTAGCAAAAACAGGCCACCATAGAAACAGCAATAATAATCACATTTCTTCCATTTGAAGGACCTTCTGTCTGATTACAAAACAAGGCAGTAATAACCTCATATTCTTCCTTTAACAAGATTGAAATTGAGTGTGTAAAAAAAATCAACACAAACTCTGTCTTATTTACAGTACTGATGTTATTTGAATTAGTTTTATAATTACCCCTTTGCATTCATTTCTGTAGTTTTAATATATTTCACTATTTAAGTCAATATAGAAAAAAAGAATAGCTGGATCATAATCTCTTTCCTTGAGTAAACTACAATCACAACAATACTGAGACTTCCATTTTCTTTCCATTTCCAGCAATGAATTTAGTCTCAAACTCACACAAATTGTTTGGTCCATTTGGAATTCATATGACATTTTGCATGAAAAGCGTGAAAGAGATTTCTCTGTCCGTGTGATATAAATTATTCATCTGTGTGATTTATCAGACAGCTTTTTCTTGTAGATAAGGACTCACCTCTCATTTGCTCTGCAGATCACATAGCCTCAACAATAGAAAATGGGTTGAATCCAGCAGGAAAAAAAACAAAACAAAACACAAAAACAAAACAAAAACCCAAAAACTGAGTATCTATAGTTTGTGATAGGATTATTAAAAGAAATGCTATGACTCCAAACCTGCTTAACTTTGAATACAGTTGCTTGTGCATGAACTAGGTTATCCAGTGTGCAACAAAAATGCAAGTAGTGAAGAAGCAGATGTCCTGTTTTCAAGTGTAGCAGAGGGAGTTATGCAAATTACTAGGAGAATACACATGGTTCAGCCTTATAAAGGGTCTAGGAGACTATGGTGACTTCCTCTAATTATGTAGAGTACATTGAGGTACATTAATGAAAGAAGAGCAATTCACTTACTAGATTTTGGTTTTCTGGTTTGTTTGTTTTGTTTTGGAATAGTTTTTAGAGGATTTTATTAATTTACTTTTGTAGGACATTCTATTTAAAACCAAGTGGCAACTTCACTAACAGAATCACACAAGTGACTAGAGATTTGTGCCAGAATTGTCACATTTGAATACCCAATTCTGGCTCAGACAGTCTCTCAGTCACATATCACTTTCCCCGTTTCTGCCATTACTGCCTGAGGCATGGCACAGGGCAAGTTGCACCATTAACCTCAAGAAATATGGTCATATTTAGTTTTTGCATTTCTTGAGATTTGAAGCAAATGCTGTAATATGGCATGTATGGAGAATTCTTGCTTCTGAGTTTGCCAACTTCTGACAGACATTTTGGTATTTCTCTTCATAATCAAGTTTGAGCATTATTTCCTACTGACTGTCAGTTTCTGCCCCAACAGTGTCTATGACAGTCTGTGACCGAAGCAGCCCCTGTTGTGTGACTGGGCAGTTCTCTTGCTACTCAGAATGGTTTTGTCCTATTCATACCGTCTGTCATAAATAATCTCTGACCTCAGCTATCCCCAGAGCAAATTCCGCAATGCCAGATGAAAGGCACTAACTGTCTTGAGTAAAAACTGTGCCAGGGATAGATTGTTGTATACTACCAATATTCATGATCTGCTCTGATGATATTTAGGTTACTGATGTGGACCTGCAATAGTCATTCCAACAAACAGAAGGCCAAAAGTTTCATCATCTGACTAAAAAATCACTTGGAAAAATGTATTTTGTACACTGTGAAACTGACACTGACTTTTATTGGAATCATAGATTTCATAGGAATCATAGAATGGTATGATAAGGTGTGTTGACAATATGAAGAGAATAATATGTTCTTAAATAAGTCCATTGTTACTCTCAACTCTGAAGCTGCTGCAGTAGCATCAGTAGTTTATGGCTGTAGCTTTTGCTGTTTGTGGCTTGATAAAAGGCCTCTGTGTCACTGGAAATGGCAATAGCCATTCAAGCTACTGTCAACTTCATTGAAATTTCTACTTTTAGTTGCTGAAAAGAGTAAACTTCATTCAAGCACAGTTCAAGGTGCTAGTGACAGCAGCTAAGCAGAAGGTTTTTTTCTGTGAAAAAATATCGAAAATATTCCTATTTGTTTCCAACTCATTTTTTCTCACATCTGTGAATTGTTGAGGCTTTAAAATCCTGTCTCACGTATTAAGAAACTGTTTGGTGTCAATAATAGAGAAGGACTATGTTCATGTACATCACATGGACAAGTTAGAGACCTCCAGATAAGTCACAGGCAAAACCCCAGGTATATGATTGAATCTACTACAATGAATGACTATCAAGCATCAACGTC
The DNA here is from genome assembly GCA_013401255.1 of Urocolius indicus. NCBI lineage: Eukaryota > Metazoa > Chordata > Aves > Coliiformes > Coliidae > Urocolius > Urocolius indicus. Next base: position 103,457 of record WBNH01000004.1, on the reverse strand, counting down.
TGGAGAAATGCACTTTGGTCAAGTATTTTTTTGCATTATTCTTTATTTGTTCATGTAAACTGGATGAAATTAAGAATCTGAGACAAAACCTTGGCATTTCAAGTTTTTACTGCACAATTTTTTCTATGGGCTTTACTCAGGGTTTACACAGGCAAATTTCGTAAATGACTGTGGGTTTAAGGGTGAGTTCCCAGATCTGATTGCACTTGTAAAATGCGTATCTGGAAGAGACAAATTAATCACTGTAGGTAACAGAAAATGCAATCAGGCCTTTTGTACCAATACTAAATTTGTCTCACTGACAGAGTTCTGTAAAATTATAGGCAGAAATTATTTTCTAGATAACCTCAAATGCACCATTTTTAAATTCTCTTTCCCATTGCTTTTAACTCTGTTAAATTTTAACTCTTCAAGGCAGATGTCTTATATGCCATGTGTTTGCCTGAGGACACATTTTTAATTGATCCTGAAAGTAGATTAAAGCAGGTTTTTGGCTTAAACGTTTTGGCTATTTCTCAGAATGAATCACAAGCAAAATATGTTTTACTCACATTAAAAAAATTAAAGAGAGAGAAGTGCCAGCACCCCCATGTTTAGACTGCCAACTCAGACAGACTCACACTGGAACCCATTCAGACATGCATATTGTCCTACAAAATGTTATCTGAAAAGTTTCTACTAATTTAGCAGTTTGGCAATCATATTTTTTTAAGATTGTATTTACCTCAAGTTAACTACATCCTATGGCTTTCAGAGGTTAACCTGACAAATTTTTTCTTCTATGTCCTTCAGTTTCTGTCTGAACACAATGACAACTGATCAGAGCTTCTCTGACATACAAATCTCTACAGCTTCCAGGAGTAATACAAATGCAGGAAGGAATAGTCAGGTTGCTGCCTCTCTTGTTCTCTGAAAACAAGTCTTAGTGAAAAGTATCAGAATAAGATCACAGAGCTGTTATAAGAGTAATGAGCAGGGAACTTTAAAAAGGCAGAAGCAAAGAAGAATAATCAGAGATACAAAAATTAGAGAGTGACAGAATGATAAAAAGGAGTAACAATGGTAAAGAATTTCTCAAGCACTTGGGATGAAGTTATAAGAGCAGAATAACCAGGAGACAAGGGCTCACTGAGTTTGGTGTAGTACATAAGGTAAGACACAGAACAAATTCTTTTGTACTCATTTTTCCTGAATTGTGCTTGGGATGTGCTATATTTTTGGCTCAAGCTTATGTAGACTGAAAGCAGAGAAGTAACAATCTATCAATATCAAAAGGCAAACAAAAGGCATATGCTGTGGAGAACGTCTCAGGAAAGTCTCAGGATGTGCTGAAGAGAGTAGCCCATGCAATGAAGTTAGTTTAGAATCAACTTGCAATTTTACCTGCTTATTCTCTTCCACACTTATTTCCTGCTGAAACAGGGTCTTATACAAAAGGAAACAGTGTACAAGCCTCTGAAAAGATTTCATATGTCTATATTTACAGGCTAAAATAAACTCATTCATGCAGCCTTAAGTATGCATTTGCCAAATTCTATAAAGCTTATTCCTTAGTGTGGTTTTAAATGCAGAGATAATGTTGTAGGACTTAAAATCCGACTCTTCAGACAGGAGAATGCAAGTGTGTTAGTTGTTTTTAGACTACACGACTAGTCAGGTCATGTTGGGTTACCACTGAAAAGCAAGAAATGTTTGTAGAGCACACTGTCATAGTTCATAGCAATTAGGTGGCATGACAGTTTCTATAGAGCTCCTAGATCTTAGTAAGTATTTTAAATCCCTGAATCCATCCCAACTCTTAACCTTTTGAATGGCCATGGAAATAGACTGTTGAGGGGCAGCAAAGCTTGAATGTTATGATAGATGAATGTATCAATATGGCTGTAGTTTCACATTCTGGGTTCTATAGACCAAAAAGTTTAGAGTGTCACTTCATTTATTTTCTTAGTGCATTATGTATTCAAAAGCACACAGCAGCTGGTTGTGTTAGTTCCAGCTGGTGATACTGTGTGCAGGCAGAGAAGGAACAAAATTGCAGCATCAGATCAGTGAACACAACTGCACGCCAAGGGGCCAAGGCAGCAATATAAAACTGATTGTCACTGCAATTCAGTATCTAGGCTTTTCTACTCCTTGCATTTCTCCTCTGAGTGACAATGAGAAATGTTTAGTGCAGTGTTTGGTTTCTCTTGACAAGACTGAGGAGGAGAGGAAGTTTGAGAAAATAAACATATGCTGGAATGATTTCTGAATGGTATGGGTAATTGAACAGTTTTGGGGTAACTATTAGAAATAAATGTTCTTTAAAATGAAGTAGAAATGCACCTACTCAAAAGGCTTTAGTGAAACTTATAAAAGAAGAATAAGGAATAATTTGTTGATTAACTTTTCTTACCTATGCAGCTTTCAGCATCTTGACACTGTTAGATCAACAGAACAAAGAAACTACTTCCTTGGATTTCTAGCCATTTATTTCTCTTATTAGTGATATGCATGTGGTACAAGTCACAGTATCTTACGTGACCAAGCTTTTTGAAAGAAAAAATGTTTGACATCATTTCTTTCCTTACTTAGAAAGCGCTACATTTTAAATTAAAATATATACTTTTTTTTTCTTATCATAAGAAATGTGTTGAGAAATCTTAGAAACTATCAGATGTTGTATACTATTAGGATTTTCTTGGGAGTCATTGTCTTGCCTAAGCTAAAAATGAACAAATAAACCTTCCACATATGCCTGTAACTCACAGCTAAGACTTTTCAATTACAGCCATATTAATGAAGCCAAACAATTCAATACACATGCCTTGTAATCTCTTTAATCTTTTTCCAACATAACCAATTATTCATGTCACCTAATCTCATATAAATATTTTAATGCAGTTGTATATTAGTATAATTTCAACATATGATGGTGTAAAGTCAGCAGTGGGGTCCAGTCTAGGGCTTTGTGGCATTTTTAGCTTCTTTCTTGTTGGGCTTTTATTTCATATTTAAAAAAAAATAGTCTCTATTTTAACAAAAATGCTAGACATTCTTCCATAGTACTTTAGCATAGAATTACCTAATGCTACTGAATTTATTGACCAGGGATCTCAATCTGTTATTCTAACGTGACTGCATTTCCCCATGGTTGAGGTTTGTAGAGGTGCACAGATGGGAACAGATGTTGCAAGGTGTAGAATGTATTAAATGGGTGGATCTGTTTCCCAAGCCCATCAGAGACACCATGAGACCAAGTCATAAAGCAGGGTGGCACTAGAGCTGCATAACACACATCAGGAATCAACACAGATCAATGGCCTGCACTCACGGCAAAGAGCATAACTATGCTTTGAAGCCTTTGTTCTCCTTCTTTATGTCCACTCTAACTATAAAAGCAGCAGTTGAGCAGAGACTCAATTTTATGCAGCCATATAACCACCAGAAGAATAAGTATCCTTGCTGTGCCCTTCTAACATCCATGAAGAGTTCATTTTACTAAGCCTACCAGATATTTGGCATAAAATGAAAAACTTGCTTAGGACTGATGAGAAAAATGTTCATATAGTACTTTTTGGTAGAAAACAACTCTTGCAGCTTAACTGTTTTACAATGATCTTTTATCATTTTTAAGGGAAAAAAACTCATATTAAAAAATAACTATGAAAAGGTGTACTTGTTACTATTTCTTAAAATCTTAAGAGAGATAAACATTTTGTGCTGTATTTTTTTTCTTTCCCATTTAATTTGTTCTCAAATATTCACCTTTTCAGCACAACACAAAAAGGTTGTTCTTTGACATTAAAAAAAAGAGTGAATATTTTTGGTTGCCAGCATGACACTGTTCAGAAGATAAGGCAGATATTGTAAGAGTAGATATTCAATATTTCAGAAAAACAATCCTTTTAAGACATTAAGCAGCATCTCACAACTCTGATCACTCTTCAAAATGTAGAAATGGGGGTGAAATCTATGTATTTATTCACTTTCAAATATGAATGGGTGTCTGAAGAAAGATAAATGAAGCTGCAAATTATTTCAGAGATTTTTTATGTCTGAATTATATTCTTGAAGAAAGGATATTTATATGCAAAACATTACTGATTTTTAAACTAGAATCATAGAACCACAGAATATCCTGAGCTGGAAGGGACCTATGAGGATCCTTAATTTCAGCTTCTGAGTCCACACAGGGCAATATAAAAGTTAAATCATATATCTAAAAGCACTGCCCAAATACTAACCAAACACTGACAGGCTTAGGGATATGATTATTTGTTCCAGCACTTGAACAACCTTTCAGTGAAGAACTTTTTCTTAATATCCAATCTGAACTTTCCCTGACACAGCTTTAAGCCATTTCCTCGTGTCCTATAGCAAACATCAGAGAGAAGACATCATAGAATCAGAAAATAATTTGAGTTGGAAGTGACTTTGAAAGGTCATCTAGTTCAATCCCCATTAAATGACCAGGGGCATCTTCAACTAGATCAGGTTGCTCAGAGCCCCATTCAACCTGACCTTCAATATCTCCAGGGATGGGGCTTCCATTACCTCTCTGGGCAACTTGTTTCAGTGTTTTACCACTCTCATAATAAAAAAAAATCTAGTCTGATTCTTACTTCTTCTAGTTTAAAACCATCACTCCTTGCCCTATCACAAGTCCTATTAAAAAGTCTGTCTCTCTTTCTCATAAGTACTTGAAAGTAAGTCTTAAGTACTTGAAAATCCACAATAACATCTCCCCAGAACCTTCTCTGTTTCAGGCTGAACAACTCCAGCTCTCTCAGCCTTTCCTCTCAGGACAGGAGCTCCAGTTCTTTGATCATTCTCCTGGCCTTCCTCCAGACCCTGTCCAACAGGGCCATGTCTCTTCTGTACTGAGGACTCCAGAGCTGAACACTGTACTGCAAGTGGGGTCTCGGAGAGTAGAGTACAAGAGTAGAATCACTCTCCTCAACCTGCTGGCCAAACTTCTTTTGATGCAGAACAGGATACAGCTGGTTTTCTGGGCTGTGTGCACACATTGATGGGTCATGTCCAGCTTTTTATTCACCAGTAACCCCAGCAACTCTCACGATACTTACCCTCATGGCGAAGCTGTAGACAGCAATAAGTTTACCTTTCAATCTCCTCTTTTCTAAACTGAACAAACCAAGTACCTTTGGTCACTCCTAATAAGTTTTGCTGTCCAATCCTTTCACCATTTTCTTGTCATCCTTGGGCATGTTCCAGTGTTTCTAGACCCTTCCTACACTGTGGAGCCCTAAATGACACACAGTACTCTAGGTAAGACTGCACCAATGCTGAGTGTAGTGAGACCACTTCATTTGACCAGTTAGTTATACTGTGCTTAATGCACCCCAGGAAAATGTTGACCCTTTTGACTGCCAGGGCACAATGTTGACTTATATCAACATCAACCAAAACCTGCAGATTCCTTTCTGAGGGTTGAACTCCATCCTCCTGTCCCCTGGTCTATACATACATCCACCAAATTGCACCATCCCAGCTGCAAAATCTGGCATTTATCCTGGCATTAACCTTCATATGGTTGGTGATTGCCCAGTGCTCTCATCTGCCGCAATCTCTCTGTAAAGCCTCTCTATTCTCTAGGGAATAAGTGGATCCTTCTAATCTAGTAGCATTGGCAAACTTGCTTTGTGTGCACTCCACTCCTCATTCCAGGTCACTGACAAAAAAAATGAAGAGAATCAGCCCTCAAATTGAGCCCCAGGGAACACCACTAGTGACTGACCACAAGCCAGATGTTACCCCATTTACTTTGAGCTTGATCTGCCAGTTGTTCACTCATCATATTGCATATACGTCTAGCTGTATGCTGGACATTTTGTTCAGAAGGATATTGTGAGAGATAGCATCAAAACCTTTGTTAAAATGTGGTGTTCTTAACATGAGAGTGAATAGTGCTTTCAGTGAAAAAAAATCATACTGTATATAATATGATCTACTATTTCATGAGAAGTACCAAATACTAAAGAAATTTTAAATAGTGTAGTGCTTTAGCCCTGGTTGACAATAACCAAACCACACAGTTACTCACTCCTCTTCACCACAACAGGATAGAGAGGAGAACCAAGAGAGAGTTCCAGATCTTTGTGGGTTGAGATAAGGACAATTTAACAGAACAACACAAAGAATAAGGAACTCTAAAGATGGCCAAGGGATACAGAAAACAAGCGATGTACGATGTAACTGCTCACTGCCTGCAGCCAGACACTCAGCCCAACAGAGAAACTGCAGCTCTCACACTTGCCGCCTTGCTGCCCTGATGTCCTGAGCTGACATCAGCAAGGCATTGAATGGCCTGGCCATGCTCCCTCACAGCATCTGGGGAAGCTTGACCCTATCACTGCCAAATCCAGGACAAATATAAAGTAATATAACATCTTTTTTAATTAGAGAAAATAAAAAGCAACAAAAAAAAGAAAACAACAAGCTTCACTTTCCAATAAATACTATCTGGTCTTCTTAACCTGTTTATGCCCTTTGCTCCTGAATACTACAGAGACCTGTCAGGTACCACAGTTTAACCAAGTAAGCAATTGTTTTTTCAATTAATTGCTGGAACTTGAAACACTGCCTGGGAGGTTGTGGAGGACTTCAAGAAACTATTTTTTTCTGAGGCAAATATATGACATTCACTCAGTGGATAACAAACACTGTAAGTGTATTAAGTCTTCATATTTTTGCAGCACTGAAATGTAAGCATTAGGAGAAGTTGATGTGTAAACATGATTTAATTCATCCTCTGTTTAAGACATCCAGGTGTGAAATAAGTAACAGTACACTAGGGTTAATGATTTCACTGCAGTCTAGGAATCCCCTCAGCAGGAGAAGGGTTATTCTGTTTTACTTCTTCAAATAAAAGCTGTTCAAAGACTCCAGACAAGGAAAAGTTTAAATGTAGCCAGGGAGAAATATAAGTAGAGTATATTACAGTAAATAAAAAGAATTTGTGATCATTCAATAAAGAAATAAAATATCTTCTTACTACAGTTCCTCACTTAACAGAGGGGAATTTGTTTCTATTTTTAAAGGCTTATAAGCATTATTGTTGGTTTTGTTGCTACTGTTGCTGTCACCATTATTCTCCTTTCTATCGTATTTTCCTTACCTCTCAGTAGCTGTCATTAGAATGCAAAACTCTTTTCCATTACACACTTATTTTTCCCATACATCAATGGCATGCTACAGAATGCAGCTCTCGCTTGATTTTTGTCCCATATGCCCCAGAATTGGACTCCATGTTTTCTCCAAAGGCTCAATACATATAATGTCCCTGTGAAGTTTCAGCTGTCTTTTCTTCGCTATTACACTGAAGTTGTCCCTCTGGAGAATATTTTAACAATTAATAGTAAATATTTTACAACTGTGTGCTGTTATTCTTCTTTGGTAAGAATTAACAAGCACTAGTCTTGATCTATTGTGTTTTTGTTGGGAGGAAATTGGGAGGAGAGGAAGGGCTGCAGTAATGGCCCCTGTAGGAAACTGCTCAAAGTCTCCCTGGCTCCCAGTTGGACCCACCTCTGGCTGAAGCCAACCCAAACAGGCACCTCTGCAATTGCTATTTAAGAAGGAAAAATCTACAGCAGGAAGAGGAAGTCGGATGGGAGAGAAACAGTCATGTGGTCACCAAGATCAATGAGGAAGGAAGGGAGGAGATGTGCCAGAGAAGAGACCTCCCTGCATCCCATAGTGAGATGGCAGCTCTCCACCTGCAACCCATCAACTGTCTTACATGGAGGGACCCCACACTGGAGCAGTGGAAGAATGTTGAGAATTCCTCCTCTGCGGAAGGAGTGACAAGAGTCTCTCTGTGAGAGATTGACTGCAACCACCGTTCCCTGCCTTGCTGCGCCACTGAGCGGGGAGGACACCAGGAACAGAGTTGAACCCAAGAAGAAAAGAAGGAGTGAGAAGATTTCTCATCATCCTACTCTGCTTTTCATTTCTGGTGGTTGAAATTGATTTTTTTTTCCCCAAGTCAAGTGTTTTGCACGTGACCATAATTGTTGAGTGAGCTCTCCCTGTCCTTGTCTCAACTCACAAGACCCTTTGTTATCTTTTCCCTTCCCTATCCCACCATGGAGGGGAGGATTGAGTCAGTGTCTGCATGGTGTTTTGTTTCCATCTAGTTTCATTGTGCAAGGCAGTGGTCATGTGAAAGCTTCTCATGAGAAGGAGGCAAGTGACCAGAAAATGAGTTCTACTCATGTGAGATTCTATGCCACAAGAGGAGTCTTCAACTGGTAATATGGCTGGTCTTAGATCATGAGACAGGAAGCCCTTGCTGATTACATAATCTCTAAAATTCCAACTTAAAAAACACATGGAAACAAAGATCCACTGTCCCAACAACAGTTAAACACTCCAATGATCAGCACAACTGAAAACCAGGAATACACTGTGATTTTGTTGTTATGTGGTATTGCAAGAGCTAAGTATATACTTTACATTTTCAGTTATATCTATGTTAGTTATATCTTGCAGCCAGTAGTGAAAAATAAATTTCTTCTCATATCTGATCTATTGATACTTACGATTTGAGTCATGTTATGTTATTTCGTTCAGCATGTCTCAAGGCACAAAATTTTACAAGATTAACTGTGATTCATGAAGTATATTTTCCAGAATAAGCATTTGGGTTGTTGTTTGGGTGCTTTGGTTTTTTTTAAATGCTTTTCCTTAATTTACTTGAGTGCATTTTTTATTGTTAGCAAAGAGGTGTGTAATATATATGACTGACTACCCTTAACATGTTTCCTACTCTTCTAAACTTCTCTCTTTTTTTCTAGTGCCTTTTATTCAATTCTTCTATCTGTTTAATCTTTTTTTTCTCTGAAGAATCACTTTTCTACCAGCCTTTTAAAAATCATTATTGAATCTCTCTATTTCCAGAAGGCTATTTTCCTGAGATGCTGAAAGCACTGTTCAAGGAGAGAATATATTGCTATCTTTCATTTTCTGACCTTTCTTTGTATGTCCTAGTTTACAAATTTTACGTCCCACTGAGTTGCTCACCAGTTGTTTAAATCTTCTGTTTTTTTTCTTCTAGAAAATTGCACAATTAATTAAAAACTGTCAAACCAGTCCATGTGTAAAAACAATTGTAAAACTGAGTGAACTTGATATTTTAAGTAGTTCCTACCTACACTTCCCCTTTTTGAGAAACTCTGTCTTCTTGCTGAAGGATTTTCATAAAATAACATTTCAGTAAAACATAGTTTCATAATAGATTTTCATAAAATAACAAAACATTTTCATTAAATAACATGATCACTTTGGTTACTAAGTTTTGTTCTCCATTTCAAGTCCTTTCCTCAAAGCTGTATAATCCTACCAACAGAGCAGAGCTATGAAACAAAATACAAGTGATGAAACAAAATATAAATAAGGTCTCAAAATATGCAGATAAAAGTGAATTTGATTACAAGTTCCTCTATCTGAACCTGTTTCAGAAGCCATTATTTCCATCAATTTTAGAGCACCGTTTTACATTTGCTAATTATTTCACATCTGTAAAACATAAGTGCTAGCTTCAAAGATGTCTGCAGAGAGATAGTATTAAGTACTGACACTGCTACACTGATTATATGAGCACCTGCCTTGAAAACAATTTGGAGACCTTCATACTAATTTAGTGGCATATACCCTTCAACAACAAAAAATAGAGTAGAAATGTCAAAGGACATTAGTGCTTAGTAGAATAACAAAGTTCTGGTGCAAAAGTATTCTCATTCAAAGTGGAATTGTAATTTGTAAATATACTTGAAAGCAGTCATCTGTAACACTTTCATAAATTAAAAGCTACTCTAAGCCAGAGCTTTAGTGCATTTTGGTGGCCTAGAAAACATTCATTCTGGGTTGATCATCAAAGTGGACTGACCATTATTTTAAGAAACACTTCAGAATGAGGGCTAATCGGCCTGGCAAAAGTAGCTTGTATGGGGAAAATACCTTGTGTGTATTTTTATACTGTAGTCCTCTAAATCAAGCTCAGCTGCCCAGTCTGTAAAGCGCTGAAGCATCATCTTTTATTTACTGGGGAAAACACCAGGTTCAAGTGAATGCTTTAACTTTCCTAAACAAAGAAAGAGGTATGCTTTGGTATTAAGCCAAGATACAGTCTGTTGCTTAGCCACAAGTCTTTAGATTACAACAGTTTAAGTTACCATATAAATATTATATTAATAAATACAAATATTTTATCAACAGCTTAAATAATCACAGGGAGAATGGAGCATAGAGTTGTGCAGGTCAACACTGACAGCAGTTAAGCTTTTATGAAACTTGGATGTGAATTGCTTATCACTGCGATGGTGTCTGCATAGCTGATAGCATGGCTAGCAGCAGCGATGGTCCAGCTACAGTCAGAAACTGAGCAACCAACACCAGAGAAGTTCATTAAGGACTGNGCAGTGAGCCCTCCCTGCCCTTGTCTTAATCCACAACAACCTTACTTATCTTTTTACTCCCATTTTGCTGGGGCCTCCGCCATCCTAACGAGGGTGGGGGTGAATGGGGGCACCGAGCGAGAGACTGTCGTGGTGCTGCTGTGCTAGCTGGGCCAAACCACGACAGCTTGAAATTACACCCTTCATCACTGCCCTTTCCATGCACTGCTCTTGCTCTGCTGTTAATAATGTTCATGTTGCCAATTCAGTCTGTCTTTATGAATCCCATTTGATCCAACACATGGGAAATGTCTCATGGCACCATCCACATATGTAGTGTTTTCTTCTCACAAGTTATACATTGCACTTCTCAGTCTCTAAAAGCTTTGTACCAAAGCAGAGTCCTGGGAATTAAGCACAGTGAGTATTGACTTGTTCTTTCAAGAAGGCTGGTGAAATACAGAGTAACTTGATGACCCTTGACATCAAAGCAATGCATAAAAGTGTTGATAAACCGAATTGATTTGTGAAACAATCAGATCCATCACTTTGCTACAGTAGATTTCAGCAGGACAAAAACTATTATCTTTCAGATAGCCAGACAGAACACTTTTACTACAGCATGAGATCTTATTTTTCTGGCTTCACCAAGGGATATGAAAAGAGATACCTAAAATCTAAAAGTTTACAGTAGTATTACAGTGTTATGAAGCGGAATTGAAAATATAATACATTTGGAAAACCAAGTAGTAGCTTTATCTCTTTTCAAGAGGCATAAATGTGACATGATCCTATGAGACCTGATCTAGATGAATCTGCTTCTGCAGGGGAGTTGGACTCAATGATCTCTAAAGGTCCCTTCCAACCCGACCATTCTATGATTCTATGATAAAACTCTCCTAAGTTTTACATAAGAAAAAAATGAAAGACAGTTTGCTAAGACTCTAGACAATCCCATGATGCCAATGTGCTTTGAGTGCAATGTGCAGTTCTGGTCTTCATATTGTAAAACAAATGTAGCAGAACCAAAAAAATGCAGCGCAACAATTCAAATCAGAGCTATAAAACATCTTTCATATAAGGAATGATTAAATAAAACCGATCTCTTCTTCCTAGAAAAAGGTCACCTACAGCCATATGTATCAGGAATCTTCAAAACTATGAGTGGCAGAGAAAAAAGGTTACTCATTATTTCTTCGGGTACGGGACACTTCAACATCAAGTGAAAGCAACAAGATGCAAGTCAGTTCGCCTTTACCTAGGCTAGAGATCAGCTGCAGTACTTCTTGCTGTTGGGTGCTGTGAGTTGAGTTTTTACAGCAGAATTTGTACAAAACGATGGGGAGAATCCACAAAGAAAAATATTTTTTTAAAAAATCACCCTCTCAGGAAGTCTTTTATTTGTTGGAAGTTCTTCTAGCAGTGTCCAGACATTTGTCACTATCTGCTGTTGGAGTCAGGACTAATGTAAGGTGGACTAGTTGATCAGCCCAGTTTGGTCATTCCTGCTTTATTCTGTTGAGTTACAAAAGTCATTTTGAGTAGCTGAAGGTTTATGTATATTATTTACACTTTAAGAATACTTAAACACATTTTGCATGTAAATTTGTATCAGTGTAGAAAAAAAGATAATACTCTAAAGCTGGACAGCCATATCCTCTATGTAACAAGGATTGTTCAGTTATATTCAGGTATTTTTCACAGTTTAAGTCAGGGGGATTATTTCACAAGAGTGAAAGCAAAATGTGAAGTTACTGAAAAATATTTTAAAATATAAATCTTCTAAAAAAAAAAATCACAGCAATCAAACATATTGTTCCTAATTTAGTAGGCTGACAATAGGAGAACATCCTAATATATGTAAATGACATTGCCATTGAATGCCTGGCAAAGCTGAAAAGGCAGAAAGAGCCTATTGTCAATGAAGTGGGAAAATGCTGTACTTGATTTAAAGCAAACTAGTCAAAAACTGGTCATGTGAAAACAAATTATTACTAACAGGTTAAAAAATATTACAGCATACACCCACACCCTATTAGAAGGGTATTAATAGGAATAAAGAATGCCATACTTCTGTACGAATATTTATCTTTGAGCTTAGCAACAGATGCAAATGAGATGGAGATATAAAAGTCTAATATATTTAGCATATTTACATCTTTAGATGTTACAGAATAGACTTTGTTTTCAATTACCTTTACAATTACTGATATGTACTTCTCGCTGTTAAAAAACCCTAAGGGTGCCCCAAACCAGTGTATGATATTCTTCACCTCAGTCAATGAACTTTAACAGAAACCAATGCATTTTAACTGAATTTTTGTTTATCTCAAGCAGCACATTTTAATGAAATCAATACATTCTTGCTGAAAGCCTCATGAATCCATTGGAAAGAATATATTTTTACTGAAACCAATATACAGTTTTCTAATGTCTGTATGTTTTAGTGAAAGCATGGCAATGCATTTTAGCTGAAACCAATATGTTTCTCCAGGGCTGATACCAAAGAAACCTTATTTTACAGTGAAACAAATGCATTCTTACTGAAACTAATATTCCCTATTCCTGAGCCAGCATTGTCAGACTAAATTAACACTATGTTTTATTTTATTGAAGAAATTGCATGCTTTCAAGATTATCCTAAAATAAGAAGTTTTGCAAAGCTTACATTTTAGTATGTATATAAAATAAGAAGTAGATCATAAGAAGTCATTCGCAGATGGATCTGCCTCCTTTTATGTAGTCTTGCAACATATAAGCATTATAACAAATGAGTAATGATATGAGTTTATTTTCATTCTCAATAGACTTTCACTAAATCCTTTTTTCCACTTTATATGCAAACTGACTTAAAATAAGTCATCATTATGGGTGATTTACACTTCAGAGCAGAGGAATAGAGCAGTGGTTAATGATTTTATTGTAGACTAGATATGATTTATTATGCAAGAATGTTTTATAAGAATTGTTTTTGTTACATCAGCTTTGGTATTTTTCTTGACATTTTGACTAAAGATGTGTTGATCTGCATTACTTAGAAATATTTTGAGTGGTCTGGTACATGTAGCTAATGATATGTGATTCTTCTGTTTTAATAGATGCAATTAATGTAAGTTAGAAATCTCCATCTGAATTTCAACAGACCTGAAGAAATGCATAATCTGATTAAAATTTAGATATAGTTTTTCTTTCTTTATCTTTTCAGTGTAAAGAGATAAAGTAAGCAATACAGTGACTTTCAATAGTATTGTTTCAGCATTGCATGATACAGCACAGAACCACATCGTTGATAAACAAAAAAGACCGATTTTATGCAATTACTGTTCTCACCACAGATACATCAAAATATTCTTTTCAGTTAAACCAAATGTAGTATCATTTCCTAATAAGAATCCAACTGTGACCAAAGATTAAAGGAGTTTACTCAGTAAACTAAAAACTGAGTTGTGTGACTGCAGTATGTTACAAGGTAGAAGTCCAGATCCTAAATCAGCTCATTCACAAAACCAAGAGGGCAAAGGGTTTTGGCAACTGCTATGGAAAAGATATTGAAATTATCAGTGTTAAATAGCTCAGAGCTGTAGTTGATTTCCTTAAGATGACCTTGACTGAGGCAATCCTAAGGGTTTTCCATTACAGTATTCGCTTCTGACACCGCTGTTCATGGGTTCCTTGCTGAAATACCAAAGGCATTAGCAACAAGCAACACAGAGCATTCCTACTTCATCAGCTCCAGTTCTATGTTCCCGTCTATGCAAGTGGCATCCTGATATTTCAGGGGCTGAGGAAAATACAGTCTAGCCATAGCAAAGTTTGCTATGCCAAGCCTCCTGGTTTACAGAGCTGACCTACTTTCAGTCCTTACAAAACTAAAATGAACATTTTATCTCTGAAGTTACGTCTAATCACATCTTCAAAAAATTTCTTTCCCTGCTAATGATGTTTGAGAAATAATAAATAAAATGTAAATGCAATGGAAAGTCAGAGGGAAAATGCAATATTAAGGAAAAAATATAGTCCAATTAAAATGATTAGCATAGAAAAGGGTAGTCTATATTCCTACTGTAGTTGCTCACTCAATGTTTTTCTTCATGTACAATAGATTGCCTTGGGGGTGATTGATCTGTTTCCAGAAAGGGTAATCATCAGTTTCCAAAGAATTTAAAAGACAAAGTGTAACAAGACCATGCACTGTACTAGTATTGGATTTTTCCTCTCCTCATTATTTAGACCCCTCTAGCAATTTTCCCTTAATAAGTTCCTGTAGTGCTTTGCTGGATTCCTTTTTCATGTGGCATATTTTATTCTTCTCAGTGAATATGGTCCACTCGTCTTAACATGGCTTCTGCACCACCTCTTTCTAATTACTGTTCTTGATGTCATACAAGTTTTGCAAGTATTGTATAAAAACTGCCCTTCTTATATTTATTTTAGAATCCCACACAATGAGAAAGGATAATGTTAGTTGCTTGATTTCATCCTTTTCTATGCAGTTTTTTTAACATGATTTTTAAAAGATTTGAACTTGTAGTATAATCTTAACACAAATAGCTATACAACAGATGCTTTAATGCAGGTGAACTAAAATCAAAGCAGAAAATAATTTTAGCCCTCCATTTTAATCTCAGGTATCAATTGCAAGTTTTCATGATCACAGAAGCAAACAAGTCTTAAGTTTGTTATTATTTTTAAAGGCATTTAGGATCATTCACAGGAAAGTGTGAATCTGGATTCCATAATCATCTTAAAAGTACATTTAATAGTAATGTCTCGTAGTGTTGACATTCAAATAAGGCTCAAACTATTGGTTGATCAAGCACAGAGCACATGGGCATACTATGTATGCTTCATGGATGTAATGCAAAGGCCATGATAAGGATCATTAAGAGGATATACAGTCACAGCCTCCTGTCTTCATTTTAATGATCTCAATTAAATCAAAAAGGTATGAAAAAAAGGTGCAAGATACACTTATATCTTTGGGGACTTACCTTTAAATTAGAGATTCAAGTATTTTGTGTATAATCACAGGAAGATTACAGAGGACTTGATCATGGTCCTTAAAAGTCAACTGAGGGAACAGATTTGTGTGAGGAAGTATCTTACAAATCAAGAAGTAACGAAAATCAAATGTGTGAAACTGATACTAAGCATGAAATAAGAGACAGGAGTACTATTCCAGTAAAATAACAACTCAAACAGAGTCTGAAAAACAGAGTAAGAAAATCAGGAAACCTTCCCTACCTTATTACACATAGGGGTAGACAGACCATGATCAGCAACTTAATCAGCTCCTTAATCTTAAGTGCTCTTTCAGACTCTACTCCTATTCACAACACTATTTACTTTCCTGCTATTCATTGCGGTATCATCACCTCTTAATGCTCACAATGATTCTTCTCCTGAAGACCAATTATTTTTAAGAGACTGAAATTTCACTTGGCCTCTCTCTTCTGCATATTCCTTCCACTGTTATGGCCTTCTGATACACAGGAAAATGTATTTTATTTCTATATAGTTCATACCTACTTCAAAGCTAAAGGAAAGATCTCATGGGATAAGGTAGAGACAAATAAGAGTAAAAAGAACACCAACAACTATCATCTTCATAAAGGAGAGATCCCTTCACATTATCCTCTTTATGTCAGCTAATATCACAGTCATTTCCTTCATCAGTTGTCATATTTATGCCATAGGCAGCCTCTAAAATACCATCTCTTTTTGTTCCTGCCCCTCAAAAAGCTTTCCTAGCTGATGATGGTCAGAAACAACACTTTCTCAGTAGATGCCAAAATCACTGATATCACTGATATCAGTGATATCACTGCGGCTACATTGCTTTGCACAGAGTAGGTTCAAAGCAAAGATCATCTGAGACAAAACGTGTGGATAACAGAAGTTAAGGAAATAACGGTATCTCAAATTTATTTGTGAAAGTATTCTGCAAACAGTTTATTGGCCTGTGTTTGAATAGATAAAAGTATTGTATGGTTATGACAGGCCAAAGTCATATAAAGTTAACGTCACATGTTAAAAAACATTTTCAGATTATCGAAGAGCACAAAAAATATCTGCTTATAGGTTGTTCCTTTATGAAGTGTGCAGATTTGACAGTTATCAAGCAGAGAAAAAATGTAATATTTGTAAATGTAAAGCTACATTAAACACTGCAAACACAGAGTTTGATATCTAAATGAAGTAACACCTCTAATAATGATGCACTGAGCTTTATTAAAAATGTTGAGTACTTCATATCCCATGGAGTGCTTTCTATTGAAGTACTAGCACTCGATAAGCTATCTTCTTCTAATAAATGCCTAAAAAATGCCTTAAATACTCAGCATGTTCACATTGGGATACTCATGTAAAGCTATGTCTTATGTTGCTCTGATAAGACAGAACAGTCTTTGTTGTAATCAAAACCTCAATTAAAAGATAAATGTAACTCTCCTTAAAATCAGTGAAAATATTTGCATCACTTCAGTAAGTCTTGTATCCAGCCACAAATGATTGCTATTATCTCCTTCCTCTTAATTTCTGAAGGATGCGACATACTGGGAAAAAAAAAAAAAAAAAAAGAAGAAAAAAAAAGAGGCACAAGGCAGTGTGTCCCATGTGGTACACTGAGAATAAATTGTCCCAGGTTGAAATTCACTTTTCAGTTATTTGGTCCCTGTATACTGTCATCTGTGTGCGTCTAAGACTCAGAAAAATTTGCTAGCTGGCAAAGCCTGGTTGCAAACAAATCAATGGTTTTCATTTTGCTGTTGGCATGCCTGACAGGGTACATGACTATTAGATGTCAGATTCTTTTTAGACTGGATTTATTGATCAAGTCTATCCAGAATGTTTAAAGCCCTCCCTTGTGTTTTGAAGTATATAGAAATGTCTTGCTGCTCAAAGTTCCACAGAAGCTGAGTTACTCATTTTCACTTATCATTAGTTTCCTTACTGGCAGCTGTATGGTAATAATGTCTCTTTTCTTCCTTTCAGCCAGCTTCTGTCAGATATATCCAACACATACCTTTATATCCTTCACTTACCTGTACACATTAAATTTTCTCACAAAGGATTGGTAAAATGTTCTAAACAAGGTAATTGTGGTTACTGTTAATAACCATCTTTTATGGACCTTTCAAATACATCCTGAAGAACTAAGAACATTGTTCTAAGAGCAAAAGGATAGACTGATAATCCTTGGTTTGCACCTTTCCATGTTCATTCACAGGTTTTGTTCAGAATAATGTTTTTTCTCACTAGAGAGTAGAATCTGGAATGCTATTGAAATTCCAGCCCTCTGGCATTTCCCTTTTACCTTAGATATGTTGCCTACCAACTCTGTTACCCTTTAAATACACAGTGAGTTGCAACGTGTCAGTCAATCCTGCATCCAACATATCATGTGTTTGTTGTGAAAAGGTCTGAGCCTATAGCAACAATTTGTATCTTTTATGCTTTCCCTGTCTGACCTGATATTTCACACAATTAACTGAATTTTCCATAACTGGCTGTACTCCTGCAACATGTACTTATTCCATAGGACCCTGAAGAACACCATGTATCATATCATACAATCATGCAGTCATAGAATCATAGAATGGTAGGGGTTGGAAGTGACTTTTAGAGATCACTTAGTCCAACCCCCCTGCAGAAGCAGGTTCATCTAGATCAGGTTGTGTAGGAACATCTCCAGGCAGGTCTTGAAGACCTCCAAGGAAGGAGACTCCACAACCCCTCTGGGCAGCTTGTATAACATTGTCAATTCACATATGCTGGTGTATGGCCCAAGATTTACCGAAGTAGCACATCACTTCTTCCCAAGAGCTGGGAATGGCATTTAGGCACTTGGGCTTTCTGCTCTTAGTATACTGTGTACATGTCTTTACTGTGCTGTAACTTATTGCTGTCTTGGCAGTCTCTGTCAAAGATAAATTCAAATGCATCTGTGCCCTGATTTATTTCCAAGAGCACGCACAGGTCTGCTATGAGTGGAAAGCTCACACAAACTGTCTGTGAATGAGAAGAGCTGAGTCATTTCTTGTTCTCAACTAGAAGCAAACCACGTTTCAAATGTTTTAAATCCTCCTTCTTTATACGTCTCTGAGAACTAATGCTGACTTTTCCCAAACAAAATTTGATTTTCTGACGCTTCACAGAAAGCAAATATATATATACCATGAAAAAGCAGATTCTGTGTAGGTTCACATGAATGCTTACAGAATAAGCAGTGCAGTTCACTTGGCTCCACTCCTCATTTTATTGATGTTACCAGAATCTTTATTTGAAAAATAAATATGGTGAGAGCTAGAAAATATGATGATAGCTAGAAAAAGACTAACCTGAGTTGTAGTTCAGACCTATGATGATGGCTCTTTATCTTTGTGCACCTTACCCTGTAGTAGGAAGTGAAATCAGAGATATCTTTGGAAGCAGAAAATACTGAATCCATTTGGAAGCATCAGCAGCAAACAAAATCTACCTCTCACTTATGCTTTTGCAGTGTAACAGCATTCTGAAAGAAATTAATAATTTCCTTACTTCCTCTTCGACTAATTCAGTAACTCATTCATGAGAGGAAGGATATATTAGTTGAACTAATACCTGCGTGGCCTTGGTGACACCCAAAAGAGGTTATGCAGCTTTTAGACAATTCAAGGTGTAAATAAAGTGCTATTACTTCACATATGTCTCATTTTTTTGCTTTAAAAGTGGAGTTGCTGAGGTTTTCTGGGTGACAGTTTCCAAGCTAGACACATACTATACTTGGGGCATGAGCCCTTTGGAAGCTGCTCTGATGTGCAGGAGTCATCCCAAACGAAAAGCATCTATGCAGTTTACAACAAAAATGTTTGCTGAATTGACTGGCAATGGAAAATCTTAGTTCAAACTTCATGATGATTTTCATACTTCCTATTCACCTTCTAATTATCTTCCTTAAGAGTCATAAACATTCAGGTTCCCCCTAGTGCAATGTGGCACAGACAAAAAGACATAAATTTCCATCTGTCTGATCTTGAAAAAAGAATTAACAGTAAATCAAAAAATGCTTAAAAAATAAAAGACAAGAAACACAGCTTTGCCCCTGTGACTCTTTATATGCAGATGCATACATGCATGAATACACATAAACTTACATATATGTGCCTATACATAAATGCACATGTATTTACATATACAGACATACACCAAAGATGTTGAAGAATCAGGGTTTTTTTTCTTTAACATTGTGAGAGGACAATGTAAAAAAAAAAAAATGAGTATATAGCATCTCTGTGATACTACTTCCCAAACTCCAGATTTATTTATCTGAATTACAGGTCCTGTTCTGCTATGTTACAACATCATGCCAAGTAAAGATGTGACAAAAATGCTGTAAAAAAAATACACGTAGAGTTATGAAATTTAATGGATTTGAAATGCTTAATTATTGTAGTTTATAAAGCAATTTAGGACATAGTAATGTTATTAATGTAATGTTAAAATTACATGAGGCTGTATAATAAAAAAAGTAATTCCTTTTTTTTTCCCTTTTCCTTTTGAACGTATCAATTATTTATTTTATCAAAGACAAGCCCATATGTTGACACATATTATTTTATTTAGGACTAAAAACAGCCACTTAACTTTATTACCAAAGGGAGATTTTATGTGTATTCTGTGTACTATATGATATATGTATGTATTATACTGTATCTTTATTTAATTTTTCTGCCAGCTCCATTGTCTCTGAATTTGCTTTTACCCTCTACTTCATTTTTCTATTTTTGCTTGCTAACTAAATTTATTCCTACTGTCCCTTGTCCACTTCAATTTTTTAGCTTCTCTTTATTGAAATGAGAGCCAAGTGATAAACTGTGCCACAATTCTGAAACTATTATGCTGAAAGGAGCTTGAAATTGGATAGAATTAGCTTATTCATTCGGCATTGCAAAAGGACAAATACTAGTAATTCCTGAGCACTTTCAATTTCCATTTACTTCAGGGCAAATTTCACATATTCAGCATGCACCCAGTGCTAGAGTTGCTTGGGAACTTCCCTAGAAAATATTTTCCTGGTCTGTGAGCAAAGTCATTCCTATCCATACCTGAAAAATAATTACTGTATTGATTGCAACTGATGAAGAAATGGATGTCATTAGCCTATGACTGATGAGCAGATAGAAAACGGGCTGGAATTCTAGAATTACTGGTTTTATTATATAGCCTAAAATAATTCATGCATTAAAATGATATCTGTATAGACCTCTTGATGTACAGATTTATGCAAGCCGTGTGCAGAATTGCATAGAGGAGAATGTGTAGCCTGCTAAGTATCCAAATAGAGCCATAAGGATGTGTTATACTAAGTGAATACATGGTTTGACTAGTGCTTGGAGCCTTAGAGTACATCTAGCTTGTAGGTAAAATAATTAACCAGTTTTAAAGCTCAGGAAAACTATCAATTGGAAAATTCATGTCATAACTCTGTACGTAAAGAACAAATAAAATTTATGCCAAAAGAAAGCTGTAGAATGCATTCTGACATTGCAAGCTGCCAGAAAGCTCATCCTCACTGAGTGCTTCTCAGGCTTCTTGGTCTCTTGTACACAGTGTTCTCATTACCTACAATATTGTCCAGATTAAGGATTTAATAATTCATATGTTCCACCTAGTTTAGGCAAAATTCTAGTTTCACAGTGTGGCAACTATTCACAAAAGCCAACCTTTTAATGGCAAGATAGATTTTATAAATAGCAAATTTCCTTTAAAATTACACTTCAGCCTGAGCTACTAAGGAAAATCTAGAAATCAAGAAAATCTGAAAACACAGTACTTTTTTTAATGCTTAAATTGAGGAATAGGTTCCCCTTTTTTTTCAGGAGAGATTGGAAACATCTTTCTTGTACTTTTACAGTTTTTCATTTCTTCCCTCCAGAGATTCTCTCTCACTTCTGCTTGTATATTTTCTTTCTTTATTCTTCATTCTGCTGGATGATAGCAATGTTTACAGGTCACATTGTAATGTCTAGACTTAATCCCTGATTATTGTAAAATTCCATATTAAAACAAACATATTTTATGTATACACAGCATCTTTTCAAGCGATTACTCACAAGATCATGGTCCTCAAAGTTCAATGTCTCTGGTCCTCCAATATTTTGAAAAGGACCAACAAATAAATGATAATTACTTCATAAAGACTTATTTCAAAATAGGTCTCTAAATATTTAAATTGAATGCCTAATTTCTTTGTGATGTTCAGAAAGATTGCTTGAAGAGTTGCACAGTACAGACCAATGGTGACATCAAGTGGTGACTTACATTTCGACTATATTTGAAAATAATCACTGTGGCAATGTAAAAACTTATTTGTGCTTTTTCCTCAGATGTAAATAATTTCTCAGAATATTGCTTCTATTTGGTTACTGATTAAAGGCTAAAATTGGCAGACAAGTTTACTTAATACTTTTTTTTCTTTTTACTTTCTGCTTTACCTATAGTAGTTTTTATTTTCGATTTTACATCACCGAGCAGAAAATGCTAAAAACTATCCAGCCTGAAGGATAACTGCATATGTCTCCAAAGACAACAGGTTATGATTTTCTGTGGTCATAATCAGAGACTATCATGGATAAACCAAAATCTGATATTCAGGTAGGCATTTCAATTTGGGTATGTGAAAACGCTATCGTTTTCCTCATTCTGATTCTGAATAAAATGAGAAGTCTGGAGGGCAGGAGGTCTTTGTAATCCTAAATATTATCTAATTTTAACACAGTAAGTGATCAAAAGTGTTCAAAATAGGCTGATAGAGGTTTTATATCATACTCACACTACAAGCACTTCATACTGACATATCCTAATAAACTACTACAGGATTATTAAGTTCAGAAATGTCAGAACTTCTAAAACTGCATTTTCTGCAGACTCCAGCAGTATACTAGCCCTCAGTAAGTGCCAAGAGGACAACCTATTTCTTTTAAATTTGATCCAACATCAAATACTAGTCTTGAGTCTTGTCATTCTAGAAACTATATCACATATCACTGTTTTCATTGGCCTTGATAGTTCTTATCAGCAAATTATGAACTTTGTTATCACAAAGTCACCGCATTTAAACAAGCAAAACATCTTTCAGATGTTTCCATGTTGTAAGCAGGAAATTGGATGCTGTCAGTGGTCAAGAGGGCACGGAAAGAAATATTAGCTGGAGCCTGCAAACACAGGTGTACAGTAGTCGCATACTTTATGCTTTAGAACCCTCATTCCTGTACAGATGACCTCCCTAGCCTTTTCTTTACAGCACAAATGTGTTTCTATGCCCCTGTACATCCTCTCAATAGCTCCCTCCCCAGTGCCTTACCTTTATGGTGGCATGGCATAACTGTCTACAATATCTTTCCCTTCAAAATGTCAAAAAGAATCACAATGCTCCCTATCTAATCCCTGGGAATTCATACTACACTGCATAATTAGGCTTGAAGCATCTCCATCTGTAATATTTTTTTTTTAAATAACGTGACACAAAGAGTTGCAGCAAAGGGTAATTATTAAAACCAAATTTCAAGGGGTTTGAGTTGGGTCTTTGTTTTGTTTCTTTAACTCAGACTAATGATGATACATGATTCTCTGTGTGATGTGCATGCCAGTCATGGCTATTCCACTTGTAGCTTGACCTGCAAATTAGTCACCTGCTTGCAAAGGAGAGTTACATCCAAGTTTCTCAAGTGTCAAACAGAATATTTTGTAAGGAGATATTACCCCTTGTGAAAGTACAAGAACAGGAGCTGTAAGAAGGAAGAAACATAATAATTTATGCTTACAGACAGCATAAGAGTCAATCAAGCCACATGGAGCACTTCCAGATTTTATTGATGATCGCAACACTAGATAATGTATTACATTTGTCTTGGAGACATAGTCATAGTCTGTGAATATTCCAGGTCCAGTGACATCCAACATATTCAGGAAAGTAATACCTACCTTCCTATTTTGCTTTCTTTGTGTTAAAGTATTACTAACATAGCAACTTGAAACTGAAATGTATGTTGTATAAGGCTAATTAATAGGCAGAATAAAGTACCTCTTTTTATTATATTCTTGGACGACTGAGGAGATATATAAAAACGATGAGAGGACATAAATCTCACTGTGGTAGGTTTGGAAAATTGTTACTAGCTCTTGACTAATGCTATGGAAACACTCGGTCAAATTTATTTCCTGAGGATTAAAAGCTAGAGTCCACAATGCCCTAAGATAAGCACCAGCTCCCTTTGCCTTAACTGTTAGAAAACTGTTCTTTATTCTAGACTGAATACTCCTTATCCCTGTTTTCAGCTTCCCTCTGTAGAACTTCATTACTTTTTTTTCTTCTGTATTAAGTAACTATATGCCTGCCTGGAGACAGTGGCCAAGTTGGTTTTATCTTTCTCTTGAGTAAATATTTGAGGCTGAGCTTTATCAATATTTTTTCACAAGCCATTTTTCTCATACCTCAGCTTATTCTTCTCAAGCACTCCCAATTAATCTTTCATCAACAAATTATCTGTCTGTTCTCAAAGTATGTGCATTCCTTTTTTCCTGAGGGGAAAAAAAAGTTTTCTAAACATTTACAACAATTAAAATTAGGGACAATGAGACAACTGTAATCAGAGTCAGGTATTACAGAACTTCTTTCATCAACAGAAGATACCATAGAGCTGCAGTCTGGAGGAATTGAACTTCAAAGTAAAAACATTTATTATATTCTATAGAACTTGCTGGTCTGCAACGATTAAATTTCAGCAAAGAGCAGTTTCTTTTGCTTTAAAATGTTAATATATTTGGCCAATTTCAGTGCATGGCTTATCCATGACTGCTGTCTATCTAAAACAATGGTATCACATTCTATTTCTGTTGCCCTCAAATTCTTCCTCTGGCTGAACATTTATAGCAAGATGTGTGAAGGCTTGACCATCAGAGCAATAGATCCCTGAGGAAACTAGCAATGCAGCTAGTGGAGCATAAAGGGGAGAGTGTTTTTAGCAGGGTTACTGTTCACATGGCTAAAAAGGATTTGGCATAATCTCTTTAACCCTCTTTATATATTACATCAGGAGAGATTCTTCTGGAAGCTGAAGAGGAGACCCAATATCATAGTGCCAAACTTCTGGCCCTCCATTACCTATTTTGGTGATTAATGAAAAATGGAAATACAATGATAGAATAAATTTATCTAATACAAAATGCAGTGTAAAATTAATGTACATTTAAGTATTGTCTACAAGATTGAATACAGGACTACAGAAGGCATTCTTTGCACAGTTTCTTTGACCGCTGTGAATAATTCACCAGAGAATCTATGAAGACCTAGAAAAGACTGGTACATGGACCACAAAATAGCCCTCACACTATAAATCTTTGCATTGTGTCACTTTTTTGAGCAAATGCTCTTCTAATAGCACAGTACTTCCAGACATGAAGAACCTAGTCTCTGATAAAAGGGAGCTCAAGAAAACTTCAGTGTATTGTGACATGTAAATGTGCAATGGCCAAACAGAGTAAGAGGCATTAGCCAAAACATGTCACCTTCATTAGCCACCTAGACAGGCTTGCTATGGCAGTCATTGTGATGTGAAAATGTACCACAGTAAGCTGAGTCCTAGAAGTACATTCCTATCTATCCTAATTATAAAGACCTTGACACATTACCAGAAGGGGTACATGAGGAAAAAAAATAGGAGCAAGCATAAACAAGATCAACATGTTCATGTCCTAATATTTTAGATATGCCTGGATAATCTTAGAAAGTGATATTGCGAATTAAGTCTGAACAATTTTGTGACATTTTCAAACTGTGACTTTTCAGATATATTTCATGCATAGGTGAAAAATCTATTTCTATATTTAACTCTGTGGTATCTCAACACTTTTTTTTTTTCTACCTGACTTTTCTAATAACCTTGCCTCTAATTTTCTTAACATCAGTTGTAAACCCTTGTTAGAACTGCTGATCATGTCAGATCAGCAGTAGAACCTATTTTTCAAAGATCTGCTGATATTGATGTGTCATCCTTATTAGAACAGACTTTCTGATACTGAGTTGAGGTCTTCCTTGTTACTCTGGAGAGTTAAATGTTACAGGGGCTGGCATTAAAGGAAATAGTAACTTTTAATAAGACAGGAAAGAGTAACTTTTAATAAGACATCAAAGTCAGAACTGTTAATATTGGACCAAATTATAATCCCCTTGTTTGTACTGAATACAACCAGCTCCACAAACACTGCTTGTTAGCTAGGGCACAAGATGTATGGTTTCTTAACTGTGCTCCAAGGAACCAGTTCTTGATTTGGATGTTATGTTTCTGTTGCACATCTTTGATTTTGCTTCTTTCCAAAAGAGGGCGATAGTGAACTATAAATACTTATTTTTCCTTCCCTAAACAGTGTTCAGAAGATAGTAAAATGATTTTTTTCTTCTGAAAGAATCAGATGTCACACTCCTATAATTAAAAATTACTCTCTGAAATTAACAAATAAGAAAACCCAAACAGCGACTGTAATAAAATCTTTCACCCAGAAATGAGCACTGCATATGAAGGAAAAGTTTCGGCACATTTCAGCCTGAGATGCTGCAAATAAGAGTTACATCCCTGACTAAAGAGCTTTATTCATGATTCTACCAACTGAGGATTTGTGTTGCTATTTATTCTGTGTTGGATTTTAGGTTTCAGTTGATTCATTCTCACCATTACTTAATCTTCATGTTTGACTTTTACTTATACTATGAAACATTTTCATTTATTCCATCCATATATATTCTATATCAATTTTAATAGCCCTCTTTTAATCTTTTTTTTCTTAGTGTAGGTATTTCCCACATTTTTAATGCATCTTACACATCTCGAACAACTGACTTAGGAAGTAATATGACTGTATATCTTCCTGAGAAAAAGAATGAGAAGATTCTGTAAAATGTGAAATAGTAATATTTTTTCTAAATCTCTTTTTAAAACCAGCAAAGACAGGAAACCAATTTCCCACCTAGATCTGTTTAACCCTGTAAACATAGGACAAGATTCATAAGAAAGGTTTCTGTTTTGCCCAATGTGGTTTCTTTGAAATTACAGATTCTCAGGCCTGGTTTACCTAACTCTTTTTTCATCAGAAGACAAAGCATCCACCTTCTAGTTGGTAGGTTAATGTCACTTAACAAGATCTTCAAATTTTAGGGATGGAGGAGAAGATAAGAAGAAAAAGGGAGGTATATCGGAAGTATAAAGGGACTTTTGCAACAGAAGAGGCCTTAGGACAAGTATGAGGTGATTGGTGCTCTATGATGAAAGGCCTTAGTGACCTCTGGAAGGACTAAAGCATTTGAACAGTGCAGCATGAGAAGTGAGCAGCTGAGGGCTCAATGAGGAGGAAAGGAGGAAAGACTGAAGTGTGGAGTCACAGGAAGAGAAATTCTGACACCTGAGCCTCTTGTAGGACTTTCAGTTCTCATTCAAATGTCTTGCTAACATTAGAAGTAGTCCCTGCTCACTTGAAAGCTGTCATGAGAATATTCCCATGTGTCATTCACTTCAGAGTGAGTGAGAGAGACAAGTACAAGATGGCTAATGTTTAACATTACAGAGACTTTAAAAATACTTATGAACAGATAGAGTATGGAAAGTCAATAGAACCAAGAGAAACATGTTGCAAAGATGAAATATATTTCAATCTAGCCATGCAGAGAAAATATTTGTAGTAGTATAGTGTCATATAAGCAAGTCAGCCTTGGAGGCCACATTTTAGGAAGCTGCTTTCGTGGCATGAAAGAAATAAACAAGGTCATGACTATGGCACTCAGAATAAAAGTTCAGTCTAAATTTATTTATTTGAACATCAATTTGAACATTGCAGGGTATACAGTAGCCAGTGGACTCTTTGGTGATCCCCTGGATGAAAATCAGAGGTGAAGATGTTGTACCTGAGAAATACAAATGCAGACAAAGAGACTGATAAGGGAGGGCCCAACAATTTTTGCATCTATGTAGTGATGACTAGAAAAGGTAAAGCAGAGACTCATGGAAATTTAAAGCAGGGAGAAACTAAATCAAAAGTATCTCTATAAATCATCACATAAACCAACAAATTAACATAAGAGTTATAAACATCTCTGAATAAGAAGCACAAATTAACAGAATATACATATATTGGGTAACAGTAGTAATTTTCATAAAAAGAAAGCACTTTAGGAAGAGGAATGACCTTTAATTTAATCAAAATTGACCTTGCCTGTCTGCACAGAAAATTATGAGCAAGAGTTGTGTGGACAGTAGGCTCTTCAAGTAAATGTTATTCTATGTAAAATGAAACAAAAAGCCAAAATACCATCATTGGGAAACATGCCTCCATTTATCCCCTAAGTATAGTTAGGTACTTTTTATTCCATTTACCAGGTACTTTTTATTCCATTTACCTTTTTGTCAATTCTACCTGTCAGAATATATCCCTGAGGAGACAACAATAGTCTCCATTGATCAGGAAAAGCAAAATATTGCACAAGTCCCTGGCCAAAATATATCACATTTGAATATAGCCTAGTCAAAAAGTCTGTACCAGAGTGGAGACTTGGGAACAAGCTAATCTACAGTTCCTAGAGGACACTACAGCATCATCCTGAATCAATGCATTTCAGCTTTCATTAAATAAACACTCAGTTTAAAGTCTTTCAGAGACAACATAAGCATAATCTTTCAGAGACAACAAAATCACATTGTGTTTCATAAGAAAACATTCATTTCTTTATAAAAGTATATATTCAAAGAAGCACTGAAGGAAGAAAGAACCTTTAAACTATTTTAAACTTTTTTAAACTATATGCAGTGTATGAAAAGTTCTCTTCACAGTTTGATGACTAAGTAATATTAAATTTTGTCTGAACAGCTGTGATACACATGGAGAACAAGGCATATATTCACTAGAATCCCACATCTTAATCTCTTTGAAGGACAAATGAATATAATGAGAATTTAAAATTAAATCAATACCATGATTTAAGTTAAAATTACTTTAATAAAAATTCAGTCTATTATGTCCTGTGTTGCAATGCAGACCCAACAGACTTCTCATGTGGGTAAAGATCACTATAGTCAGAGAATTATTTGATTTTTTTTTTCTTTTCATAATTCACTATAAAGCTGCTGTACCTTTCTTTTTCTTTTCCACTTTGCTGCTATTTTTTTTCTTTAGATTGATGAGTTAAATTAATTATAAAAAATTTTAAAAATAAATTTTCATTAAATTAAGCAAAAGGGTTTGCGGTTTTTTCCCCACCCAAACAAGTACTGCCTCTTATTCTCCTAGAGAACCTGAACTAAAACTGCTCTTTGAAATAGATCATGGATGTGTAGACTTGAGATTATAGAGTTTCTATTTGATCCCCGTGACATCGAAACTGGGCTATCTTCAGGGAAACAAATTATTTTCTCTGTTGTCAATATCTCTGCACTTCCCTTAATTTATTCTTCATCTGCATGTGCAATCAAATTTAGCAGAGAAATGTCAACTGAACTGGAAAAGGGCTGATCTCAGATTCTGGCACAGGCTAAGAATTTTAATAAAAAATAGCAACAAAAATGACAACTAAAGGCTTATGAGAACAGCAGAGGGCACCTCAAAGGTCATACAAATTATCTTCAGTTTCTAGTTGTTGAAAAGTTACTGCATAATGGATATCTGTGAAGTAAATTGGAATGAAAAGAATCTGTTTGTGTGTTGTCATACCTCTGCATAATTTCTACAGGATGACTAGATCATTCCATTACAGAACTGGACAAACAGTCTGTCCCTTGGAGGACTTCATAAAAAGGAATTAATTATTTCAGATGGAATAAAGGCCCCTTTAGTAGAGAAAAAACATTGAGTTACACAGAAAATGGACATCTTATCTGCTAAACTACATCTAATATATTATACTAGAGTGTCGTAATAACATAATAGTGTAAACTGCTTAGGGGAAATGGCAAAGAACTGCATATTTTCATATTTGAGGAACAGACATCAGTCATTACATAAGCAATATTAAGAGGAAACTTGAATGGTCAAGTAATAGAAGAAACTTTTTCCACCTATCAAAAAGGACACACAAGAAACTATTACCATCTGCAAACATTTGAGAAGAAGAAGAGGTGTTTATATTCAATGCTACTAAAAAGCAAGATGGCAATAACTGGTTACTGTACACTTGTATTTATATAAGGCTTCTATTCTAAGCTAAGTAAGGCTCAGAAACAGGAGTACCAAGGACAAAATTACCTAACCAGTTTTAAGACAGTGCTACAGATATCATAAAAAAAAATTCAAGGTTGCCTTTAATAGCAAATAAATGGATGTGCATGTCCCAGATGGTTGACATCAGCCTGACATCCTCTTGTCTTATATTCTGTAACTGTCAGTTGTGAAGTGTCCTTGAAAAAAAGTTATTCTTCTACTGTCAAGTAAAATCCAAAACTGGAATGATGACAGATAGTGGAAATTATCATGCTAACTAAAAAGGAAAGGAATTCTGAGACTAGTTAAATAAACATAATGTCATGAGTGAATCATTTACCAATATAACATCTGGTTTAAATTGTCTGTTGTTTTCCATGTAATTTAATAAAACATGACGGGTTATACATTCTCCATTTTATAGTGCTTTTTCTCATCTTCCTCTGACTGTACATGGTACATATGCTTCTAAATGTACCAATGAAAATTTTAAATGTATTAATATCAGCATACATTAAATGTGGACTTTCCATATTTTTCACCTTAATCATAATTTTAACTGATCAATAAATATGATCACAAAAATATTATAATGGTTAAAAAATAATCAGGTAGTTAAATCCCACTTTTTAAAAAATGGAGATTTTGTCCATTATTTCCAAAGAGACTTGAATACAAATTAATGTCTGTAAGGATTCAGAGCAACAGATAATATGTTCATATATCCGGCCTCAGTACCCACTAGAGAAAGGATCACGCCATGGTTCTCATGGGGTATTTGAACTACCCTGACATCTACTGGAAGACCTACACAGCTAGTCACAGCCCAGGAGGTTCATTCAGTGCATTGATGATAACTCCTTGGTGCACATGGTGAATGTGCCAGGTAGGACAGGTGCACTACTGGATCTTATACTCACAAACAAGCAGGGTCTCATTGATGTGGTGAAGGCTGAGGGCAGACTTGGCTGCAGCAAACACTGGATGGTGCAGTTCAGGATCTTGTGCGGTAGGAACAGAGTACAAAGCAAGATCACAACTGTGGACTTTAACAGGACTAAGTTTGGCCTTTTCAAGCAATTTCTAGGGGATATCTCATGGAACATGGTATTAGAGGAAAAAGAGGCCCAAGATAGTTGATCTGTATTCAAGGATCACTTTTTGCAAGCTCAGGATGAGAGCATCCTAGCAGGTAGGAAGTTAAGCAAGGGAGCCAAGAGACCAGCATAGTTAAATAAAGAAATTCATGTGGAAGAGTCTATAGGTCATGGGAGGAAGAGATGACCACTTGGGATGAATATAAGTCTGTTGTCAGAGGAAGTAGGGAGGCAACTAGGAAAGCTAAAGCCTTGTTGGAAAACTCCAAGTCCTTGTTGGAGTTACACCTTGCAAGGGAGGTTAAGGACAACAAGAAGGGCTTCTTCAAATACATTGCAGATAAAACTAATGCTAGAGGCCATGTAGGCCCACTGTTGAATGAGGTGAGTGCCCTGGTGACAGATGATACAGAGAAGGCAGAGTTACTGGATGCCTTCTTTGCCTCTGTCTATACAGCTGGAGACTGGAGAGGAAGGCAGGTTAAAGAAGGAGTTCTGTTTGGTTGATGAGGACTGGATT
This sequence comes from Urocolius indicus, assembly GCA_013401255.1. Lineage (NCBI taxonomy): Eukaryota > Metazoa > Chordata > Aves > Coliiformes > Coliidae > Urocolius > Urocolius indicus. The sequence goes on along the minus strand of WBNH01000004.1, from coordinate 72,222 downwards.
AAGGATCAGTTGAGAAATCTGGATGTACATAAATCCACGGGCTCCAATGGGATGCACCCACAGGTGCTGAGGGAGCTGGTGGAAGTCATTGCTAGACCACTTTCCATCATCTTCAGCAAGTCATGGAGAACAGGAGAGGTGTCTGAGGACAGGAAGAAAATATGTCACTCCAGTCTTCAAAAAGAGCAAGAAGGAGCACCTGGGTAACTACAGGCAGGTTGGTCTCATTTCCATCCTTGGAAAAGCGATAGAATGACTTAGTGTTAGTTGCTGTCTCCAGGCATTTAAAGGACAAGAGGGTCATTAGGAGCAGTCAACATTATATTACCAAGGGGAATTCATGTCTGTCCAAACTGACAGCCTTCTATGAAAATGTAACCAGGTGGATAGATGGTGGTAGTGCAGTGGATGTGGTTTATCTTGATTTTAGGAAAGCGTTTGACACCTTCTCCTGCAGCATCCTCACAGAAAAACTAAGAAAGTGTGGGCTGGATGATCAGATAGTGAGGTGGATTGTTAGCTGGTTGAAGGAGAGAAAGCAGAGAGTTGTGATCAATGAGGCAGGGTCTAGTTGGAGGCCTGTATCTGGTGGAGTCCCTCAGGGGCCGGCGTTGGGACCAGTACTGTTCAATATATTCATTAATGACCTTGATGAGGGAACAGAGGGCACTGTCAGCAAGTTTGCTGTCGATACTAAACTGGAGGGAGTGGCTGACACATCAGAAGGCTGTGCTGCCATTCAGTGAAACCTGGACAGGCTGGAGAGGTGGCCAGAGAGAAATCTAATGAAATTCCACAAGGGCAAGTGTAGAGTGTTGCATCTGGGAAATAATAACCCCATGTACCAGTACAGGTTGGGGAATGAACTGTTAGAGAGTAGTGTAGGGGAAAGGGACCTGGGGGTGCTGGTGGACAGCAGGATGAGCATAAGCCAGCAATGTGCCCTCATGGCAGAGAAGGCCAATGACATCCTGGGGTATATTAGAAGGGCTGTGGTGAGTAGGTCGAGAGGGGTTCTCCTCCCCCTCTACTCTGCCCTCATCAGACTATATCCGGAATATTGTGTGCAATTCTGGGCCCCTCAGTTCAAGAAGGACAGGGAGCTGCTGGAGAGAGTTCAGTGCAGGGCCACCAAGATGATGAAGGGAGTGGAGCATCTCCCTTATGATGAAAGGCTGAGGGAGCTGGAGCTCTTCAGTTTGGAGGAGACTGCAGGGTGATCCCATTAATGTTTACAAGTATGGGTGTACAAGTATGTGTGTGTTAATGTTTACAAGTACAGGCAGTTGTCAAGAGGATGGAGCTGGGCTCTTCTCGATGATGTTCAATGATAGGTATAAGCTGGAACATAAGAGGTTCCAAAGAAACATAAGGAAAAACTTCACTATGAGGGTGATGGAGCACTGGAACAGGCTGCCCAGATGGGTTGCCCAGATGGGTTGATTCCCAGATGGGAATCTCCTTCTCTGAGGACATTCAAAACCCACCTGGAGGAGTTCTTGTGTGACCTACTCCAGGAAGTCCTGCTCTGATAGGGAGTTTGGACTAGATGATCTTTTGAGGTCCCTTCCAACCCTTAGGATTCTGTGATTCTGTGATTCTGTAAACTGCAGAGTCCAATGAAGTACATTTCTCAACAGGTGCTTTGTAACTGCTACCATTAAATCGACCAGAAATCAGTGCTTTTATAAATTCAGAATATTTTGGTGTCATGCTTGAACTGCTTCAAAAGTTATATTTTTCTTTGTAATTGCAGTCTGAGAGAATCCTCTGTGTGCCACGTGAACCATTACAGTGCACATTGCTGTTCTATTATACATTAACAAAACTTTTTTAACAAGAGGTGGATTAATTGAAGTAGCTGACACTTTTGCTCTTAGCTACACCATGTGTGACTCACAAAACTTGTAACCTGCAGTCAATTCCTATTCTTGTCAATATAAATTAGTCCCACAACTAACTGAAATTTATGATACGAGCAATTGTGAAAAAAAAAAAGTATATATTTCGGAAGAGTCAAAGAAAACAAGTAGTCTAACAGAAAAGAAAATTTTGTTAACTTACCATTTTTCTGCACCACTCGCTGCATTGCCTGCAACCAAGAAATACCATCTTTCTGTAAGTCAGCAAAGGTCAACTCAGACAGCTCTTTGAATACTCGAGCATTCATACCTCAAAGGCAGACACAAGCTCCCTATGCCAGAAGGGCTTAGCAAAAAATGTGCAAGCCAGCACTCTTAAACTCCTTAAAGAAAAACAATTAGAGCCCAGAGGGTCAGAAAAGTATTTGTTTTGTATCTGTTGCAATACCCTAGAGCATAGATAAAGGAGCCTGCCAAATCCCAGACACAGGGATGTTATCCAGAGATAGCAGACTTACCTATGTCTTTAAAAATGTAAGTATATATATAATTTTTTAAAATATATATTACAGAATTTTACAAGATAGTTTACTGGAAGGTGTCTCTGCCCATGCACAGTAGTTGGAACAGGGCGATCTTTAAAGGCCCCTTCCAACCCAAACCATTCTATGATTCTGTGAAGCTGTCTTCCCCAGAAATAAAATGAATTTTTTGTAGTTTGCTACCTAGCAGTTTTATTTCATGACCATTCTTTGCTCTGTTCCTAAAAGCAGAACAAGCTTATTACATGACAGAAGCAATTATTATAAGAGAAGAACTAGAAACAAAAACTGTCAAAACCTTCTGAAGTAGTATTTTTGTTACAGTTATCCCCAAGGGGTGAAGGAAATCATCCATGGTGAGATAAAGTATACTATTTTGCTGTCCCCTCCCAGTCTACCCATTCAAGGTTATAGCAATTAGAACCAGTGAGCACTGACATGACAGCAAAATAAGCCAGATGACCTGAAGAGTGACATCATGTTAAAAGCTTTGTCTGTTCAGTGCAGTTCTAGAAACAGCTTTTTAATGTCACATGATTATTGCCATTTCCCTTCTATCTGTAACAAGCATCCAACATAGGGGATAGTGAAGCAGACACAGTTTTGAAGACATCAGTCTTCACTATGGAACTTATTCATTGCTTCATTGCTGAGGAAACACATTTGCCACATAACAAAAGCTACACAATGATTGTAATATCACCTGTTATCAAACAGCATATTCAATAAAGGACTTAGGAATTTAAAAAGTAAACAGAATTAACACTCATCATGGAAATCAAGGCCTATAGAAGGATGATGAACTTCATATGAAAACACCAGCAGCCAAGTGCCTCACTAGAAGATGGGAACACAGTGGTATGTGACACCTGGGTTGGTGTGCACGACACAAAAAAAGACACAATAGTGTCAGTGTGAATCTATGTCACCTAGTCAATTTCCCCATGAACACTTGACTGATTAAAATCAAATTATTTTAATCTACTTAACACCAGTTGAACTATATTTTGGTCACTATTTTGTAAACTATCTATGTTTTCAGTACCAACAACCATGTTCTGTGACTTTCCACACTGACTGAACAATATTATAACCTTCTGAGCCAGAAATTATTGTTATTTTTTCAGTAGCAGAAGAAAAAAATACACAAAAGGGTGAGTGTAATTCATTTGCAAACAAGAGGTCTTGAGTTCTATTCATCATCCAAAACATCGTAAAAGCCCATGGCACCATACTGTGATTGGATGAAGGAGAAAGTAATACACTGAGGATACAGAAAAAGATCATATCTCAAAAAAATATCAAGCAAGAAAATATATAGTCTGCAAAGAAATTGCTATTTGAAGTTTGTTTGCTAAGAGAAGCACAAATGCTGTAACAGGCAGGCTTACATCAATCTGTACAAGATCCTAGGAAGACCCAAAAAAACTCTGGATAAATAAAATCAAGTAATTCAAGCTCAATGAGAAAAATAGCAAGGAGAACAAATCATAAAAGGCTCTAAGATGAAGCCAGTTCCTGGGATATGGACTTTCCGCTTCATAACACTCATAGTAAGTGGTAGATGTAGCTTTATCTGTGTCACAGTTTTGTGTGGAGCCATTTCAGATAACGGAGAAGGGGCTGTAGAAGTTGCTCAAAACTCTCCCCAGCTGTGAGCCAGAGTCATTTCTGAGGCTGAGCCAATTAGATGCCTCCATGATCACTTTTTAAGAAGAAGTAGAAGCTGGAAGAGAAGGATTCTTCCTGTTCCTTCTTGCTGTTCTTCTTTCCTTTTTGGCTAGTGGTGGTCTAAGTGGTTGGAAAAGAGAAAAAGAGACCATGCAGACCCCAAGATCAGTGAGGGAAGAGAGGAGGAGATGTGCTGGAGCAGAGACTCCCCTGCACCCTGTGGAGAGCAGTGGTGAAGCTGAGATTTGTTGGTACTTCATAAAAGACCTCGCATCAGGGGCAGTGACTATGCCCAGAAGAGGCCACATGCTGTGTGAGGAACCCACACCAGAGAAGTTTGTTTAGGACTGTGTCCCATGGGAGGGACCCCGTATTGGAGCAGGGGAAGGAATGTGAGAAGTTTTTCTCCTCTGAGAAGAGAGAAGCGGCAGAGACCATCTGTGAGACACTGACCACAGCCCCAATTCCCTACCACCCCCAGAGCCATTGAGGAGGGAGGAGGTAGAGATATTGGGAGCAGTGAGCTGGGCCCAGGAAGAAAGGAGAGATGGGGGAGGGAGATCTTAAACTGCTGGTTGTAATTTTCTCATCATTGTTGTGATATTGATAAGATGAGAGAAAACTTAGACACATTGGATATGAGCTATAGCTTGAAATCTAGACTTTACAGGAGGCCTACTCCACAGATAATGAATGTCTGACATCTCACAGACAATAAAATAGAATTTGAAATGTGGAGACGTTGTACCACTAGTCAATCTGCTTTAAAAAGCATAAAGAGGTCTGACAAGGGTGCTTTTGGTGCCACAGACCAAATCAATCCAATAAAAACGGTAATCTGCATTGGTTGCATTTGACAGCTATTCGTTCAGTGGGAAAATGACAATGGATCCCAATCTTGAAAAATATCCAGGAAAAATTCCATTCAGGGTTGATGTGCTTCATTTTCAAAGAAGCTGTCAGCTCCACCTATTCATGGCATAATGTGTTCTGTATACAAGATATATTGTCTACTAAGAGGATGAGAATACAATTAGACACACTCAGTAAGGGACTTGAATGATTAAAAATGTAAGTTTTGACTAGTTGTTTTCATGATCCATGGAATTATGACTCATTCCCACAAGACCCTTGAGGTATCTGGGAAGGCATCTCCTAAGGACTCAGATAATCTAACCTATTATATTAAAGACTATAAATAGAATGTGCTGGGCTTTTTACTTCAAATTAAGAAGCACTGGTCTACTCCTGCAATTAGACACCCATTTTTCTTCCTCCTAACACAGAGCCAAGTATGACTCAAAGAATATTTTTTGTTAAATGAGCAGGCAAGTTCCTTAGGATACTGTAGGAAAGATCTAGGTGCTGACATGTTAGTAGCTAGCAACATTTGAGGTAACTTCTTGTATTCAGGACATTCACTTGGAGATATACCACAGTGTTGAGGGATCCGCAATCGCAAAAAAAACTTATCTACACAGGAATGTAGATAAGCAGGCACTTCTTTATTATACAGTGCTGGGAAACACGGGGAATAGCTCCTCCAAATGTGCTTCGTTGTTAGTTACCATTTTCAGGCGTTTTTACACACTTCAAACAACAGAACTACATTTGCCAACAAAAGAATGCATAAAATGTCCATCTCTTAATTTTACCCTTTACCTTGATTGGTTCTTAACTATTATAAAATTTCCAAAATCATGGTGATTGGTTAAGAAAATATATCAGTCCCTTTGTTTTAGTAACAGCTAAGGTAACAAGTACATATACCAGGGTCTTGTGGCTAAGGTAACAGGTCTTTATCAGGTGTGGTATGTAGCTCTTGCAGTTTGATCCTTATGTGATTCAAATGAATACTTAATCAATAGGTGATTGGGCTATTTGCAACTGCTTAGCTAATTGGTTTAACTATTACCAAGTGATTAACCTGTGCTTAACAAGTGCTTAACTAGTTATTGTGACGTTAAGTTGTTAACTACAATAATCTTGTATCTGTAACAACAGGACCACAAGACTGCAGTGCTCCTGGAGTAGAAGTTGGAAGCCAAGTGACATCACAAATGACATTAGACACCCACATGGAGAATCCTGAATCCCAACCAATTCCTTAAGGCACAGGACTGAAATTAGGATGTTCAAATCAAGGCACAAATGAACAGGACATGTGGTAGAGCCACATTCCTAATTAAAACAGTTAAGAAGCAAGCCACCGGTGACTTCAGAAGGATGACTCTTCTTGATGAATTATGTGTCATTCTCACAGGCATAACAGGAAGCCTTAATTTAGTCACGTGGGTACAGTTTGAATGTTAGCTGTGAAACAAGAGAAAATGAGAGTAGGTGCGTGGACAAGACTAAGAAATGGAAAATCTTGACAGCAAGATGTTGAAGTGATGAGGAAAATATGGAGAAATTTGTAAAAAGTGAGAAAAGAAAGATTTTGCAAAGACCAGCAAAGTCTTTGCTAGCTTTGTACAGGGAAAAAAACCAAATTGGAGACACAGTGCTGGCAGAGTTTAGTATCTGCTTTTCCCCATAGGAGACTAAAAGCTGCCAACTCAGATATCCAGGAGAATTATGAGCTCCAAACCAATTGCATTTCAGTACTATTAAAGACTTACTTCTCCCAGACCTCTTGTGAACTCTGATTTCTAGACACACTGGTTGAGAATAAATATTGCACATTTACATATGAAAATTACTGTGCTACATCTGGCTTAAATGCATCCTCTGGCACTGTGAAGTACCTGTAGAGGAAAAAATCTCTGTTACAGAGAACTGTGAAATAACCTTCCTGCATATGGGAGCTGATGTCTATGAAAATTTTCTGCTTTCCATAGAAAATCCTGATTTATGTCACTGTTTAATGTAAACTAGAGTTATGCAAGTATTAAGATGAAAACAGAAAAATACTAATTTTTTTTTTCTTGTGATTTACAGAATTACATTTCCTCATGCACCCACCCACCCTCTAGAGTAGGGATTTGGAGATGGATACATACAAACAAAACAGTTATTTTAGAGGACATTGGCCGTATAACTGATGGCCTTTAGCTATTCCTGGGAATCTGTTCTGTGATTTCCAATGATTTAAGGAAGCAAAGAACTCCCTAGTTATCACATTTATCTCCCACTTGTCTTTCTAAAATATTTCATACAGATAACCCCATTGTGCTCTGTTCAAACCTCACGAACTTCATCCACATGAAAGCTGGAGAAAAGGAATATCACAGTGCTTTTCAAATTCTGCTGCTGCTTAAGACAATGCAGGGAATACCAGAGGGGAAAAAAAGAATTTTTAAAAAAAGAGGCTCTGGGAAATCTTGTTTTCAGAATTTTTTCTTTAGGTCTTTGTTTGGCCTTTTTTAAATATATATTTTTGTCTTCTGTTGTCTTCAGCATAAACCTAAAATTCCTGTGCTTTTTATGCTCACCTGAAATGTCATCATCACCTTTTGCAGGGAATTTTGAATTATTTTAACCATCTTTAGATTGGCAGGAGATAGTCACTATCTGTATAACATACACCCCAGTTACTTTACTCTCAGAAGCCATCAAAACTACTGTTACACACTACATGCTGAAACTATTCTCTCCACAACTGAATCTATTTTTGAAAGCTACTTTATTTGAATGGCAATCCGAAGACTTCTCTTCAAGAAAGTAAACAGTACATTGAAACAAGACTCATGAGAAACTAAGGATGTGATTTGAGAGATGTCAGCTTTTTCAGCCATAGTATATGAAATAGCTAGTTAACACAGCCTCAGAAAACAAAACAAAACAAGTTGGTTTTCTCTGATAGAAAGAAAAGCTCTCATAAGAGTTAATTAAAACTGTATAAAACTCACTTGATCTTTAATGTACCCTCCTTCTGCCAGTTTCTGAGAACATGAGAATTTATTTGGAGTTCTGAGAACAAGAATTTACAAATTTCACTATGTAAGGGAAAACATAGCTATTGGTTGGAAGCCCAATCTTCAAAGCTGCCTACTACCTGTCTCCTAATTTTGTGTTAATCATCACGTTTAACTGTCATATGCACAGTTAAGTGCTTAAATAATGACTAGAGAGAGTGTGGGAACCTGCAAGTCATCATTAGGTGAAAGGTTTCCTCCTGAAAATAACAAAAATTGCAGACATTAGTTCAGGGGTTCTTTACAGAAAAAAAAATGTGATGATAATATAATTTTTGGTCTTATGAAGAAATCATAGTCTTCACAGATCCTCTCTACCTGTTCTGAACTATGATAATTGGACAAAGGAAGTTTCTAAAATATATTCCAGCAAGTATAGTTTTTGCCATGACCAGCAACAAGCTACAGACTTTTTACCACCCTAGCAGTAGAGGGTCTCCAGGCTCATCCAGGCTCACTATGGCCTCAGCCTACTTTAGCAGTTGCTGAGGGGGCAGAGACTGTGAGGTTTCCTGTTTTAGCTTCACCCTGTGATCCCGAGTGTGGCACTGGACTGACAAACTGCAGTGGGGAGTCAGCAGGTGACAAACAGTAGCCCTTGGGCAGGGGGAAGTTACTCTACCAGTCTCTGGCTTTAGCTGGAAGTCTCTGAGCTTGGTTATATCTCTTCCAGCAAAAACCCCAGGACACCAATAATTTGCTGTAACCTTCATCCTTTCCTCCTGAAGAGACTGAAAGTCATTCTTCCAGCTAAAGTAAGAGTGAGTGTCACAGTAGAGAAAAAGAGAAGGCAGTAGTAAGCATTCCTGCATAACAGTTCCAAGGTTATTGTTAATAACCTTGTTTTTGCATTTCTTCATAGTGTAACAGCATTAATATGGACTGATAATAACTATTTATTATCCTTTGATTGCAATGAGCTAAAAATAAATCCTTGGATTCACATACACACCATATTCCCTTTTACTATTAAAAATATTTTGAATAGAACACATTTCATTGTTTTTTTCATATTTTTCCTATATCCTCTTTTTATTTTCTGAAGTGCAGTTATTTTACAAGAAGTGAGGCATCTTAGTTCATTTTCATTAAATGCTTCTTACAAGACATCATAGGTGACAAAATGTTCAGGACAAGAAATGCTACAAAATCTTATTCATCAGCTTATAGTATCTAGTTTTATTATAGAGCACTGAGGAATACTGTAAGATACCTTATTTACAAAATACAATAAATGACAGTAAATTCATGAAACAGTAATCATCACTTAAAATTCATATTGTAAAATGTGTTTTCCAATGAGACACTTAGTTCAGGTTTCATAACGATGCAAAATTACTCAGAAGAACATCAAGTACTACATAAGTAAATGTATATACTCTGCTGCACTTGTACGTACAACTGTTTAACAAGCAGTAAACTGTACTTGTTAAGAGAGAGAAGAGAAAGGGAATCAGTAATAAATAGCGAAGCTACCAAAACCCTATTATAAAGCAAACACAACTCTCTGACAGATAGTGGCTTCTAAATAAAACTTTTACATTACAATGGAATGAGTTTCCAGCCTCCAAATGATTCTGTTAAAATTCATCTAGCTAACAGTTTATGTTCAATTCCGTCTCTTTGGTTATAAATGCTACTCATTCTGTACTTGATTATATTGAGCTGAGCAGCTTGATGAATAGAAATGGTGGGGGTTGTTTGTTTGTTTATTTGTTTTTCAAAAGAAGGGATGGGCTAACAATTGACCAACTGTCAAGGAAACCAAGAGGTTTTTTGTTTTTATATTGTGTGTCCTAAGACCAAAATGAACCAGCTTATGAAAGACAATCAAGCTTGAACCCAAACATTTTGTTTAATGACTTTGTTCCTCTTTAAGTATTGTTTATGAATAGGATGCTGTGAGATCAGTAAAAAGTGAAGAATGAAAATTAGCAATGGAAAATGCAAAAAGGAAAAGAAAGGGGTTTTGTCTTTATTGGTCTTTATTGGTCTTGGTTTTTTGGGATCTGTTAAGAGATGTAAAGGTCTGACAAAAAAAAAGAAAAATCACTGTCCAAGAGTCATCATCTATTACATCATCTGATTTGCATACCTGAGCAGTGAAAATTGGCTTCTTCCATGCCTTTCTTTTTCAGAAAATATTATCTTTTTTGTTTCATGCTGATTAATCTGTATATAAGAATTCTTATATTATCTACTGCCTCCTGTATCACTCTGTTAATTACTTGCACAAGAAAATAACAGTCACAAAACTGATTTATCTACATAAAAAAGAAAAACTTAATACACTACTTTTGGGATTTTTTTTTCTTTGTACTTAAAAGCACATTATTCTCTGTTTCCATATTAGGAAGTCATTGCTGCACTGCTTTTTTTCTTTCAGTATTGCCAACTTCACAGGAAGACAATTTAGATACCTGTTCAAACTCAGTGTTTAATATATGTTCTTCTCATTGCATACTGAATTAGTTGCAGACTGTTTTCATCACTTTGAGTTTGTGTTTTCAAGTGTTCTGCTGTACATCTGTAACTGTTAGGTTTACACCTCAGAAAGAATGTGAGCTTCCACAAATGAAAGCTATTACCTATTGATAAAGCACAGCACATATTTTAGCAGTCAATAGATGCATTTTGAGAGAGTTATTCTTCCCCCAGAAATGTGGACCTAATGTCACTTATTCTAATCATCAAAGCGGTAGTTTAACATTTAGCAATTACAATTAAGCACGTGACAAAGGCAGAAACAGACTTGTTAGACTTTAAGCTAAATTAAACTTAATTGAAAAGTATTGTTGATAACCTATTCACAAATAATTAAATTATAGCACTGTATTCACAGGGATTCAAGATCTCAGCTGGTGAACACAGCAGACAGGCACAACAACATGTGCAAACAGATGCGCAGAAGGGGACAGGAAATGGGTGCCCCACAGGACACAGTGCCCAACCCCCACAGGACCAACTACTCCAGCATAGCAGAGGCTTCAACCTGAAGCAATATCTGAGGGAAGATGCAGTTTCTGCAGATCAGCACCTCATCACACGAGAGGTGTCACCATCAGGGTGTTCATGGCTTCTAACACTGTCTCCCATAACCTCTTGGTTATTTGGACATTATAGTCTGGGTGGGTGAAAAACTGACTAAGTCTTCAGAAGCTAGAGGTTTATGGGTAGTGCTCAGTAACCTGTGGAGTACCACAGAGGTCCGCAATAGGACCTTTCCTGTTTAACATATTTGCTAAAGATCTGAAGAAGGTAACAGACCACAGTCATCAGCATTGCAGATGGTACCAAACCAGCAGGAGGGAAAGGTGTCAATATGTTTAGGGGCAGAGTTGACATTCAGAGAGATCTGGCAGGCTGGAGGAAGGTGACACTAGGGATCATGTGAAATTGAACAAGGACAAGTACCAAGTCCTGCTCCTAGAATGGAGGAGTTTCTGAAATGACACAGGCTGGTGGTGGACAGGCTGGGGAAGAACAGACCTGTAGGAAAGGCCTTGGTGGGCAGCGAAGTTGAGCCTGAGTGAACGTTGCACTTTCATGGCAAAGTCATGCAACAGCACTATCAAATGCATGAACAGGAGCATGGCCAGCAGTTTGCATGGAGGGGATTATCCCTCTCTAGGTGCATTTTATACTATGTGCATCTTTTATACTATGTGCAGTTCCACCCCCAACCTCAGTGTAAGAAAGACATAAACTGGAGCACATTCAGCAAAGGGCTGCCAAGATGGCAGGAGGCAGAGAGGCTGAAGCACTTACCTTGCCAGGGAGGAATTTGGCTTGTTCAGCCTGGGGAAGGGATGGCTTTTGGGGGAACTCAGCAGCAGCCTCTGAATACCTATGAGGAGTCGATGGAGCTGAGTTCTTCACAGTAGTGTATGGTAGGAGGACAGGAGACAACAGTCATAACTTAAAACAACAGAGGTTTGAACAGGACATAAGGAATTTTTTTTCACTATGAGGACAATCAGGCATTGGCTTATATAGTCTGAGAAGGTTGTGCAGTCCATCTGTGGACTTTTTCAGCATCTAAATAGACAAAGCCCTGAGCTTTGGGTAGGAGACCTTCAGAGGGTCTTTCCAATTCAAATTTTCCTATGATTCTGTTATCCTGTGAAGAATGCACTCTCTTTGGATACACTTGCAAATACATTGCAAATACCTCATTCATGTTACTACATTCTACATGAAGTTTTGCTTTGTTTATGTTGTTTGAAGATTTTTTTAATGACTGGTTAATAGCTTTGGTTGTTCTCTCCAATAGCATAGTTCTTTCCAAATCCTTCCACTGTGCTGTGTTACAGAGCTGTCATATAGAATGAGTCATAGAGCCTACTCTACAGTACCTTATGTTCAAGATGGACTGCCTGCCTGCCTGCATGTTGTACCTCATTGCAATGATCAGTCCAGTCCAATCCACTTATTTCTTCAGTCCCATCTTCCTGTCATGTATAACCTAGTAACAAAGCATGTTTTTGCTTCATCTTTGGACAGTAGCCCTGTAGAGGATGCAATGCACCAGTGTTTCTACCTTTCTTCTACGGGATTTTTTTCTTCACTTTTTTTAACAGGCATCGTGGTTATGAAGCTGCTCACTTGGAAGCCTTTCTGGCTTGATGTCTTATTCTCTTTGAAGATGTTTTTGGCCTCTCAGTGATTTAGCCTTTATCTGTTATGTCAGGATAGCAGAAAAAAATAAAATTCAGTCACTCTTTTCCCCTCAGACTTTTCAACCTCAAATGGTTTGGTTACAAGAAATTCCAGGTAGAAATAAAGGCTGATGGAAATAGTAATAAACTAGAAAATATTTCCCTACAGAAAACAGCAATAAAAATTGTCAAGAACTCTGCAAGCCCATAGTATGTTGGGGAAAAAAAATTGCCTCTTACGAAAGAAGCTCATAAATACAGCTACTTTCTGTAACAGTCATTGTTTGTTTTAATTTGATGGTTGCCTGCACATCTCAGCTATATCATCAAAACACATCAATAATAATAAAAAAGTATTTATCAAGGCTGGAACCAGGGATGGGAGAACTTATAGATGGTCAATATTTGGTGACTGAGTTCAACTCCTAAAACACATGAGATAGCTACCAATACAAGTGTTCTGTAGAAATACTGGTGAGATTTTTTACTGAAAGTAAATATTTTAACATAGGGTGTCAGAAACAACAACTTCAACATGTTTATAGGAGGCAGAGCAACTCCTACAGAGGAAAGAGGCACAGCAGGAATGCAATACACTGTCACTCAGCTGCCTGGCTCATTCAGGCTCCTCTGCAAGTCACACAGGAACGTGATAGAGAGTCAGACTCCAAGTATATTTTATAAGGAGGTGCTAAACTCTTGTTTAATTATCAAAATGAAGACAATGAGTACATGCAATTATTAGCTATAAATGAAAAGAGGATGGCTGAGTTTCTACCAGTAAGAGAAAGCACTTTTCTCTTTTAAGATAGAAGTTGTTGGTCTCTCAAGAGTATCTGCTGCAGTTGCTTAGGAAAACACCACAACAAGGATCCACACCACTTCCAGATGGTGAGATTTCAGGGCAACCTCTAGCAGCAGTAAGAAGGAGAAGAGGTCTAGGAATATTTAAAACATTCTCTGATGAGGCTATGGGAAGGATTACATAGCATCTTGCCCAGGAGAGAGCTCAGTGGTGCTTGCTTCCATTACTTCATTTGGAGCACTTCTCATAAATGTTCACTGGACACCAGTTGTTTTTCCCAGAAATATTGGTTTGCTTTATTAGATAATCAGTTGGAATACACCTAGTGTGTCTTTCTTGTGACATAGGAATTCATAGGAGATCAAAATGTTCAGAGATAATATTGTGTTTCCGCAGGCATAATGAGAGGCACTTGACTTGCATAGGTAATAAACTCTCCAGGCAAAGCAAATGGGACATTTTCATAGTGATATACCAGCTCTAGAAAGACAGTTTATCCAGTGGAGGCAAGAGTTATATTAGGACAGCTAGGCACTAGTAACCCCTTTATGATCAAACTATAGAAAGTATAGAATAAATGCACCCTGAAGTAGAAAAAAAAAAGGAAAAAAAAGGTTTAAGAATAGTTAATTGTTCACCTAAGGTTACAGTCAGTAAAGTGCATCTGTGTTACTGTGCATTCTTATTTATTTGTTACTACTATGCATGTCTACCTATGCATTGTTTCATGACAGAAACATAGCTGCAGGGAAGATGAGTAAAAAAATCTTGTAAGCTTTTTTTTTGCAGTGATCTCAGCCTGCATGATTCCATGCAGGCTCAGCAAGTATGCAGCATACAACAAATCCTCAGACTACAGCTTTTAGTAAGCACCATAAGTATATATGCTGACATTTATACAAAATATGTCTTAAGTTTGGCACAAGTGCAGGTATCTGTAGAATCACATCTGCAGAATCGCCAGTTTATATTCCTGTTTTTCAATACAATGCTTGAACAGCAACGTTCATCTTTCTGTAGTCCAATAACATAAGCAAAAAATAAGTACAAAATATTACAATCTGATGCTGGTACTTTGTTCTTAATTCTGCATTGGTTTTTTCTGATGGTGTTCATAGTCTGACATTTTCTCAGCTGTGGAGGGAGAACAGGCAGATAGGTAAACACCCTGCTGCAGATGTGATGCACTTCTCCAGAATCACAGAACTACAGATTGGCAGGGATTGGAAGGGGCCTCTAGAGATCATCTAGTCCAACCCCCCCAGACTCACCTTAATCAGATCACACAGGTAGACATCCAGGTGGGTTTTGAAAACCTCCAGAGAAGGAGATTACCCAGCCTCCCTGGGCAGCCTGTGCCAGGGCTCCCTTACCCTCACAGTGAAGTAGTTTTTCCTTCTGTTTTGGAAGGAATGTTTTTCCAACTGTGGAAGGGTTGGTGACAGCAGAAGGTATTGTTGTGATGTCTTTTTCTTTCCATGTTCACCTGTGAAGAGGTTGATTCTACTGAAAAAAAAATCAAACAAACACCACTACTGCTTGGTTTCAAGGCAAGAGCGTCACTATTCCTTTCATCAACTTCCAGGAAAAGATCCTACTGTTCTGCAATGATCATTGCTTGAAACAGTGCATAAATTATGCTGCCTAGTCCTGGATTTTTTTTTTTTTTTAAACTCATGTGCCTTCTTTAAAAGTGATTCTGTATATATGTTCAGATCAGTAAAGAAGTCACTAACAGGAAATTGTCCTAGGTAAGATTCAGAACTCCTGTTCCACAGAATTGGCAAAATTACTATTCTTCCAATGCAATTTGTTAACTTCAATTTCTTTCCTTTCCCACAGAGCAGATATTCAACAAAGTTGTTCTTAAAGTACTGTAACAGTAACAAAAAGGCTTTTTTTTTTAATCTTTGAAACAAAATAGAGATTTCCCACAATACTTTATCACTTTTTCAGACTTGTGGGTTTCTGTGGAGCCACTTGTGCTTGGTAAGAGGGGGAGGGGGCTGCAGTTTTGTCCCAATAAAACAATTCCCAAATATTTCCCCAGCCCTGAGTTTTGCACCCACCTTTGGCACAGTCAGTCCAATTTGACATCGCTGCCATCACTATTTAAGAATGGACATTTGAAGTACATAGGAGGAGATGGAAGAGTAGGGCAAGATGGAGACAACCACGTGTCAGAGAAAGAGGAAAAGAGAAGCAACGCAGGACCAGAATGAATGAGTTTAATTTTTTTTTTTTTTAATGTTTTACGCTATTGTTGCACTATTTCACAACAACTTTAAAAAAAAAACAACAAAATAATTTGAAGTGAATCACACATCCTGAAAGAAAACTTCTAGTTTAGAGGGAATTATCCACTTATAATTAAATAAATATTTATATGGTTTCAGAAGGCTATAAGTATTGTTATGAAAGTACGTGGCACTAAAGTTTTTAGAGGAATGCATTTTACCATTACATGCATAGTCTGGAAATTACTGATTATGTGTTTTTAGCTCTCTACCCAGAAACAAGATTAGCAGACTATTGAGAAGGTAAAAGCATGCCTAATAAGAGCCTACTGGACACTATACAAAAAAGTAATAACAGGCAAAGAGATTTAGACTGACAATAGATAGGTTTGTCAGGAAAATATGAATTTTGAGGGCTGAGAGAAAAAAATAATTTTTTTTAATAGTCATGACTGATTAAGCATCAAAGAAAATAAGAATTACAGGTTTATATTGGTGCAACATCACATAGCTATAAATTGGACATTTAGATTGAAAATAAAAGGGTTTCATCAAATAAGACATGACATTTCTAAAACAGTCTTCCAAACACATCAGCTATCTATATTCCTTTAAGATAAATTTTGCAAAGTTTGGCAAAGGACACATTTGTAAAACAGAGTATGTGTGATCTGTAAGATAGAAACATTCCTTGCCTGAGAAATCTTTTCCAATTAAAAGATTTATTAAAATGAAGACTATATGACAAATTAGTTCAAAATACCCAACAATAACAGACCTTCTAAACAGTTTTGACAAAATAAAATTAATCAATCAGCAAAATAAAAATTTAAATCTAAATTATTAGCATAGAGTAGATGACTCTGCTCCACTGCCTCTAAATGTTTCACATCTATCTCATGTGTATTTTGGTCCCTGGGTAGAAGAATTTTAGTGGAGTTCAAGTCTGTGGATCTTTCACAGTGAAATTATGACACTTTATCATGAGAAATTCAATGTTTCTTTTTGGTATTAAGAAGGGGCAGGAAAATGCCAATACATCACATATGGGAAAAAAAAAAAAGGGAGAATGTAACATTCTCAAAGTCTCACCTAAACATATAGGAAGGAACATCAGTATAATACAGCAAGCTGTAGTTTGATAGGCACCATGTTTGAGCAAAAGATTCTAACTGGTAGTGTTCATGGACTATACAAAGAATCTGCTATCTGGACTTCTGTACATAGACTACAAAAATGATGTATGCCTCAGATCTGGAGAAGATAGGAACTTTGGAAATTAATTCACCAAGCCAAACAGTCTTTCCTCTCTGACAGTGAGAATACTGGCACTGAATATATCCTGTCTTCACCAGCTACCTGCAAGGTTTCCAGTCCTGGGGATTGCCTCCATGGTGATTTGAGTTTTTGCTTAGTTTTGGTTTTATTTTGGTTTTATTTTGTTTTTTTAATTATTCCCTGAAGCCCTACTCTCAGATATCAACAAATATATCATCTTGGGTAATAATTTATTTACATTTTTCCAAATGTGTGTGTTTGAGTTACCTTTCTTGGGGAAACATTAAAAGGTTTTGAAAGTTCAGGCATTACAGTCCAAACTCGATGCATTCCAGATCATCTTATTATTTTGACTGGGTTTTTTTTTTCAGTTTGATATTCAGAAGATCAGGTTTTTTTCATTTTGTATGAGGATTTGTTTTGGAGCAAAGGGAAGATTGCCACATACCGCATACTCAAGGGTGTTGCCGTTGCTGGCAACTGTACCTGGCAGTCCAGACTGATGTCCCAGCTGAGTGGAATGGATCACTGCATACAGAGTTTAAATGATGGTCAGTTTCCACTTTATTGTTTATGTTATGCGCTTATATCTGCTGGCATAAGCACCTCCTCTTGCTCTGCCCCGTGCCAGTCCTTTCACTTCTTCTTCATGCCCTGCGTTACAGTCCGAGATCTTCCGGACGCCTACCACACAAGGGATTCTTAGATACCACTGTCTATAGATTGGTTTTATAACTTATCTTCCAGACAAAAATAGAAAGGATAAAGTTAATAAAGATCACAATGTACTTTGTTTCAAAGACTAGGAAGGTATTTTTCTGCGTAGTGCTTAAAACTAACATCTTTTTAATGCTGGCTTTCTTTGGTTTATCAGTAGTTACAATATGTAGCATTAAGTTGCTTGGTAGTAGGTTTGGGATGGAGTAGCTTTTTGAGTTGGTTTGGTTTTTTTAAGTAAGACATATTGGAAGAAGATGTCAAAGTAAGGAGCCTTCAACTTGTGAAGAAGGAGAAACTAGCATATGGACATGATATAGGACTACATGACATTTTCCTTTAGAAAATAGGGACAGAAAATTAATTAATTAAAATATCTACAAAACTAATTAATTAAAAGATCTACAAAATTATGATTAGTGCCCTAAAAAGTGTTTAATATTGGAAAGCTGTCATTTGTTATTGGTAATGACAGCCAAGCTGTAGAAAGAGTTTAAACTCTTTCCTGGGTTTGGCCAGGTGTCGTGGATTTGGCCAGGATAGAGTGAACTCTCCCCAGCTGCAGCTGAGGGGTGTGGCCAGGCTGTTCAATCCCATGTGACATCACGCTCGGGATATAAGGGCAGCAGCTGGGCTGGGGCAGGGCTGCAACCAGTGTAGCCACTGCAGTTCTNATAATGGAAAGGGCTTAAAATGACTAGCTGGAAAGTGCTAAGTCTACCTTGATTGTAATTATTTTCTGTCCCCCACTTGTGAAGCATA
Organism: Urocolius indicus; assembly: GCA_013401255.1. Classification (NCBI taxonomy): domain Eukaryota; kingdom Metazoa; phylum Chordata; class Aves; order Coliiformes; family Coliidae; genus Urocolius; species Urocolius indicus. The sequence goes on along the minus strand of WBNH01000004.1, from coordinate 53,773 downwards.
GACTTTCCAGGAAGAATTACATGAGGTTTAGTTTCAGACTTCTTCATGTGTACAATAAAATCTCAAACAACAACCACAAAGAGAACCATATATTTTCTTTCAAAAACAGAGTTTAAAACAGAAATAAAGTGTTTTAGAGTTTGAAGTACATATATTGGTACATGGAAAAAGACTATTAATAACTTCTAAAAGCAGTGTTTGTGAATCAGCTTTCATATGAAAGTTGGTGCATCAGTTTAGGTAATCATAGAATCACAGAATGGTAGGGTTTGGGAGAGACCTATAGAGATCATCTATTCTAACCCCCTTGCTGAAACAGGTTCCCCTTGATCAGGTCACACAGGAGAGTGTCCAGGTGGGACTGGAAGGCCTCCAGAGAAGGGGACTCCACAACCTCCCTAGGCAGCCCATTTCAGTGCTTCCCTCACCCTGAAAGGAGAGAACATTTTTTACAAGTACAGAACTATTTGTCTTCACCAACAACCTGGATGAGGGGACAGAGTGTAGCCTCAGCAAGTTGTTTGATGACACCAACCTGGGAGGACTGGCTGATTCCCCAGAAGGCTGTGCTGCCATTCAGCAGGATCTCGACTGGCTTGAGAGTTAGGCAGAGAGGAACCTCATGAGATGCAGAGTCCTGCACCTGGGGAGAAACAACACCATGCACCAGTACAGGCTGGGAGTTGACCTGCTAAAGAGCAGCAGTTCATATGTAGAACTTGTACAACCTGAATGAATAGGACCTGAGTAAATGCAGCCTTCCAACCACTTCTAAGTGTACATGAGAATAACAGGACCTCAGAGATACTCTCCAAGGTCCCACCTCTTACCCCTCAAAGCAATGTCCTGGCTCTGGCAGAGTTGCAAGCCATTTGGTATGCAGCATACACTTACAGCACCAGCCAATCAATCTCTTTATCAAGAGCTTAAACTTGTAACTCTAAATAAATCATGGGTAATGACTTTACGTATTGGATTTTCGTGACATAATTCTGTTACTAAGTTACTAAGAAAATTCTGGCAGTGAGAAGGCTACAGTGGTGGCTTCCATGAAAAGCTGCTAGAAGCATCCTCTGTGANAGTTAAGGCTAAACCACCACAAACTCTAATAGCTGTTAATCTTCATAAACCACAAAACTTCTAACAGAAAAATCAACATAATGGAAAGGGCTTAAAATGACTAGCTGGAAAGTGCTAAGTCTACCTTGATTGTAATTATTTTCTGTCCCCCACTTGTGAAGCATAGACTTTCCAGGAAGAATTACATGAGGTTTAGTTTCAGACTTCTTCATGTGTACAATAAAATCTCAAACAACAACCACAAAGAGAACCATATATTTTCTTTCAAAACCAGAGTTTAAAACAGAAATAAAGTGTTTTAGAGTTTGAAGTACATATATTGGTACATGGAAAAAGACTATTAATAACTTCTAAAAGCAGTGTTTGTGAATCAGCTTTCATATGAAAGTTGGTGCATCAGTTTAGGTAATCATAGAATCACAGAATGGTAGGGTTTGGGAGAGACCTATAGAGATCATCTATTCTAACCCCCTTGCTGAAACAGGTTCCCCTAGATCAGGTCACACAGGAGAGTGTCCAGGTGGGACTGGAAGGCCTCCAGAGAAGGAGACTCCACAACCTCCCTAGGCAGCCCATTTCAGTGCTTCCCTCACCCTGAAAGGAGAGAACATTTTTTACAAGTACAGAACTATTTGTCTTCACCAACAACCTGGATGAGGGGACAGAGTGTAGCCTCAGCAAGTTGTTTGATGACACCAAACTGGGAGGACTGGCTGATTCCCCAGAAGGCTGTGCTGCCATTCAGCAGGATCTCGACTGGCTTGAGAGTTAGGCAGAGAGGAACCTCATGAGATGCAGAGTCCTGCACCTGGGGAGAAACAACACCATGCACCAGTACAGGCTGGGAGTTGACCTGCTAAAGAGCAGCAGTTCATATGTAGAACTTGTACAACCTGAATGAATAGGACCTGAGTAAATGCAGCCTTCCAACCACTTCTAAGTGTACATGAGAATAACAGGACCTCAGAGATACTCTCCAAGGTCCCACCTCTTACCCCTCAAAGCAATGTCCTGGCTCTGGCAGAGTTGCAAGCCATTTGGTATGCAGCATACACTTACAGCACCAGCCAATCAATCTCTTTATCAAGAGCTTAAACTTGTAACTCTAAATAAATCATGGGTAATGACTTTACGTATTGGATTTTCGTGACATAATTCTATTACTAAGTTACTAAGAAAATTCTGGCAGTGAGAAGGCTACAGTGGTGGCTTCCATGAAAAGCTGCTAGAAGCATCCTCTGTGACCAACAGAGCCAATGCCAGATGGCTCCAAGACAGACCCACTACTGGCCAAGTCTGAGCCAATTAGCAATGGTTGTAATGCTTCTGAGAGAATAGATTTAAGAAGGGGAAGAAACTTTGCAACTGCAGGCAGAGAAATGAGTCAGAGCATGTGAGAGCAATGGGGTGAGGAGCTGCTCCAGGTACTGGAACAAAGATTACCCCACAGCCCATGGTGCAGTCCGTGGTGAGGCCCTGCCCCTGCAGCCATGCAGGTCATGGGGTGAGCAGAGACCCACCTGCAGCCCAGGGAGGACCCCAGGCTGGAGTGGGTGGATGCCTAATGGAGGCTGTAACACCATGAAGTACCCAACACTCAAGAAGCCTGTTCCTGAAGGACTGCACTTTGTAGAAAGGACACATGGAAATGACCATGTTAGAGCAGTTTGTGAACTCCAGCCTGTGGGAAGAACCCATGTTTTCCCATGGGAGGGACATCGCATTGGATTAGAGGAAGTGTATGAGGAGGAAGGAGCAGATGAGACAAGATAGCTGACCACTATCTCCATTTCTTAGTCCCCTGCTCTACTTGGCAGTGGGAAGATAGAGAAATTGGGAGTGAAGTTGAGACTGGGAAGAGGGACAGGAGTGGGGAATGTGTTTTTGAGATTGAGTTTATTTCTTATTATTGTACTCTGATTTGATTGGTAATAAATTGAGCTAATTTCACCTCTGTTTTGCCTGTGATGGTAATTGATGGGTGATCTCCCTGTCCTTATCTGCATCTACAAGCTTTAGCCATTGTTTGGGCTTTTTTTAATCCCTCTGTCCAGTTGAAGAGTGGAGTGATAGAGCAGCTTTGGTGCACACCTGGTGTGTAGCCAAGGTCAATTCACCACATATATATTGCCACTTTTACTGTGGACAACTCCTTCAGTGTATCTATTGTTATGTTGATTAGGATTCAACCAAATCTTTTTCCCAGTCCTGGCAAACAGGTGTAGTAGGTCCTTTTGTTAAATATCATAGTGAACAGAAAGGACTGTAGGACATGAACACTTAGTTTCACATGAAGCTGCTAAACAATGCAAATTTTTTTAGTTACTAAGAAAACCAGAAATTGAGTTAATGATAACAGCAGTGAGGCAATGTGAGGCTATTATAAACTCCAGATGTCAAAATTAAACCTAAAATTTATAGGTTTTAATAGAAAGTGTGATTGTGTACTCTCTTCCTAACCCTTTTAATATTTTTTATACACAGAACAAAATAAATCAACTAGGAAGGACTAAGATTAATCTTTGACTACCTACCAGCTTGGTGGGCGGGCTAATTGGTTGAGAGATGGCCTCGACTGGGCTGCATGGGTTCAGCCACTGACTGTCAACCACTCAAACCTAGGATTTCAAAGCAGATCTCCTGGGTCACAGGTACATGCTACAGGTACTAAGCTGTCAGTTCTTTTCTTCATTATTTTTGCAAACAGAATAAGAAACAAAGAGCAAAAACAGGCTTCCCAAAAAGCTAATTCAGCCTATGTACACCATTTGTTTTGCACTCCAAAGGCCTTTCCCCAGCTTTCATTCAGATTAGGTGGTTTCTTGCTTGTCTGGTTTTTAGATCTGCTTTTAAAATCTCACAGTAGTGTCGTAGTTTAGGCCCAGCCAGGGAAAAAAAAAGAACCATAGTCACTTACTCCCACCAGGATGGAGAAAAGTACCAAGGGCCTTTGGAACTCACTAAGGACAGCAATGGCTCACTCGCCACTTATGGTCCCTGGCAAAACAGACAGGACTACTTGTCCCGAGGAAGAAAATGAAGCTTACTTTAATACATCACCAACCAAAAACATAACAAACAGAAATATCCAACTGTAAATAATACAGAATAGGGCAAATGATGAAAAGTACAACTAGTCCCTTTAAGATCTCCTCTCCCCAGGCTCAGGCATCTGATCCTGGTGTCTTTACCTCCTCTCCCACTGAGCAGTGCAAGAGGACAGGGAAAAGTTGTTCTAGCCAGTCCTGTTCTGATGGCTCCTGCCACTTGTCTTGCCTCAGGTCAAAGAGGCAGATCCTCCCTGCTTCAGCACAGGATCCCCCATACACCAGGCAGCCCTGCACAGGCCGCTCCTGTGCGTTCATCCTGAGGGCTGCAGCTCCTCTCCATTTCCTCTGGGTTAGAGTCCAAAACACTCATCCCGTCTGGCACAGGGTTTTTGCAGAGCTGTTGACAACGATTAGTCCTACCATTGCCCTCCATGGATTGCAGGATAGCCTGCAGTCTCACTGTGGGCTGCACAGAGCTCTTTGGCCCTGCACTCCTCCTCTCTTCCTCCTTTTCTGACTATGGCGTCTGCATAGTCACCTGCATCTTACCCTGCTCTTCCACCTCCTCCCATGCACTACAAATTTCCCTACTTAAATAGTGATGGCAGAGGTGCCAGATTGGCACAGCCAGACTGGAGGTGGGTCCAACTCAGAGCAAGTATGAGTTTCATGAACTGTTTTATGGGGACAACACTGCAGCCCTCTTCCCCTTGTTGCCACACAAAAGCTGCTCCACACAAACCCATGACAAGTATCAATCCCCCCAGTCGTCATCTTTCTTCACTCAGAAATAGAAAAGGCCTTTATCTCTGCATGCAGCTTTATAGGTGGCACACATGGGGACAGTCCTGCATATTAGGGGTACACTAACTTCACTAAACGTGGTGGTGAGGTTCCCTCTGTGTACACACAGTACCTGTGATATATCAGATACTGTCTCATGCATGTACACAAAGACTAGTCAGCACATCTTATACATCAGGGCTGGTATGTGAGTACGCCATGGCTCTGCTCGTGCTGCCAAGGAAGAATTACTGAGTAGGAACTTGCACTTGCTAACACTGGGGAAATTTGAAATTACAGACATGTTTTGAAATGTATTTTTGTGTCTATTTTTATTTTGTTTTAGTGGAAAAGCCTCTTGAAGGAGTCTTGGGCAGGGATGACTCATTGAAAAGTACAAAAAGGACAAAGCAATCACAGGAAATATAGTTCCTGTCATTTTTTGCAATGAAAGGCAGCAGAAGGAAACAAGTGTCAGATTTAGTTTTCTGTTAAATATCATAATAAAGTGAGACTATGAGATGGCAGAGGATGACATGTGGGGATGTCCTGACAGCAGAGGGCTCCTTGACAATGCAATAATCAAAGAAGCAAAGTTATTTTTAAATAACTTTAATATTTTAAATATAAATATTTAACTATACTCTGTGTAGGTTGTGTTTGCATTTGTGAGGTAGATGGTACAAATGCAGGTGGAAGTATAGAAGCACAGAGTTTTGTTTTCCTAGGTAGAGTCCAAAATGTGTCAGTGCCTTACTGAAACCACAAGTGACAGTCAGGACAGTGTCACATTTAGCCCCACTCATCTGTGTAGTATGGAATACCCTTACAGTAAAACTGAGCTCATAAACATCTTTTTACAAAATTATGATAAGATACACAGCTCTGGCAAAGACCACATCATCAAATAGATAGTCCTAGTCAGTAGACAAGTGTGAAGGGGAAAGGGAGCCCAAATGTTCACATTGATAAAGTGAATAGGGTAAAGATTTCTTGCATGCCCTGTTGCTTGTACACCCAGTTTTCAAATAACATTTATGTCCTTTGGCTTTAAGAGGCATTTAGCACCTCTCACAGATAACCTCTATCAGATTATCTAACATTTTAAACAGGAGCAAGAAGTAATCTGAGTAAGTACTTAAGTACTAAGTGTTACTCTTAAACATGCTACTGAGTACCAAAGGTTTTGGGCTCAGTTGCAGTAAACAATAGTGTATTGCCGTTGAAATTATCACCTAAGATTGCAGCAGGTTCTGAGTCAGTAACTTTGTTTATAAATTTAACCTATGAATCATCATGACAAAAGGCATGAAAGGCAGTTTGTAATAGAGAAATGTAATCTATGAAAAGAGAAAAATAAGACAAAGTCCTGTTTGTAGGTTGAACAGGGGCATACAATTTCATTTACAAGCTGAATAAGATATTTATTTACGTCATTTACATAAGCAAAAGACAGATTTCTCAGAGGCACTCTGTACTCAGAACCAGACAAAAAAAATCAGAATCCTAGTGAAAACTTAGAAGTAATCATAAGGATCATATAATAATGTAAATGTTGGGGGTTTTCTTCCTCAAGTGAAAGACAAAAAAGCTGGTCTTAGATTTTAGCAAATACAGGGCTATTTTGTAAAAGGATATCCCTTCTCATTCACAGTTCACTTATTAATAGGAAGCCTTGAACAGCAAGTCTGGCAGTTATTGACAAATTGCTTTCTCTGATCTCTGGAGGCTTTTAATAAGATGTTTGCTTCTGTGAAAGGTAATTAGGTTTTCAAGGACTGCTTTGAAACAGTCTCCTGCTTTTCATATTTCCTGAATATTCAATAATCTGAGAAGAAATCAGTTACTTCCCTCAACTTCAATGCCACTTTTTCATAATACATCCCAGGATGTAACTCTTTTTTGCAATGAGGGCACGTTGCTTCCTCATGGTCAAATTATCTGCCAGAACCAGGGTTTTGAAAACCTGCAGAGAAGGAGACTCCACAATCTCTCTGGGCAGGTTTTCTCAGGGCTCCTTCTCTCTCACAGGAAAGCAGTTTTTTCTCATGTTTAAGCGGAACTTTTTGCCTTCATTACCCATAGTCCCGTCACTGGACACTACAGAAAAAAGTGTTGTCCCAGTCTCTTTACATCCACCCTTCCGGTACTTATAAATGTTGACAAGGACTCCCTCAGCTTTCTCCAGGCTAAACAGCCCCAGTTCCCACAGCCTTTCCTTGTAAGAGATGTTCGAGACCCTTGATCATCTTGGTGGCCCTGCACTGGACTCTCTCCAGAAGTCCCTGTCTCTCTTGAGCTGGGGAGCCCAGAAAAGGACACAGTACTCTGGAGGAGGCCTCACCGGGGCAGAGGGAGAACCTCCCTCAACCTGTTAGCCACACTCTTCTTAATGTCCCCCAGGACGCCATTGGCCTTCTTGGCCATGAGGGCACATTGCTGGCTCATGGTTAGGACTCTCAGGTCCCTCTCCGCAGAGCTACTCTCCAGCAAATCAACCCCCAGACTGTACTGGTGCAAGACATTCAAATCATTTTTTTTTCAAAGTACCTTTCTATCCAGCCAACCCACAGCCTGCCCTGATGTACAGGGTTATTCCACCCCAGATGCAGAACAATTATATTCGTGAGGTACATTGGGTTATCGGCCTGTGACTCTAGTCCATTAAGGATCCTTTGAACAGGATCTTTGCCACTCTTCCCAAGCATATCAATCCCTTCCTGAAATTTGATATTCCTCAGCTTTTTGAGGTGCACTTTCAACGTTGTTTTGAGACCAGTGCTCCAGCCAGTTTTCTACTTACCTTGCAGCCCATGTATCCAGTTCATGTCATAGAAATGCCATGGGAGACTGTTAAATATCTCAGTAAAGCCATGGCTCTCCAATTATCCATAAAGTCAGTCATTGACAGAACACTAGCGTAATGTCCAGGTACTTACTGCCCTTAGAAAAATCCAGTCTGGCCATTGCCAGTCATCTTCTCATGCTTCATGAGCTTGGGCGTGGTCTCTAGGAGGATTCAATTGGCAACCTTTCCAGGGACAATTAGTGCAGAAGGTGTTTTAATGTCAGAAAACATATATTCTACCTGTTGATGGGCCTGTAGTTCCCTCTTACCCTTCTCGACATAACATTTGTCTATTTACAGTCATCAAAAAGTTTTCCAACTTGCTATGACTTCTCTAAGATGACTGATAGCAAATTTACAGCGACATCAACCAGTTTCTTCAGCAACTTTGGAGGCATCTCATCTGAACTTTGGACACATGCACGTCTGACTTCTTCAAGTAGTCCCTCTTCAACTTGCCTGTAACATGGGTCATGATTCACTCCCTCAGAGAGTTGTCAGGTTTAAGGACTTTAGATGTCTGAGGATAGATTAGACCAGGAAAAACTGTGGCCATTGACCTCAGACTTCACTATGGCTTCTGTCATTAAGTTCTCTACCCCACTTGGCTGTGGGCTCATTTTCCCTTGCTCTTCCTTTTGCTGCTAATGTACTTACAGAAGCAGCATTTCTTTGCTTTTCTTTGCATCCCTCCTGGCTTCACTTTCAACTGAACTTTGGCTTTCCTAACTCCATTCCCACACATGCAAGCACTGTCACTCCTCCCTGCTTCCACTTTCTGTATAATTAATTTTCCATCTGCGCTCTGTCAGTAGTTCCCAGTTCATCCCTGCTGGCTTCTGCTGTACCTGTCTGACTCTCTGCATAGTAGAATAGACTGCTCTTGAGAAATTATTTGAGAAATTTATCTTAGAAGATCAATCCATTCTCCTAGGCTCCCCTGTCCTTCAGGTTGCAGCATAGAAATATCCATTTGATTTTAACTGCAATAGAAAGTTGAAGTTTTGCATTACATTTTAGGAATAAAATGACATGCATACAGTGTTTCCTCTGCTGCAACTTGTCAGTTCCTTCTGATGTTTATAGGAATTGCAATAATTCTTGTTTACTATATTCCATATTCAGAAGTATTGGCCCCGGTTAGACTAAAATGACCTTGTCCAGCATACAAGTCAGAGATAGGCCTATCAGTGATTCCAGAAGCTGTTAGTCAATGAACTCTGAGCAGAGAATTATGACTGTTGTTTTTGCAGAAAAGTTTAAACTTTTGAAAGCTAGGGGTCAGGGATGGAGTTTTCTCTGTGTCATGAAGAAAACAAAGACCTTCAGTAAAAATCCTTGTTTATGTAGCAGAGCTACTTTTACATATATGGTGCAGAACTGCCCACTCATGAAGCTCACACAGTGAAGATTTTCTGTGTATTAGAGGTCCTGAAGGATGAGCTGCCACCTGGTATTCCATCCCAGCCAGAGCCTTTTGGATAAAAGTGGTGGGGACAGACAGCATATATCCAATTCACTGCTGGTTTAGCCAAACCTTAAGATGCTATTGCCACTACCAGCATAGCTCTTGAAGAAGAGGAAGGGAAGAAGAAATGGAAAGCAGAATTTAATAGTGCAAAGATTGTACCATCCACTGCATACTATACACATGTAAAAAAAAGTTACTCGCAACTGAATCTGTTTCAAAAGTTTTCGTCCACAACTATGAAACATTCCAAACCCAGTCCTGTTTGAACTTTGATGTATAAATATCTGTGAGGTATAATTTTCATAAGCTTGAACATTGGGATCTTATTCTGAAATATTATCTCTTTTTTTTTTAATCAAAAGAATGTCATTTTGTAGACAAGTGACCTACATGCTTATCTGTTGACACAGGAGAAGTTAGCTCAAACCTTCTGCATGTGGAGTTTTTTTCTGGTTAAACACAATCTCTATGGAGACCAAGAATCTTACAACAACTACTCATTCTTACTGCCAAAATTGCATCAATACTTCAGATATGAGCTATGAAAAAAGAGGATTGAACCTGCATACTCAGAAGATTAAACAGATTCACTTGAATGCAGTAATGACTTACATAATTTCCAGCCATGAGGTAGCTAAAATATACTTCATTGTCATGTGCAATGGATCACAGAAGGGTGTGAACTGAAATGTGTTTGATAGACTTGGTCTCAAATTCCCTGATAGTTTCTCCTCAGGCTCCAATCCCTTGTCATTTCTCTGACCACTTGACGTAGCATAACAAAGGCTAATTTAGACTTGCTAAGATACAAGATGTAGCGAAATTATTCTAGTTCAAGGATGATAGAACTCTTTCCCAACTTCTCACTAGCACAGGCACCTGATATTTTGTTTTATCTCAGTTCTGGCTGTCATTTAACAATTAACTAAATTGATACGATTTATCAAAGGTCTCATGAAATTAAAAGAGCAGAAACATCTAAATTTCTTGATTTTTTTCATTATTATCTTTGTTATTTTACTGTTGATAGTTGATAATATTATTAAAACTAATATCATAAAAATACTAATAAGGGAATTAAATTGATTTATACAATGCTAAAAGTCAAGTGTTTTCTGGTAGCTTCTATTTGTAAGTCACGTCTAACATGGAAAATTTCAAATTGTTTTTATTGAAAAATAAGTCTGGGGAAGGAGAGAGGACATGAACAGTTTTCTTTCAGAAAGTTTCCAGACCAGAGGAATGATCAACATTTCCTTCTGTTGTGGTTTAGACACATCTAGGAACAAAGGACCATGATCAGCCATAAGTACCCTTTGGGTACCTAGAGGCCTTTGGAACATCCTAAGGGTAGGGAGGCCTCACTCTCCACTTACAGTGGCTTCTCTTTCCTGAGCAGCGCACAGGGGCAGGGAGTTTCCATTCCCAAGGGCTCCACGCCAGTCCTCCCTGCTCCAGCACAGGGGTCTCACAGGCTGGGCAGCTCTGCACAGGCTGCTCTAACGTGCATTCATCCCAAGGACTGCAGCTCCTCTCGTTTGCTCTGGGTAAGGGTCCAAAACACTCATGTCCTCTAGCACAGGATGTCCAACACCCACCTGCTGTGGCACAGGGTCTTCACAGAGCTGTTGGCAACTATTAGTCCTGCCGTTGTCCTCCGTGGGTTATAGGGGGACAGACTGCACGCTTGCCATGAGCTGCAGGGAAGTTTCTGGTCCTGTAATCCTCCTTCCTTCCTTCTTGTCTGACTGTGAGGTCTGCATGTTCATGCTCATCTTGCCCTACTCTTTCACTTCCTCATATGCACTACAAATTTGCGTTCTTAAATAGTGATGGCAGAGGCAACAGATTGGCCCAGCCAGGCCAGCCGTGGGTCCAAAACTCAGAGTCAGGGAAGTTTCAGGAATTGTTTACAGGGCCAACACTGCAGCACACTCCTCTTGTTACCAAGCAAACCTATCACACCTTACAATCAGAGTTTTCACAGTTGTAAATTCATGATGCTGAAATGAAGAACCTCACAGAAATTGCTAATTAACAGTCAAAATTCCTTCTTTTACATCAATAACAGTCACACTTTGTTTTAAATAAATGGCTTAGATAGGTCCTCTGAGAGCTACTAGCATGCAAATAATTAATAGATCATCTGCCTTGCTGCAGTTTTATTTCTTTGTAAGAGGTGAAGCTCAACATGAAAGTACAGAAGTATTTTAGTGAATCAAGGACCAACAGAAGTTTCTGTGTGACAATTGTCTTTCCCTATATTCATATCAAACAAGTTTATGTAAGTCTAACAGACTCTTTTATCATGTGCAGTCTGGGAAACTATTGAACACGGAAAAGAGTCCAGACAGCCTTATTTGCTGTGTTTGAATGACAGATGTTATCACGACTGTATGATTTATCTGTCAAGGACAACAGAGGTCCTAAAACCACATCATTCAAAAGTCTTGACATAGACTTGGAGTTACTTGTGCTCATGCAGAGCATACTACAACCACAAGAGAAAAATCCAAGATTGCTATAAAATGTTCACTTCAGTGTCTGAGTGTAAACAACAAATACCCTCAACACCATTATCACTTTGGATTGAACGAGAGAAAAATTTCACGTTTGTTTTCAATTTTATAACTTTTCTATTAAAAAAAAAAATCCATGGACAGCGTAGCATGGAGGACAGATTACATTTTTCCAAGATCTATTAAATTTTCTGTAGAGACTTAAGACAGCCCCAGCAACTGGGATGTGGTAACAAACACCACACCAACAGCTATAGAGATAAACTATCTATCTCTAAATAGCAGTACTGTAACAAATAAAAATCAGTAGCTGTGTTAGGTTGAACCCCACCAACACCTAAGCCCCCACAAATTTACTCTCTCACTTCTCTGCAGAGAGATATGGGAGAGAATCAGGACAAAAGAGAGAAAACAAATGAGTTGAAATAAAGACAGTTTAGTAAGTGAAGAGAAAGCTGTGCATGTAAGTGGTGCAAAGTAAAGGAATTCTCTCACTACTTCCCATCAACGGCAGATGCTTCACTGTTTCCAGGAAAATAGGGCTTCAGTTCTGCCTAGTGATTACTTGGGAGGACAAATGCTGTAACTCCAACCATCCTCCACTTCTTCCTTCTTCCCCTGCCTCCCAGCTTTTATTACTGAGCATGACATCGCATGGTATGGGATATCTCTTTGGCTGGTTGCGATCACATGTTCTGGCTGTATCCTTTCCACTTCTTGTACACCCCTCATTTTGGAGAGGCAGAGTGGGGAAAAAGAAAAGATTGAGAACTGTCTGACTGGAAAGAAAGATGAAAGCAAGAGAGAAGAATGTGATCAGGCAAGAGACACCATTTCCAGACCTTTTTATGGTGACTTGTCTCATTCAGAAGCACTGAATGTTCTCTGGTTAAAAAATACATTGTATTCTTAATTAAAGTGTTGTTATTTTTATACTCCAGTTCACACATAGCTGTGAAAATAAGAAGCCTTTTCATATCTTCTGATGTTTTATTTTGAAAGAATGTAGAGGCAATTCCACTTTGGGTCTTCGTCAGCTTCAGTCTCTATCCCACTGTGTAGATACTGGCTTGGATACACAGTGTGAGTCCCCTTTTAAGTTCTGAAGTTATTTGCAAGTCACAAGTCACTATTCCAACCTCTCCAGCTGGCACTGTACTGTTGCAGATGCTTTGGGAGTTTCTGTAAAGCACAAACTTCATGACTACAAACAGTTTTAAATAAAATAAAAAATGTATCATATCAGGTATTTTGTCATTTGCCATTAGGTAGTATTTCAAGACATTTCAAATTTACAACATTTGACCTCATTAGGGCTGTTTGTCTTTTAATTTCAAAGACAGTGTTACTTCATAGGCTAGGCTGCAGCTAGAAAGAGTGTTTTGCTGCTGTTTAGCTAACAATTACTAAAATCATAACTTTCTCCAAAATTAAATTATTACAATGGTTTGTAATTCATAAAAATAATACATTTGGAATTCATAAAAATAATAAATTTGATATAGCAAAGATGCACAGTTGCAGAAAACTAACAGTCTCATAAAGCAACATACATATGTATATATATGTATATGATGACATCTGACCCTTGTGACCCATGTTTAAATATTATTAAATAAATACCACATAACTTTTTGAGCTATCAGAATCAAACTAATATATTCATAGCTTACATGGTTTTATTAGGAATGTTTTACAGTGATACAGAGAGGTTGCATAAGATTAAAAAAAGCAACACAAGAGAAAAGCACTACTGATGAGACAGGTCATAAAATCAACAACAATAAGATTAAGACTGTGGTCTCAATGCAAAGACACGTTTTCAGTACAAAAACAAGAAGAAAGAACAGAGAAACATTGTTCTTGAAGGGGAATAAAAAGCTTTAAACCTAAGAGTGGAGCTTAAAAAGCTAACTTCACAGTAATGTTGTTTTAAGATGTCTGAGATCCTCTCAGAGAGACATCACTGAAACAGAGAAGGAGCTGGAAAATATCCTGAGAGACAAAGCAGAAAGTATGTGCTGCTTGTCTTGCATGGGAAATGGCAAATAATGTTTAAGGTGTTTCCTCAGATGCTTAAGCATATAGACACTTTGCAGCATAGACAGTGGAGATTTGGCTACAAAATAAGTTCATTTTAATTCTCTTTCTGTGAGAGGTGAATTACACCTATTGTGGTCTATCTGAAGTGAGATAGAAGGCCTCAAGAAGAAATCACAGAAAGAAAAGGTCTTTGGGTGATTAAAAGTACCTTCCTACAAATAAGGTCAGAGGATATAGCAACACTTAAGTCTCATGCTTTTCAGATTGTGCTGAAACAGATAGCTATGCTGACAGACATTTGACAACAAATATATTGCGTGGTGAGTAGGACAGACTTCCTTGGCAACTTAATCTGCAGATGGAAGGTCTTCATAACAGAGAGATTCCGTCAAGTTCACCCTTTTGGTGTAAGCCATCAATTTCTATAGAACTGAGGACCTGATGGCCTGATATTTGGGATGAAGATATGCGTAGTCAGTAGATCTTCAGGATCTGGCACTAAGAATTTTGTCCAGGAATATTTATATGTCTGAAACCATGTAGCATAGCTACATTATAGCTTCTTTATGCAACTATTCCAAATGAAAACCAATATAAAGAGAAAGGAGATACGGATATAGTAGAAAGTACTAAAGAAAATAAAAACTATAGGCTGTTGTTCACCTTTCAAAAATTTAAACTCCAACTTAGCATGAATTGAATGTCTACTTCTACCACAAACATATCAAAATAACAAATTCCATTCCTTCAATTCAAATAAAAAATTGCATTTATCCTTGGTGTTCCTGCAGGACTTTTCCTATTTTGTATTAACATGGACTAACAAGAAAAGGCGAAGCAAGGACCAATATTCACCCCTCCAAAACACTGAAGGAACAAACATCATCATTCATGGAAGATGGATCTGTACATGACTTCTGATTTGGAGGTGTTTTTTCTTTTCTTCTAATTTAAATAACTACTCATCTCATTTACCTTGTACACAACAATTAAAGAAAAAAATTGCACCTAAAAAGACTTGCCAAAAAGAGTCCAAATGAAGAAGATGCTTCACTGAAGAATTCACCAAATTGCAACCAGTTCAATTACTTTAAATGTGAAAATGTTAAGAAATTACATTATTTTCTAAACTGTGTTTGGAGAGAAAGAGTACATATTTCTAAATGAACTCTATTTCTTTTGCTTTGATTTCACAATGACTGTGAAGATGTGGTAGCTTCCAAATTGACTTCATCCCTGACAACATGCACTGAAATGTTGTACTCCATATTTGGAGTCTTGATGGAGGTAAGTAGTTTTTTGCAACTAGTCACTCATGCATTCAACATTCATGTGCAAAACTAGAAATTCAAAGTAACACAAACTGTGAAAGCCAGGAATTAGTCCTCAGGTAGCTTGGATAGACAATGCAAATGAGATAAACACTGGAACATTAGAGAAAAAATAAGGATCCCACAGGTCAACTACTAGTTTTGTCTGGTAACTTCTGTGTGTGTAGATATTTCAACTGATGAAGGCAATGAGATCTTTAATTATAGTAATGTAACAGAGATTATTATAGTTGCCACAAATATGAACTAACTACATTGACAGGTGGGAGAAAATGATTAAACCCATGGGAATTACAAATTGGCTGCCGTTTCAGGTGCTGAGGAGTGTTATGACTTATTTGTTGAGAACACAAAGATGAAATTACTCTTTTTATGCAACATCAGTCAAAACAAGAAAAAAAACTATAAGATTTCCGTTTTAGTTTACATTTATTTATTTTAAGAAGAAACAGTTATCTGTTTCTATAATCAATAAATTCATTAGTGGCAGAAAAATGCAGAAAAGGGAATAAACATACTTGAATTAATACCACGTCAACCATTTCTCATGAACAGAATATTCCTCAAATAAATACACTGTGAGCCTAATATTTTTCTTTTTACCATTTGCAAATCTGCCTGAAAACACAAATGTGAAGTGATTCCTTCTTATTGATGGATTCTGTGTACTTTTCCTCTTGCTATTTGTACCATGTGTATATAGTGCCAGAAAGTGTTCAAGTGTTCCATTTTTTACTGGAAAAAAAAGAGGAAAAAAATGTTTTTGTCAGCATGGCTATTTCTCTTCAGAAAATTGTCTTTTTTTTTAACTTGATAGACTTCACATGAAAAAAATCTTTTTGTCAAAATGTCAGTTCATGAAGTTTCAACTGGAGACTGCCATCTTTGCAAACAGCATCCCTTTTTTCTTTCCATTTACATATTTGGATTTTCTGTCAAAACTTCTAAATTCCTCTCTTGTTTTTGGAGTTAACAAGGTGGTAACTTTTTCAAGATTTTCCTGCAAGAGTAAAAAAAAAAAAAAAAAAGGAATGTTTCTTTGATTTGATTTAGAAGTATTCTATGGAATTAATTAATACTCCTTCAGAAAGGAGTTTTTACCAAAAAAGATATGATGGAAAGGTCTTTATCACTTTTTATAACAGATATTATGATGAAGACTGTCACAGAAATGTTCTCATTCTTCAGAGGACAATGAAACAGAACTGGCTATTTCTAATCCTGTCAATCTCCTTTGTTTTTTCTGTTCCCTGTGGTACTATTCTCACACAAACTTGCATACAGCTGCATACAAAAAAAACTGCATACAGCTAAATTAACACCAGAATACGAAATTGGGAAATAAAATGGTCCCTTCAGGTCCCACTTTTTTATTTTTAAGACATAGTATGCCTGCAGTAATTGACATCTTTAGAAGTAAAGCAGCTGTAGGGCTGGACTCTCACACATCCTTTTTTAGTTCATTGACATAGTTAGGATAAGGTTGAGACATGAAAGATGTTCTGTATGTTTCATTCTGGTCTGTAAGCCACAGATCTTCTGCCAGTGTAAATCTAGTACTAACAGATAAGGCCACATCTTCACTAACATACTGAAGCAGTTTGTATTCAATAATCTATTATTTTCAATAATCTATTTCAAACCTCCTTGAGTGTTGTTGCATTGATTTTTCTCTACTCCTATACACTTTATGGAAAAAAAAAAAATTAATGACACTGAGAAACTGGTGGAAGAAATTTTTATTATAATATTACAGAAACTGTCATGATACTGCAATATAAAATAAAACATGGTAATATCATTTTGGTCTTTCTATAAAATTGATCTCTTGAAGAAATGATCACAATGTTTACTTTCAGAAAGTTAAAAAAAACCAACGTGAGTCCTCAAAAAAGCCACTTTTGAGTCCTCCATTGAGATTTATTGGGTTTTTATTGAGCTTTGTTGAATTCCTAGCAGTATCCTTCAATAATATCTTTCTACTCTCCAAACAGACACTATCATTTGCTTCCTTGTCTGCTCATCTTCACCTGATGAAGGCAAAAGTTTTGAACCAAATTTGGTTTGGGTCACGTTCTTGAGGAGTTACCTGAATTAAGTGCATTTTGTTTAAAGGCAGCACTCTCAAAATAATGACGTTACTTATTTGTTAGGACCAATTTTCAAAGGTATCGTCCAACTGATCTGTTTTAAGCAATTTCTTCTTGCAAGGCTGATAGTTTCAGTGGTCCAGTGGACTGTAACTGTGATGAGGAATGATGACAGGTAAGGACAAGGTGGTTGACTCATCACAGAAGGTGGCACTACAAGCAGTTTTAAGATAGAGATAGGCTTACTGTGTACACAGACACAGATCCTTTAGCATTAGTGAAGATGTATTTCAGAAACCTAAAAGCTTAATCAAGTAGGAGAGTTTCATAATAAAAAATAAATGGTAAAGTACTTAGAAGAATGTACTTTGTTCCTAAAGGCTGTCTTAGTCAAAAAGCTCTGACTTTTCTAGCCATGAACTAGATTTTGTAAGCAAATTGTCCCTCAGATTTTTTCAAACAGGCAAGAAAGAAAGCAGCAAAACAGGTCATGTTGAAAATTTAGAGTATGCTTAAAGAAGGAGGACATTGATTTTGTTGGCCTCTCAACAGATGACTCATCATCCTCACCATACAGCACTGAACTGACAGATTTCCTGATGCTTGTCATATATAATTGTTATGCTCAATTAGGCTCAGAGCTGCTGAGAGAAAGAGCATACTCAGGGTCTTATATCAAAAGATGTATTCCTATGTAAGGTTTAATATTATCAGAAAAATATGGAAATTCTTCTGTGCAGCTAAAAATTACCACTATTTAACTCCTGCAACTACCACTGTTTTAACTCCTACAAGGTCCTAACAGCCTCTTTTCACTTATATTCTCGTTATCCAAAAAAAGTAAAAATCCAATCACAGCCATAGTCATGATCTTCCTGAAAGTTACAGAAGAATGGTGGAATGAGAAGGAAGAAGAACATGGTTTTGTCTGACTATCAGATTCTCTACTTGGTGGTTACCAGCTGCTTAAGTAATATTACCCTTAGGTACTTCAAAGTCACAAAATCATATTTTATAATGTACTCATCCATCAGTAACTGTTTTAAACAAATCCCAGTGACATTTTTTAAATCTCCTATTCTTAATAGTACCACTTGTATGCTGATGTAATTTTTAGCTTCCATGAATTAGTACTAAGTGACAAAAACAGATAAATGTGGCTCAAATGTCAGGACTGCTCATTTGCAGAGTTTCCATATTACAGCACACCTGGATATATTCTGTCTTCTAGAATGTCTTCTGTCTTCTATTGATGTTACTGAAACATAAGCTTCCTATAAAATTAGAAAAAAATTAATGAATAGTATTTTTTTATATTTGCAGTGGGTTTATGTAGTAAGGTTTTGGTAGCAGAGGGGCTACAGGGGTGGCTTCTGTGGGAAGTTGATACAAGCTTCTCCTGTATCTGATAGTCAGTTCCAGCCGTCTCCAAGACAGACTCACTATTGGCCAAGGCCAAACTAATTAGTGATGGTGGTAATGACTCTGTGATTAATATATTTGAGAAGGGAAAAAAATGAGACTATGAGAGCATCAACTGCAGACACAAACGTCAATGAAGGAGGGTATGTGACTGTAATTTCTAAGCGATCTCCCTGTCCTTATCTCAACTCCCCAGCCTTTCATTATACTTTTGCCTCCACCATCCAGTTTAGGAGAGAGAAAGACAGAGACGGTTTGGTGGACAACTGGCACCCAGCCAAGGTCAATCCTTTTGATAGCATTACTTATTGTTAAGCCTTTGTACTCAGCTTTGTAAGAGTATTAATCATAAAAAATGTCACCCTTTACAAGGTTTATTTTGTTATATTATCAGAGATATTGTATTTGAACTTGATAGGAAAAGATAGACTGGAAATATTTTTGCAGAAAATTTGAAGCAGGAAGAGTTCTATAATGCATCTTTTCCTATTAAGTTTGAGTTTACATTTCCAATGATACTGATGATATACTTGATATTCCTGGGAATATGCCTGACTTCATCAGGGACCACATGCTATGAACAGTGAAGTCAAATTACATTTAGAAAGGAATAATTTTTTCAGTGCTACTGTGAATTAAAGGATTGTCTGTAAAGGTTAAATTAGTTAAAGTAATATCAGTCACACTATTAAGGCAGCTTTCTGATACACTACAAAGATTCTAATTAAAAACACTTGATCTCATTTAAGGTTTCTTCATGGAAGACTTTCCTGATAGAAGACCAGAGCATAAGGAGTAGAAATGAACCCTAAACAGTCATAAACATTTCATAGTCAAAATACTTTTTCTGTACTCAGAAAAGCTCTCGTGTCACAGGTTTTTAGTTTCATCAAATATTTCTCTTTCTTAACAAGTCTCTGTTCCAGTCTCTGGCCACAAGCTTTGCATAGGAAGAACCAGTTCTTGCCTCTTGACTCCTGTTAGATCTCAACTGTATGTGTCCCTGTATATCTGTGCACTATGAGAGGATGTCTGATTTTACAGGCTTTAATTGGACTGGCTCATCCTATAGCTACAGTTCACTTTCGCCAAAGTCTGTCAACCTCTTTAGCCACATTTGACACGCCAGCATAGGCTCAAGTGACTGACACAGAATTCTGAGGTCAACAGTTGTCCAAATAAAGGAAATCACAATGAGCTTAAGTATATCTATATACACTGATCCTTGTTTTGATGTGTCAGCATTATAATGCCACAGGACTGACATGTAAAAAATGAGTGACATTTTGTAATTATAAGACATTTCAAAAGAGCCCTAGAAGGCTGTTTTGTTAGGATGCTACATTTGCTTCTGCTTTTGGTGAATACTTCTTATCAAGCATTTTGACTGAAATCGAGTAAAATTCATGAGTTCCTTTTCCATTCTGTATTTCAAGCATGGTGTGCAATTTTGAAATTTTAAGTCAGATTTTGCCATGCTTACTCACTTTCAGCACAACTTCTGGAAACTTTTGGAAATATCAGTAGGCCATAACACAAATGTGGTAGTTACAGAGCAAGGTTCTATTAACAGTTACTAAAGATGTCAGGATTTAATCCATCATAAAATGATCCTAAAATTGATGTATTTGTGTGTATTTGCAACTGCAGCTCATTGTGCCTAAATTTCTTCATAAACATTAACGAAAGATAAAACTCTACTGATAATGTAGCACATTCTGAGCTCTGGAGAGCTGCCATTGTACAGTACTCCTATCATTTTAAAGCAATTTTTTTATTATCTAAATGATATTATATAAATAATATAGAATCATGTAAATCAATCTATAATGTATACAAGTATATATGTATTAAAATAATTAAAATGTAAAGTGCATAATATATTAATTCAATACAATTTGGGGATGCAGAGTTCCTCAGTAATATGGCAACAGTCTACTTCAAATGTAATTTTCTGGCGTTATAGCTCAGAATTTTATAGTTGTAAAGTTGACATGAGATGGAAAAATATTAATTCTTGTTTAACTATAGATGTAACAAATTACCAGAGTAACAATAACTAAGAAATTTATATTATCTTAAAAGACTCTCCTCTGTAATTTGGACCCTGCTAATAGCATGTGAAAGTTGTGTAAAAGTCTTGTAATGTCTTGAATTGGAGATTAATTGAGCTTAATATTTTCACATTTGAGCAGATATCACTCACTAGGAAAAAAAGTGTTAACGTGGATATTAATTATATTAATATTGATAATATTAATTATAAAGAGCACATGCATCTGTTTCCCATGTTTTAGAGGACACAGGAAAAACCTCACTGTTATTTCAGTCCTTGTAGTAGTCACACTACATTCCAGCTGGATTACAACAAATGCCTTTAAAGGTAACAGGTATCTTACTTTTCAAACAAATACTCCTGACAATAAACACTTCTAGATGAATACAGATGAATTTCAGAGAGCTGGAACTTTAGCAACTCTTAGAAGCATACTCTGCAGCCACAGGGACTTTGAGTCTCATCTTCAGCACTAATGCCAACGGTGCAAACCTATTTCTTTTCTCAGAACAGTCAAATATTCTGTTGTTAATTTCTTTTTTTGAATTGGACTACTGTCTAGTCTAGATGGCTCTTGAGAGCACTTGTGACAAAAACTCTGTGTTACCTCCAGCTTAGAAGTCAGACGTTAGTAAAGAAGGACAAAACAAAGTGTCTGTTCTAGGAGGCAAGTAAAGGTAAATACTGATTCCAGTTATAATCACTGTTTTTTGATCAGTGCTAGCACAGACCTCCCATAAATGATAACACAGAAAATATCAGAGCATTATTTTCATTTATGGACATTACACTCACATTTTGTGAGAGCTCTTACGGTACACAAACCACCCGCAGTTTTGAGACCACTCCAGACAAGATGTTTTGACACTAGTTTTGTCAGCACTGAAGGGCTTAATCAGCCTATCATCTCCTGAAGATCTGTATTCCATTGCCCACATCAGTGCTCACTGGGACTAAGCAGTTAGATCAGACAAAAGTATTTCTGTACCTCTTTACCTCTTCTGAAAATGACAGGACAGATATCTTGTTTTGGATTTAATCAACCAATTCTGACTACCTCCCTAAGGCTTCCAAGAGTGCCTAACTGGTTTTCATTTTCCCAAAACATTTCTGATGTAATCCTTACTACTCCCTATACTAGTATTACGCTATTTGTAGCGCATGAACCACAGGTAATCCACAATATATTGAGAAATCTGAGAAAAAATAATATTCAGAAAATCCGCAATGCATGCATTCCTTTCTCTCCCTTTCTACACCCTGTTATTCCTAAACTAGGCAAATATATGTGCAAAATGGCAAAATGGGTCAGGAAGAAAGAGAATAAAAATTCAAACTAGTAAAAATTTTGCAAATTTGTTATGAGATTGTAAATAAAAACCAACCTGCAACCATTTTATTCTTGCACAACATGTCCATTGTTAAATTGATTTCAGACACAAATGCAGGTCTTTGGAATCTATCCAGCTACTTTATTATTTTTTTTACTTTGTTTAACATATTATTCTTAATTTTCTTTATTTTTTTCATTTAATAATATTTTTTATGTAGCCATCTAAAAATAAGGAGGCATCATACCTTTCAATGGCTTTACAAATGAAAATCACCAGATACTCAAATATCAGTCTGCAGAAAACTACAGTATTAGAACATTAACCAAAGAGGCAGTATAGTTGACAACTATTTTCAACACAGAATGACTCCATTTCAACTTTGAAAATATTTAGCACAGAGCAAAACTATATTGAATGGCAGATAGATAACTTCCTTGCTACCATGAAGGAATGTTTGGTAAGAAAATAAGGTCTTCAAAGTCAGTAGAAATATGATTAAGACTTCAAGAAAAAATATTGGGCATGTGCAATCAAAGAGAAATTGATTAACGTTGTGATATTTCCTCATCTTTCTGAAAAGCAGTAAATGATAAATATAATAAATTAGTCAAAATATATTAGAAAATTCTCTGATCTCTTGCTCTTCAGAACAGATTTGGATATTGTTATTTGACAGGAAAATATTTAAGGTTAAAAAAAATTCTTCATCAACTCATGTAACAATAAAAACAAGTGTTCTAAGGAAGAAACACTGTTAATTGAATTATGTTTAGATAGACCTAAACTTTAAGAAATAAAGAAGAAAATAAGAAAGAAATGGAAACTCATCATCTTCTGATTTAGACTGAGAAATAAAGCAAGAAGTGTATTGTTGCAATTTCTGTCAGCTTTCCTGTGAAAGTCTTTCTCCTCACTCCATATTTTTATGAAAAAAACATCAAAGAAAGAATCAAAGATCCTGTTGATGCAGACATTTTCACACATAAGCTTCACATTCTAGATGAACAAACATGTGAAAGTTATATCTAAATAGAGTTTGTTAACATTTTAGTTATTATTTTCATTAACACTTTAATTATTAGTAGTTTTAAATAAACAATTTAAAGAATTAAGTTCATTTTTTTGACAAGCTGTAACAACATGAAGAATATCTTGATTATGCAGCTATCACATTAGTTTCCTAAAGGTTTTATTTATCACATTTTTTACTCTTTCCCTTCTTTATTCTGTAACCAAAAACTAACAGACAAAAAATGCCTTGAATTTTTTTTTTACAAAAAGAAAAGACTTTAGCAGCAATGGAGCATTCAAACATGCTCTGCTGGAGACTGAAATGATTTGATGTTGTATGACAGTTGATAGAAATATATTAAAGGAGGTGGTATATTTGTCAAAGATAAATACTAGTTTCCTACAGGCAGCTGCCTGTGCTCCACCACTGTGTGACATTTTCCACCAAGAATGCCTTAAAAGCAATCTGCCTTGTTTCAGCTAACTAAATTGTTTGGCTTGTATAGAAGAACAGGTTCTATTGATTTTATATTTCATTTTATTTTCCTTAAATGAGTGAGTCTTGTGATTGTATATTCTGCAATTTTTCTTTGATTTCTGCCTTAATAATCTGAAACTTTCTGAATCTGCAGTCCTTCATGTCTCTTCTGCAGCAAGTCACTATCTTTTGGAGGATCCCTAAACTCTGATTACTTCTGCCCTTTTCTTTCCATTGCCTAAACAGGGGGCCACAACTTTTTATCTGAGGAATCGTCTATCTTTCCCAGTGTGGTGCCTACCCATATACTGATTTCACACATAAATCAGGCTGGCATTACCTAACTCACTACTGTAATTCCCAAATTTCATTCATTAACTTGGTTTCCATCAAGTTATTCTGCACTCACATATTAATTTTACCACAATATCTTTTAAAACTTGAATAATAATCCAGAATTATTCTAGAAAACTTATCTTTTCAGTCATTCCCAGTGGTTCTTAAATATTTTCTTGTTTATGAAATTCCTTCTTGAGGCACATTTACATGCATGCTGCAGTGCTATTATGGATACAAGAGCTATCTTCAAATATAATATCTTAGAAACCAGAAGTAATTTTGTCACCCAAGAACAGAGCCCTGCATGAATCAATTTATAATGTCAGAAAACATTACAGTATTCCAATCTGCTGTGGTAAGCTAGTTTCAGATTATAAAAAGCCCTCATTTTAGTAATTCAGTTATGTGAACAAAAAAGCTGATGCAGCATCATCTTGATAAAACCTGTTAGTCCTTTGTGTTATAATAATGCTTAATATATGCCCGTTTACTCCTTATATCCAGAAGAATACAGTGTATTTATGACTTCTATATAATTATTTAATGTCTTAAACTCACTGTAAACCTGATAAGCATTGTTCACTCCAAAGAACATCTACCCATATACAGGAGTACTATTTACACAATTCAACAAGAGTTTTCTCTGGGCCTAAAGGTATGCATTTTCTTGTAGAGAAAATTCTCTTCCAATATTTTCCTTCTGCATGCACACATATGTTAGTAATATTAGAACTCCAAAGTCCATTGAGGAGATTTAAAGATTGACGTGGAGAGGTCAATAGAATCATCTGAACTTTTCTGTCTGGAAAAAAAAATGCTCTTTTTCTCCCATGTTACTTCGTACAAGGAAGAGACGTTGACTTCTAACTCGGTGCTTAAGACTCACTTGGTCAGAGGTTCATGTTACCATGACAACACAGAAGCATCAAAGTCAGTTCTGTGCTAGACAACTGAGCTGATGTCAGATGTCTCCTAACAAAAATCTAGCAGACTCTCAAGCCTTTCCAAAACACATCTGGGCTTCTCCAGAATTCTCTTACCCACTACATGGACAGAGTGGTCCTCTCAGGTTTCTGAGACTGTGTACTGAGCAAGCAGCATTAAGAGAAAGAAATATCTAGTGAATGGGAAGGGAGGACTGCATGGCATTTGATCCTTGTCATATACTTTCTGCATTCATTGATTTCCCTCTATACCACTTTTTCATGTGAGTTGTTTTCCATTCGTATTTTGTAATGGATAGTCAGTATACTCATCAACTCCTGATGAAAAATTTCTAAGAATGTTCTAATTTGTATCTGCTTCCTGAGATCTCTGTAACCACTTTTCAGGAATCGCGTAAGAAACTGAAAAGCAATGTATAGAAAACTTTTAGCAAGAAAAATGTAACTGCCATAGCAATGTCTTAAAAACAAAGATGAAGGTTACAGTGATGGTCTCAAAAATGAAAAAAAAAAAAAAAAACTACAAAAATTATAAATTCAAATTATAAAAGTATTTTCTTGACCTCAGTGTGGAGCTGCAATAAGACCAATTAGAACATAATAGGATACTTGCAGCATGGTTTTGTTTAATTAATTAAAGAAAATCTAACAACTTACTAAAGAAATTGTTCAGCAAGATATTCCCAGAGATGAAATTCCCAGGCTCATTTGTTGAAATTAATTAATTAATTTAGGGTAAAAAAAAGAGAAAGAAAGAATCCAGTGAAGGGTCAGAAAAATAAGTAAGATACGAGCTTAGAGCATCCCTCATATGAGATTAAGCTGAGAGAGCTGAGGCTGCTTAGCCTGCAGAAGACAAATCTCAGGAGGATCTTATCAATGTGCATAAATATCTATCACAAGTGGGAGAAGGGACGTGAGAAGTGAAGGGGAGCAAAGAAGACTGGGGAAATACTGTTCTTCACTCGATGCATTAGATGGCTGGCAGCTCTGGAATCAGTAAAGCTTGACTGTTTTACTCGTGCTTGCAGTTCTCAAGGTAATAGTATAAGAATAATTATACTTCAGAGATTTGAAAATCAGTTATAGTACACAAATAGATATACCACTTTCTGTGTAGGTGCTAATATCTGATGTGTCTTAAAAATGCGCAGGATCTCAGAAAGTTCACTTGAAGAGCTGCTAGGTAGCCAATTCTGTCTCCTTTATGAATAGTTGATCTCCAGCTCAACTATCAGCGCAATTTAAACTTGCTAGATTTGAATGCAGTGGAGAATGAACCATTCCCTTGTGTAAGCCAGTGTTTGCGCCCAGGACAAGAATGTTAAAATCAGAGCTTATCTTACATCTGTGATCTGTATGCAACAATTCTTTTCCATAATTAAATTATTGAGAATAATAAAATTCTTCTAAGGGACCAGACTATTATAGAAGAAAGAGACAAAAGGCAGGAAATTAACAAAGAAAACAGAGGAAAGAACAGCAGACAAAAGGTTGTGTTTTGTTGTTTGTTTTGTTGTTGTTTTATTTTTTTTTAAGGGAGGGGGAGAGGAAACTAACCCACATAGGAGATTCCGAAAGTTCAAATATTAAAAAAATTAATTATTGTAAGAGATATCATAGCAGACCAAAGTCACAAAACAGATAGGAACAAAAGACATCATGAAACAATGCCATGAAATAAGAAAGCACTTCATTAGAAAGCAAATTTGAAGAAGAAACAAAAGAGGTGTGTAAGATTTCATTCCAAGGAATAAATAGTCAGGAATTTTCTCAATGTTAACATCTGCAGTAGGGATCATATCTTTTAAACCCTACTGTAGGCTATTGGTAAGAAGAAAAAAACTGATCACTGGAAAGTGACTATGACAAAAAAAAAGTGTCGCAGCACTAAAAACCAGAGTCTTGGCATGTGATTGTCAAATTTGTTGAGATGTGCAAGCTCCCATAAGTGATATTTGTAGATGTGCAACCCCATTGAAACTACTGAAATCCCACTGAAGCACCACTGAACTAGAAAACCTTAGCTTAAGCAATTTCATCTGACTGTGCCACACAGACCCGTGCACATCCTTTATCCTACTATTCCATCACACTTGATTTTTGCCACGCCAGATGTTGGCACAGACATGTGGTTTCAACTCATTTAGAAAAATATTTTTAGTAGTTCTAGTCCATCAACTGTGATGGACAGTGGGTGCCCACCACAGATGATAGGCAGATGAGACATCATCTTCTCTCTGAAGTTGTACTGGATTACAAAGTCCCTTTAACTACCTTAAACCAGTCTCGTGGGTTGCCACTAGCACTGCAAAAAGCAAATATGTAATTTACCACAATGTAATCACAACGTTTCTAGAAAAGGATGAAAATATGTTTCCTTTGGCTGTGGAGAAAGAAGCAGGGGCAGGGTGGGGAGGGCATACTGTCCAAAAGTTCAATTTCTGTCTTAGTTCCTGCTGTCTAATCCAACTACTTCCCTTAAACTGGCTGAGCACACATCTGCTCACTACATGGGTAGAAGGGGGTTTGAGTAATGCATTTGAGTTATCTGAGCTTAAGGCATTCCTGAAGCTCCCTGAGACATCTAGTGCAAGGGCAGAGCTGGGAGCAGGACTACCTGTTCCAGTGGTTAGCAGATGGGTTTTTTATTTTCTAGAAATGCATCCTATCTTTGTCCCACCTTTTAGATGTTTTGTGCAATCCAAACAAGTAACATTCATGGCATCCATAATTAGATATGTAATTTTCACTGCAAGCTAATCCTCTGGACCAAAGACTTCACAGAATGCCAGAATGGAAAACTAGCTTCAGAAATAACAAGTCACGGACTTTCTCAAAAAGATAGTGAAAGTATCCCTTGCAGAACCTAAATTCCCTTGAAGATGATATTCAGGATTCAGCTTTCAGGATCCAGAATGACCCATTACAAAATGGGTTGAGCATGTTTCCAAAGTTGTCTGCTGAAATGATGGCTAACTGCGAGCAAGTTATTGTCATATCACCATATGCCTCAGGTGGTGACCTGCTACCAAGTCTGCTTCCTGCTAGCCTCTGCTTCCTGGGTACTCACACACCCAGGGCAGATGCCTACAACTTTTCAGCCTCATCCATTCTATTACTCTACTATTATTACAGGTAGAACAAGACAACTCAAGTATCCTAAATTCATCTAGTTTCCAAGTCATAGAGTACAAAGCTCCTCTTCAGACCTAGAGAACAGTTTACTCCAAAACAATTTCTCTGAAAAGTGTTCTTGTATTGGAACAGTGTGTAATGTTCTTGTTTTGGAACAGTGTGTTTCAACAATGTTTTATTCCCCTGCAAATATTCTAACAAGTTTTTTTGTGCTACTCTAATTGCAGCTAAAAGACTCAACCACCTGTTATGCTTTCTGCATGTTTGGAATATTTATGTGAGGAATTAATTCGACTGTTTCTCCTTTAGTGATGTGGGACTCAACAGAAGTCCTACATAGCTCTGAAACACCACCACAGAGGGCACTAGTGTTCACATGTATGGCCTCCTTGACTACCATGATTTGCAACCCTGGTGCACCATCTGGCTCTTGTCACTTAAATTCTTGAAACAGTGGAAGAAGGACTGTCATTGCCTTGCAAACCAAGGTGCTGGAGCTAAACAGCTAATCCTAAAACAGTTACTTGGAATTAAATGCTGCTTCTTTTCTCCTAAAAGATCTACTAAGAAGATCAGGAACAACAATAATGCTGAATGTATCATTACTGGTGTCAAAACTTGAGCACATAAGTCAATTTATATGATTGATAAAATGACTGCATAGGTCAATTTGCATGACTCAAACCAGTTATTTTCGGACCTCAAGCAGCATTACCAAATGAATGGTAACATCCAGTTATTTTTAGTTATATTTTCAAGTTTTTCTATACAATTTTGACAATACTTCCTCAAAGTATTGTAGAGTTTCTTGTTGGGTTGTTTCATTTGTATTTTCTTGTCCCTTTTCATAATGACAGGTACAATTAGAAGAGCTGGGAGAGTAGCCAGTATAAGTCTCTTGACAGGGAAAAGAGAATGGTTTGAAAATAGGAGTGAAGACAGGAATAAATGCTTCTCCAGAGATACTTTCATTCACGTTATTAAATCTTCCCCAATACATGCACATATGCACTACAATCTTATCCACCTGAGTAGAAAAGTGAGTCTTATTTTTAGCACACCAATGTACACAGGACGAACAAGGTGAATGCTAGATAGCCACTGTCATGATTGAAGGAGAACTTTCTTGCCTTTGGAGAATTTTCCCTATTAGATTGTAGACAACTGATAAAGTACAATTTATTCTTAAATAACCTTGCATAGTCAGGAGAGGTGGGGATGTGGAAATATATAGAAAGCCTCGGTTCTCTGGTCACATGATAAAAAAAATCTTTATTCAGATATGGCACTACAGGGAATCCTGTACCCAAAAGGATGAACATCTGTGCCACTTCTGCAAACACCTGCATTTACAGCTGACAAAACACTGCATTATTTAGGTCTTATTTGTCATATCACCATATGCCTCAGGCCCTTTCCTCCCTGTATCTTTCCCATTGTCTTTGTTCAATCAAGAAACTTAATTGCTCCTTCTATTAGATCTGAAAGATCATTTGTTATTTCCATTCATTTTATAAATGTGTTTCTAAATGAAATAAATTATGATAATATCCAGTAACCATTTTAAGCATAAGCTGTTTTGTTCAATTCTTATTCCAGTTTTTCCTCTTATATAGTAATTGTAGCAAATCTGATTTAAAACAGCTTGATGAGGCTATTGAAAGTAAACAATTCAGAAATTACAGCATGCAGGGAAACCCACTCTCTGATTTCTTTGTGGTAGGGGACGACAACATTCATCTGGGCACCATCTGACCTTCTGACAAAACTGAAACAGGTGTTTCACAGAGCTTTCACAAAAAACCCCAAATCTTTCTGGGTATGAAAACTCAGTGATCATTTCAAATCCAGCCAATTGGCACTGTAGTGTTTCAATTGTTTCCTTAGCAGTTTGCTTTTTTGTAGCAAATGTATTAAATCTCAAAAAAGATGTTACCCAAAATAGGATTTTTCAGGGAGAAGTTAAAATGAAGGTGATTTTAAAGACTGCTTCAGCAATGGTGTATATGTAATGGTATGTTCATGTATACATAAGAATAGATAACAATTTAAAATCGGTAAAAGTAAGGGGTTTTTTATTTATGTGAAAATCCTCTCATCAAAAATCCTCAAGCACTCTATGTCAAGTAAATCTCTTTAGCAATAAATAGCTACAGACACCATAATTTTAACTCTTCAGACAATTACATACAATTGTTATTGTATTTTTCTTCTCTTTTTCATTAAGCACTAATGCTTGAAGATGTGTTATACATATTTCCATGTTACACTATTCTAACTAACACTACTTCTTGCATAATATCTTGAAACTTGTAGGGTATCATAAATTGACATGGTGCAAGATTGACATGACTTTTCCCAGCGGTGCATGAAGATTCAGAAGCTGGACGTACAATCTTAGCATCATATTATCAGTCACTGTTAGGTCGTGTGTGATTTTTCTGTTGGCTGTTACTAGTTCTTACCTCCCTCCAAGGTATTTAGTCTTGCAGTTCACTCAAAAAAAAAAATAATTCAGGGAGGGGGGAGTTGTTTTTATAAAGCGTTTAAAAAAAGTGTTTGTTGCACACAGACTGAAAATTTAGACTTGTGTCCTGCCAATAGACTACAATAGACTACTGCTATCTCTGACTTGAATATAGTTCCTTAAGGCAGGAGCTGCACAAGCTTCACTAGAGATTGACATGAACCTGACTGGTTAGGAGTAGACAGGAGAAACTATACCCAAAGAAAGACCATGGCAGGGCTATACTAACTCAAAATATCCCTTTAGAAACTTTTATTAAGAGAAATTTTACATCCTACTGCTATCAAATGTCAAGTTTCTTTCACTTTGAGAAGAAGAAAAATTTTTTCCTCCAGAGGTGAATTACATTTTAGAGTTGGAATCAAGCCCTGCGAGTAGGACAATTACAAGTATCTTTCTCATTCAATCATACTTTAATGAAAGCTATGATTATTTAATGATATTTAGTAGTTTGCATTTAATAAAAATCATTTTAATTTCTGAAAAATCTCTCTTATTAGTGCAAAAGCCAGAATATTTATTATCCACAGAATGTTATACCATATATTACTCTAAACTGGTAACTGTACAATCATCAATGAACTTTATTATTCTTTTTGCTGAAGGACAGATTTTTGTTGACATCATTTACATGAAATACTGACAGTTATAACTAACAGTTCTCAAAGAATACTTTCTTATTGCTAATATGTGTGCAAATTTTTCCAAGCAACAAGACAGTAGATGACTATGACATGTCACTGTTTCGATTATGTCTCAGTAGGACTTCTGAAGGAGACAGAAACACAGCCCGGCATTTTACCAAAAAAAAAAAAAATCCTAAAATGCAGAGTAAACCTAACATGCTAGGTTTTCCTTATTGCCTTCCCCATAATGGCACTGTAATAACCCTCTTATTCTAAATGTTTTCACATAGAACTTTCTTAGTTGTTTCACCTTAAGCTCTCAAAGTCAGAGACAGTTTACATCTGTACTCCACAAGATCCCAAGCACACTCTTCACTTACAGCAAACAGCACCGTGTCAGCTGTCTGCCAGTCCTGTAACAGGAGGCAACTGGAATCTCCTATTGCATTGTGATTATTCTGTTGTGCACATTTTCATTTTCACATTTAAAAGACAACCTTAAACTGAAAACATGGCTCTAGGTTGGTGTGTTTCTGTGAGTCAAATGTGTTTATACACAGCTTAATCTCAGTAATAGTCATGAAAATCCTAAACTTTTGTAACTGGATATTGGACTCCAATTTCAAAATGTGCGTTTCCCAGATTTAGTTTCATGAGTCTTTCTGTTGTTGTCATAATGAGTGAGAGATATCTACATTTTATAATTAGTGCTAAAAGGCACCTATAATGCTATTTGAAAATTGTCCAGTTGCCAATTCTTTCAATTAAATTTATTAGGTATAGTTGCAGGCAGAGAGAATGGCAGTAACATATAAAGGAGATTAAGACTTAGGCTAATGTTTATTAAAGATGTGGTTGAACTAGATGGGAAGGACACTCAAGAGGGACTATAGCAACACCACCACAGAGAGCAACAGCTGTTTAGTCCAGACTCAGATTCAGCACTTGTGACTGTGAAAGCATTCAGGGGGAGTAAATGCAGAATGCTTTATCAAAATATCTCCTCTAGTAATTAAATTTCTTATTTGATAACAATGTAAAATACAGCCTGACTTCTCTTTAGAAGTAAGGGTTTGTGCACACAAAATCACAGCAGCCTGATAGCTCAGAGAAGAAGACACTGATTGCAGCAGACATAATAAACACTGATAGTAAAACATGAAGGACAAAATTCCAACAGGTATCTAAACATAGATGCTGCTCAAGAATCAAAAATTATTGATAAATAGGTGGCTTTCACTCAGGTTTTTAACTTGAAAATGTTCAAATTTTCATCTGTCATTTTTAGATTGAAGTATTGTAGAAAACACCCTTGCAGACTGAGAACAATGAAAGAGCTCCATATCCCATGGAGCAATCATGGAAACTTGTCCTGCATGTCCTGAACACATACAGTTTAAATCAATGCTGTTTTCTCTTTACAGGCCGTAGAGCAGCCAGTAATCATATCCTTCCACCAAACAATACAGTACCGGCAGGCATTCCACACACAAGCATGGTGTCACAAGGGATATGCTGTTTTTCCTACACTTAACCAGTTTACTTTGCTAAACCCAGCCCAAGGCTACCTTACAAACTTTTAAAGGATGAAGTTCACTGTATCTCTTCATTTCTGAAATGTAATTTAATTATTTTACTGGCAAGGTATAAATCATGCTGAAATCAATAACTGAGTTTGGATTATCATTATTTCATGTGGACAATTTCATCATAAAGTTCAAGACTAGTAGTTATTGTTAAGCAAGCTATTATAAGGCATTGTAAACATCTCTATTGCCAAGGTTAAGCGTCAATTTATCACTTGTCCGTGGATAACAGCATTGAGATTTGAAGGTTCCTTCACTCTGCCTCTCTCTGCTACAATTAGAAAGAAGACATATCATACACTGGATCAAGGCTGTTTTACTAGTGTTTTCAATTCAATGATATTCAGCTAGATTGAGACTGCAAAGCAGGGAGCTTGCTGAAAAACTGCATTGTTCTCAGAGGTTCTACAGGTTTTCCAGTTGCCTTGCTGACTGCTAGCCTGGCTAGTGCCCGCGGTCATATCATGCAGATTCTTCTCATAAAGAAGCAAGCCAGGCCTTATATTGTTTCTTGGATTATTAAAAACTTGTATCAGTTTCTGCAAAACCCTTCCAAAAAAAGTCTAGTCCTTTCCTCAGCCACCTGAAGAGAAATAACATGGATCAGAGATGTCTCAGTGTGAAAACTGAGTCAAGACCCAGACTTATTTCAGAGTGTAGAGATGTGCTTTTAGATTTATTTCAAAGCACCTTTGTGATCATATTTGTACCTTCTTCTCACCAAGCATGCACACTGCTATCTTTCCAAGTAATTTAGTCTTTCTGCTTTGCTCAAACAGACTAGTAGAATACTAATCTTTTTGATCTACTGTTTTAAAGAAAAGTCAAGACTGATAGGTAGTACTGATGGAAACAGTTGCCAAATTACAGTTTATCAAGTAAGCATAACTAAATTGAAGCCCCTTCATCCTTTGAAAACACCTTGTGGATGAAAACACAGCTCCTGTGCTACAGAATGTATTTAATTTTTTTATGTAATACAGTAAGATCCATTGAATCTGGAAAACATATTATAGGTACTCAAAAATTTTACTTGATTCAGTAAGCATAAATATCTATTTGATAGTTAACTTCACCTTGGTTTATTTCTGTCTCCAATGAAACCTTTGTTAACAAAAATTTTTATAACAATAAAGTGTTTCCCCACAAGTTCTCTAATTAAAGCCTGTACACATACTTTCTCCTACTGAATAAACTACAGTATGAATAGCTACTCTTGCCATAGAACTATATCTAATAAAGATGACCAAAACAGTCTATTTTGCAAGACAACAAGCTCTGACCATGCAGCAGCTAATTGGAATTTAGGAAAAGATTATTGGATTGTGAAAGCTAATTCAAAAAAGGAGCATAACAGAGACAACATCAAGTCATTCAGAGTACAGAAATAGACAAATGGGAGGGAAAGTACCCTTTAAATCTGGTATTTTGTTAGTTTTAATCTTAAATCCTGCTTTTATCTAAAGATCTAAGGACTTTTGATAGACACATGGAATACATTAAATGGAAAAAAAATGGGTTTCAGGTTTCATCAGTTTGCATTGTCAGCCTCATGAAGGAAAACAACCTTTGTAAACAACATATATTTCTTTTACTTAACCATTATGTCTACCACACTTTGGAAATATCCCAGATCAAATTACCCAGAAGCACAGATTAGCTATTACAACAACTCTAACCTATATCCAATTGGATACAAATACATCCAAAAGAATCATTATGCAAGTTGCTGGTTTTTGTTTCTCTTCTTCTTCATTGTCATTTACAGGGAGCATGTAAGAATTAAGGATTTTACTGAAGACTAAAGTGTACCTAATCTTTACACGGAAATAGAACATTTTTTTTTTTTAGAAACACATGTAATTCTTGAAAGTAGAAGAAATTGCTCTGACTCTGCTCTTCAAGTATGACCTCACTGATCTAAAACAAGAAGAATGGGGGAAATGCACAGGGAGGAGTAGGCTACTACCCAAAAAAAATGTTCAGTTCTAAGTCATACTTCTCCAATGGGATACTCCATTGGGAGAGATGAATCTAAGGCATGGGAGGTTCATGCACTCTCTCTAAATGGGACAGTAATATTGACATAGCGTGAGTTCATGCATTAACCTGTAAAATTCTATTCCTGGTTGCTGAAGATATCATGAAGGTCTTTTCTAAATAAAAGGAATGCTTTAATTAGATTTGGTAGCAAAGAAAATCATATAATACAAAAGCACTGAAACTCTTTCCACAACTCAGGAGATTCTGGTACAGTGGGAACAGTTTTGAATACAAATGTGTAATAAACAACCAATTATGAAAGGAATTCAATTATCTTGTTCTTGAACACAGAATATTTGCTTTGCATTAATATTCTTTATTATGCATCCAAATGGAGAAAAGGTAGTTGCAGAGATCACAGGCAAGAGGATTTTTTCCTTAATTTCAAAAACAAAAGCAAAGCCAAAAAGCTTTGGGGTAGCATTGGTTCTCCGTGATGGGGGAAAAGAAGAGAGGTAAAGTAGAATGAATACAGTAAAGTAAGGCTATAATTACCACTGTTGGAAAAAAACTACAAACCAAACTAATGATATAGTACAATCACAATTTTTGGTGACACTATATTTGGTTTTCATATCAGAAAATTTCCCCTGGTTTAAATTTAAGTTTAGAATTAAGTTAATAGTGGAAACAGTCAGATCTTTCAACATAGCTTGCCTTAGTCTGCAGTTTAAAATCTACTGTAGGTAACTGAAGTAACTTGTGAGTGGTTCATGGAACTAGAAAAGCAAAATAAGACACATAATTTATCTACATGCTGGACCACCAATGCTATTGTAGCTGTCCTATTTCATGCTTATTTCATTGGGGAAACAGAGACTGCTTACTTATCAGTGCTACTAAGACTGCAGCCACTGAAAACTCAATAGTACTTGCACAAAATAAGAGCAAACCACTTAGTAACTGAACAAAACCAAAATCTTTTTATGTCTGCTTTTTTTCCCCAGCTTTAAATGCCCCTCTGTATTTTTCCCTCTGAGTGAAGCTTCAAATATTCTACCACCTCTATTTTTAGGAAGATTTCTATGCTCAAGTAGTCTGGTTTTTGGCTTCCAGAGGGACGGGTGCTTGCTAAATTTTTTTAAGACTTAATTAAGCCAGCATTAGGAACTGCATAAAATATTGTGGCTCCTTAATTTCTTTAAAATATTCATAACTAGAATCTGATACGTTCTAAGTCTGTGATTTGACAGTTATAAATGTAATATCAAGTTTCAAGTAAAGTTTCAAAATGAGCTCTAAAATTAGTGGCAATAGATCTTAATGTCTGCCTGAGTCTCTTTTCCATACATTAGAAGAATACACATGTGGTAAGGGCACTGAGTCAATTTCTGCTCTGCACTTGAATAAATCCATTTAGTTCCAAATTATTAATTCTGGTGCACATTAATGCAGTTTTTGACCGATGAAGTGAAGGATTGACAGGCAAGCATACTCTGCTGTTAAAAGCAAACTGTATCTTCAAGGAACAGATTCCCTTTCCTTGTACCTTGCCATTCTTACATGCAAAGTTAGGATAGTCATTTGTAATAGTCTACACAGCATGCAAAGCTGCAAGGCATTCATGATTCAAAACTGCAATGCTGTAATGTTTTGGCATGAGGTAAAAGATAGCAAAATCAAAACTTGCAAGCAGAAGTTACACTGAAAAAATTCTATTTCTGAAAAATGAACTTTACTAGTGCTCCTTAACAGATGAGTATGAAAATTAATCTGCTTCATAAATCTGCCCAGTAATGGAATAGATATTCTAGGAAAAGGTGACATTATGAATCCCATGTTGTTGGCTTCTCCATATCCTGAAAGATTATCTGAGACAAGACTAGATATGAAGACAGAAACATCTTTTTTAATTATTCTATAAGTGAATTAATAAATGTCTGTAAGTGAATTTATAATTCATTAATTAACAGAATGGGTTTCCTATTACAGCTAAGTTAGTGACTAGCACAGTGATAGTGCAAGTGAATGTACATATAGTAACAGTCATGAACATAACAAGACAGTGATCTAGAAAAAGAATGTAAAAAAAATCCCAAAATCAATATGTATTTATATATATTCATTTACACTTAAACAGTTAATTTGTTGGATGCAGAATTTCTAGGTGTTCTGAAATTATTTCCCCAAAATCTAGAGGTTCTAAATTAAGCGCTTTCTTAGCCAAAAGTGTTATATAGTGATACAATAATTACATAAAGATTTCCAAATCCATTGATTTCTTAAATACCTTTGTAGCAATGAAATATGTGAGAAAGGCAGCACAAGCATAAACAGTAGTGCCAATAGGATGGTAAGCATCATAAAGAAAGTAACAGTTATAAATTCAAATAAATATTCTCCAAAGATAGTAAGGAATTATTCAAGCATCCTGACAATTAAAGCAGCAGGGGTTCTAGAGCCAAGGAACCACACTCTCATATTTTTAGCCTACCTTCCACTGTGCTGGCTTTTTAAAGCACATTATATCACAGCGTTCAAAGTCTGCAGAGGAAGACTAGTAAGGACTAGTTCTCTGCTGACTTTCTGTGATCACATTAAGGCCAGAATTCAGTGAACGGAGCACACAGGCAGCAGATAGAAGGGTCATGCCCAGTCAGTAGCCAGTACAGTTGGAGGCTGAAATTCACCTTCTACTGTCTAAAAGGGAGTTAGAAATTCGGGATATTAGTGCTCGATACCATCAAATTGTGTCCATAGGAAATGCCGAAACCAAGACAGTTTCTGCTGAAGTTTCTTGCATGATCTGCTCTGCAAAACTAGACCTTAAACCTAGAGGCTGCATCAGCAAGTTTATATATTTAACTGGTTTATTTAATGCCATCCTAAGCTCAGTCAAAGGATTTGGCCTACTGTATGTCCTTACAGATTGAACTCTAATTTTATTTGTAAAGGATTTCTGTCGTCTTTAATGTTTTCTTTATTAACAAGTTTCATAAGGCTAAAAAAGAAACATTTTACTTGTCTTTTAAATGCTTTAGGTTTCATCTATATGAGTTTCCTGTTACTGTTTCATATAGAGCTTATTTTGCTCCTCCACTATCTTTCTGCACATCTTTATTTTCCTGTTAAATCTTTGAAATTTGTAGTTGTCTGGTACAGATTCAAGAAGTAACACAATACACATGTTATCTAAAAAGGTGATGCTATATAATATCAACCAATTTTACCTAATGACATTTTGCAATGTCAGGAGAGCATCTGATCTTCAAAGTTATTACAAAGAATAAATTCAGATGTTCAAAACAAAAAATATCCAGACTCTTTCTAACAGAAAAAAAAAAAAAACAGACTATCAGAATTTCTGTGTAGCATAAAATAAAAAACTTTAGTATTGTTTAGATTATAGGGAAGACATACAAAGAAGCAATGATAAAGTTCTATAGAATAAGCAATAGAATAAGAATAAGGGAAACAGAAGACCTCTTCAGATGCTGCTACTGGGTCATCTGTTACACTTTGGACTGGACAATTTCCATTCTCCAAAAACATTCCCTGGCACGGTTTGTGAAATAGCAGAGGTCACAAACATTTGCCAGTCAACCACCGTGCTTTTCAGGGTTAAGAATCTTAATTAATTTCAGGTAATTCAATGTCAAGTGATGGTAAAACCAAAGATCATTGTACAACAGTTTCATTTACTAGACACAAACTGATGCACTTAGGGAAGGCTCTGAAGATAAACTTCATTTAC
Source organism: Urocolius indicus (assembly GCA_013401255.1). Taxonomy (NCBI): domain Eukaryota; kingdom Metazoa; phylum Chordata; class Aves; order Coliiformes; family Coliidae; genus Urocolius; species Urocolius indicus. The sequence goes on along the minus strand of WBNH01000004.1, from coordinate 15,360 downwards.
ACAATATGGTTAAGTCCATAATGGGGTTTAGAGCTGCAAAATAGTTTATGGTTCAAATCAGTTAATGTCTAAATCTTATATCCTTCATTCTCAACTCCTCTACCTCCCCACTATAACTTGGCATAGTGGGAGAGAGGAGCTGTGGTCAATTTTTAGAGCTGACTGGAACCATCTATGTCTCACACAGTGCAGCCCTGGCATCTCTTCACAGAGGCTGCCCTCAAATTATTACAGCTCACTCTACTCTGTTCTCCTCATAGAGGGTTAGAGGTCCCTAGACATAATTAAGCCAAGAACAAGTGATCGTAGAATCACAGAATCACAGAACAGTAGGGGTTGGAAGGGACCTCTAGAGGTCATCTAGTCCAATCTCCCTGCTAAAGCAGGTTAAAGAAAGTATTTATCACAAGCAGAATTTTACACCCTTTTTCATTTTTTAATTTTACTTTTCCTAGATAGACCAAAAATATTCTAGAAATGCAGCACATATCCTTTTTTTTTTTTTTTTTTGCAGTCGTCTGATGATTAAAAGGAAAGGCTCTGCCAACACATACACCACCATTTTCTGGAACCTTAAGCAATTCTTCCAAGTCAAATGCAGATTCATTCAGGGCTGGCAATCAGCAGCAGAAGCTCTGGGAGAGCAGTTAGCCAAGGCAATGAAAAAAAAAAATAAACAATGGAAAAGAAACTATATCTCTCAGATTTAGTCTTTAACATAATAGTAAAAATGAGCTTGCTTCCCACATCTGTTTTTGTTCTATTATTTAGATTCACTAGCTGCTACAGTATTTCTATAAATTATTCTTTAATAATGGAATGTGATTTTCTTGGTATTTTCAGGTTCACTGTTGCATCTACTCATGAAATCATAATATGCATCAAGTAAAACAGAGGAGATAATAAAATTGGCTATGTACTTCCCTAAAATGTGACATAACAGAAGAAGCTCTCTGGAAAAAGTTGCTAAAGTAAATCCCTGAGAGACTGGAAGTATTTGGCATGGCTCATACTCTAAACATGCTTATAATGGCCCTGAAAACAACCATCTGTGTCTGAATAGTCTCCTTACATGTCAGATAGATCACAAGACCTTGCTTTGAACAGATTGTTTTTAAAATTTTATTCTGTAGTTAATCACAGTAAAAGTGGGAAGCATCATTTAGAATTGATGAAATACCATCCCAGGGAAATTATCTCTGCTGAAGCAAAATCCTGTGAGATTCAACCATTTTGTTTTACAGAGAAAGATGTTTCATCACACTTTCAGTAGTTTTTATTTAATCTTTGAACAGCCTCCAAACTACATGCTGTGAAGTAGTACACATAGATAATTTCAATAGCATATTTACATAAATTTGCTTTAAATTAAATCACAAAATCTCTTCAAGGCTACTGTCTTCAGTGCTGTGATGCTATGGGTGTGTGTTTTGAAAATAAAAATAACACAAGACAAAAATCAACATCACAAAAAAAACAAGAATGTTTTCATTTCATTTCAATGCAGGGGACTTGGTTAGATTCAAGTGAAAACGGGATTTGAGACTACCTGTAGAATTGTATTTCACAGGACATGCTGAGTTACAAAAACTTGTTAAACTCACATTTGCCCAGAACAGAAGTGCCCAATGTCTTCATCAGTATTAGAAGAACAAGTCGGACATGCCAGAATGAGCATCACACAATACCACCATCACCGCAGTGGTAACATCAGAAGGTCCTGTTGTTTGCATAGACACAGCTTGGTCAGTCTTGTAAAGTTTTGTTCTCCTGTATTCTGGCATGTGTTTGTATGTTTTTGTTCCACTGAGATCAACCAAATGATCACAATTCTTTATATACATGGGGAAAAAAAAACCAAAAAAACAAATAAAGCAACAAAAATAAGATTCTGTGACCTTTTCTTTACCTCTATTGCTATACTACACGCTTGCACTTTATTTTTACAGCAAGTCAGAACAGAATAATAAATAATAGAATTGTTATTTATGTCAATGTGGGAAATTTACACCATGAAGGAGAAGGAAAGGACTTTTTTAGAAAACCTAAGACATCTTCAGAAAACGCTACCTCACTATGCTTAAAACCTGTTTCATTTTACATTGCTGAAAGCATAAAAACCCCAGATTATACTCCGATGTAATCTCCTATTAGTACAGTATCTGCCATTCAGCTGCATCTTTGAAAAATACTGACAGAGAAAATAAATTAAATTGCCTGCTAGTACTAGTTAGAGAGGATATATTAAAAAATGTGTCCCATGGAAGGTGCTGATTTAAATTTCTGGCACATCCAAAGCACAGAATAGAATTGGTTCTTTAGGGGATATTTTTTGTTGATTTGGTTTCCTTTTTTTTTTTCAATAATAGGTACAGACCTCCCCTTCTATGTGTGAGATCAAATCAGATGTAATTTTAGCAGAAATTATGAAGAGAATGTTAATAGAATGTAGATTACTCAGTTTAAACCACAGAATCTTTATATAAAATGAATGTATTCATTCAGTATTGTTAGCATGTTTGATTCAATATTGATAAGAGCAGTCTATAACTCTACCTCTTGAAGTGTAGGAAACTGCTTTCATTGCTCTACCATACACTGTGAAAAAATATATCAATACTCTGTTCCACAAGATTTCTGATTGAATAAGGCCCTGTTCATTTGAATAATACCAATCTAAATTGTAAAGTTTTGCTGTTACAGTTATGTGAATATAAATCAGGGAGAACTCTCCTGCAATCTGTTCCTGACAGTTTATGTCATTCCGGTAGGCAATTTAATTATCCTGCAGAAAGAACTCCTTTAATAAGGAGTTAAACACCTCCATTAGAGGTATAGTAAGTTCAGTGTAACTGTCCAGTCAGAGATTTTATAACATAGCAAAGCTCCAAACTGCGTTCTTAAGTAGTAATATTCAAAGTTAGAAAATATGTAAATCAAAGAGGAGACAGAGAGACTAGTAGAAAACAATTTTCCTTGTTATAAACAAAATCTGTATGTTCAAGCTTTAACAAAATGAAGGTCTTTTTTGTTTCATAACACCTCTCCTGAATGTTTGATTTTTTTTTTCAGTTAATGTCTTTATATTTAGATAACTTAGTTAATATCATTCTGGAACTATTTTCCCATGGCATAAAGCCTTCAGCACCATCTACAACTGCAGCTAACCTTCCCTCCTTTCTATAGAAACTACTGATTTTTTTGTGGATGCAGTGAAAACACTGGGAATTGTTTTCTGTCCTTTTTTGCTCACATTTTAAATAAACATCTTTGACCTAATTGTATTCTCACTTACACAGAAATAAAATAGATAATAAAATGCTAAAAGAAAAATGACTATGTTCTTGTATTTAGTTCTTGTTCATAAAGAAAATCCCTGTTATCAGCTTACAGAAAAACTGCTTCATCATTTTCAACATGAAATGGCATTTCCTATGGCATTGAAAATAAGATAATTTTTGCCTGTACATGTCTGCTTTATCACTCCCAGTAAGTGCACACAATTAGGGACAGATTTTTTAGGGAACAGCTTGACAACAAAGGAAATCATCACAGAAATCTTAGTGCTAGGTTAAAGAATGAGTCATTTTAACCTGAAAAACTGCAGCGTGTATGTTAGTTATTCTCATTAGTACCTGACCAAAATTAACTAGAACAAAAAGAATGCAGTTGGGTCTCTGAGGAGAGGTGGCACATAGCAGCCCACCTGCTGTCCTACTTCACCCTTCCTCACTGCCAGTCACACGATCTCACACCCCTTTTCCCACTGGGGTTGAGTGGCTATTATGCTCAGCAGTCAGCTTCCTAACATAGCATAAAGATACTCATTTTTCATTGATATGTTCATCTTCTTTATCTGAACCAGTTTGGCATAACAGGTGAACCACAATACCAGTAGGAATAGAGAGGTGATAAGGCTGGACTGGGGAACAATTAGCTCAGACTGAGGGTAATACTTCTCCCCTAAGTTAACTGTCTGTGGAAGTTACTCATGTAGAACTTCCATCATATCAGACAAGTCAGTCCCTGAAAATACATAAACTGAGGTATTTTCACTGCTACAGTGCTATGAACATCGAAATAAAGCAAGTTAATTTGCTTTACTAGGCTTTGCTCAAGCCTCTTCTTCTGTTATTACTAGTAGATCAGGCTCTTTAGGTCACAAAGGCTGCTTCAAGTTGTTTCAGGAGGAATAGGATTCTCAACTGGTGAACCAGAAAAAGTGGAAGTATCAGTCTAGGTCAGGCTAGGTCTGCTGAGTTTCAGTGTGTGCCTGTTGACAAGGAGCAGTGAAAGCAGGAATAAGATGTCTGCAACCCTATCCAAGGAATAGGATTCCTATGAGGAATAGGCAGCCCAAGCCAAAGTGATTGCAACAGGAGGCATGGAGATATTTCATATGTGTACTCACTTTAAGTGGGCTCTAACTCCTAAAAGCAGATTCAGATATTTCAAGTTAAGCCTTTGGAAGATTGCCATCCACATATATGCAATGTACCTGTATTTCCACTACAGTCAGTAGTGGTCTAGGGTATCTGTTTTGGGTTGGTGATTTTCCACAGCAGCCCTTGTAGTGCTGTGCCTTGTGTGGGTAGCTAAAAACATGTATTAACAGCATATCACCAACGTTTTGGCTACTGTTCATGTAGCATCAAGGCTGTCCCTCCAGCATTCCTTCCCCCACCTTCACCAGTAGCTGTGGCTGGTCAGTATCTTGGGAGGGACCATGGCCAGGACAGCTGACCCAGGTTGACCAAGGAGATATTCCATACCATATGATGTCAGCTCATCAATATAAATTGAGAGAGAGAAGTAGGAAGGGAGAGGCATTTGTGATTCACTTTTGCCTTCCAAAGCAATCGTTACATGTACTGAAGCCCTGCTTCTCAGGAAGTGGCTGGACATCACTGCTGATGGGGAGTAACACCTTTATTTGCTTTGCTTTGCTTCTCACACACGTGGCTTTGCTGTTTCTTTATTAAACTGCTTTTATCCTTACCCACGAGGCTTCCATCTTTATTTTCTCCCCTCCCTGGCTTGTTGAGGAGGAGGGTTGATAGAGCGGCATGGTGGGTACCTGGCATCCAGACAGGCTCAAACCACCACAGTATCCTAGAGTGATGTTCAGATGACCAAAGGTAGATGTGTTTGTTGAGTTGATCTAATATCGCTTTAGATTTCACTAAGTGGACTTCAGCATCTTAGTGCATAAATTGGCAGCCTGAACATGGGTGCTTGCTATCATCTGAGATCCCATTAGTTAGATCAAATATGTGGTGGGTGAGCTGGTAGATATGATACAAGATCTACAGCAACCTGCTTCCTTTTGGAGTTGCAACTGGGGACCTTGAAGGGATGAAGGGATGAAGGAATACTTTGTATCACTGCCTAGGATAATGATAGGCATCTCTGCTTAACTGGTTTAACTGGTTTCCCTTTACCCTTCTCCAGCTTGAGATTTGGAATGACTCTTGCCAAATTTGTGCTTTCTTATATTTCAAGGGCTATTCTGAAAAGATATACTAGTGGAATTAATAGTTTATAGGTTTAGGATACATGTTGCTCATTAATGGCTAATGCTTGTTTAGTAGGAACATCTTCAAAAAAATAAGGCACAACAGCCATTCCCTAACACACATGTTTTTTCCCTCTCTTACAGCTACCTCTGCCTGGCAGGAGAATACTGAAATTTTAAAGTTATCTTTCAGACTTCAGGCAGAGTAACAGGTCTTAAGAAAAAAAAAATCTAGTCAATTGACAGTTTCGAAGTACTCAAGCTGGTAACAGCTGGAGAATGACAACCATCTAGATCTTATAATAGAAGGAGCAATAGCAAAGCTCAGGTTTATTCACAAGGGAAGGAAAAGAGCATCTGAAGACTTGGGCTGGCAGATTAATCTACTCTGGTTTTGCTTTTTGCAACTTATGGGTTGAGTGGATAACACTGTCATTTGAATCAAAAAGCAAAACCAGCACATTTTAAATCATACCAAAAGATCTTATTTAGTCTGTCGTTCCTATCCAGAAAGTTTATATCACTGCCCTAATTCCCAGAGCATTTAATCATCAAATTTTGAAATTAATACTACATTTAGAAATTATTATAAGATTTTCAGGGATAAGCCTCACTACAATGAGAGGAGTATCATGTGCAGTTCTGGGCCCCATGGTTTAAGGAGGATGTTAGGATATTTGAATACATCCAGAAGAGGGTAACAAAGCTACTGAAGGGGCTAGAAGCCATGTCCTTTGAGGAGCAACTGAGTACTTTGGGCTTGTCTAGTTTGGAGAAAAGGAGGCTGAGGTAAAGTATGAGGGGGGAAGGAAGATATGGGGAGGGAGATGCTGAACTCTTCTGTCTAGGATGCAGTGATAGGACACATAGGAATGGTTCAAAGCTGCATGAGGGAAGGTTTAGCCATTCAGAAGTAATTCTTTACTGAGAGGATGGTCAAACACTGGAACAGGCTTCCTAGAGATGTGGTTGGTGTCCCAAGCCTGTCAATGTTTAAGATAATGCTCTTAATTAATTAATTCTTTAACTTTTGATCAGCCCTGAAATGGTCAGGTAGTTTAACCAGACGATCATTGTAGGTCCCTTCCAACTGAACTGTTCTATTCTACAGGTTCAGCTATTTCACATAGCCTTTTGCGCAGTGATAACTGCTTACAGCAGGGAGTTTCAGCAACCCATGGAACAAGGGTTAGCAATTCAGTTAACAAGCAGCAAAGTTCAAGGGAAATGGCTAGAATTAACTGACACAACAAAGCTAGACATTTTTCAGGTAAGGTACAGGAGACCCTCTTCCACTTATGAACAATATTTGGTAAAAAGGAAGAAGTTTTTATATTATGTATTGGATTTTCTATAACCCTCTCCTGCCAGCATCCTGGTTCCACTTAGCCCAAGTAAATCACAGGCATCCAGAGAAAGTCATATAGCTAAATGGCTGGTCATCCATCTGCATGCAGGAGATATCTCAGTCCCCGTTTACCCACTGCTGTATCCCAGTGGTAGCTCATCATCTCTCTACAGCAACAACTGCCACCAGATCACGTTGCCCCTCATGATTCCAACTGATGACCTAAAGGTTTATGGTTTTATTACAAAAAACAGTTAGTTTTGCAATCTGTGCTTTATTGTATTATTTAAAACAACTTTTGGGCTACATATTTGATTAAAAGCAGTGAAGAAGTTTATAATACTTTTCTTTCCTCCATTTATTATTTTTTAAAACTGTTAGCATTTACATGTATTTTACTTCAAAGCCAATATATGACCAAGGTGAATATAGTTTTGTAATTTCAGTACTTTGCTACTATTTCTGCTTATCTGAAACTTCTTCTGCAGGGTTATAAAAACAATTATTTCANTTTGCTTTGCTTTGCTTCTCACACACGTGGCTTTGCTGTTTCTTTATTAAACTGCTTTTATCCTTACCCACGAGGCTTCCATCTTTATTTTCTCCCCTCCCTGGCTTGTTGAGGAGGAGGGTTGATAGAGCGGCATGGTGGGCACCTGGCATCCAGACAGGCTCAAACCACCACAGTATCCTAGAGTGATGTTCAGATGACCAAAGGTAGATGTGTTTGTTGAGTTGATCTAATATCGCTTTAGATTTCACTAAGTGGACTTCAGCATCTTAGTGCATAAATTGGCAGCCTGAACATGGGTGCTTGCTATCATCTGAGATCCCATTAGTTAGATCAAATATGTGGTGGGTGAGCTGGTAGATATGATACAAGATCTACAGCAACCTGCTTCCTTTTGGAGTTGCAACTGGGGACCTTGAAGGGATGAAGGGATGAAGGAATACTTTGTATCACTGCCTAGGATAATGATAGGCATCTCTGCTTAACTGGTTTAACTGGTTTCCCTTTACCCTTCTCCAGCTTGAGATTTGGAATGACTCTTGCCAAATTTGTGCTTTCTTATATTTCAAGGGCTATTCTGAAAAGATATACTAGTGGAATTAATAGTTTATAGGTTTAGGATACATGTTGCTCATTAATGGCTAATGCTTGTTTAGTAGGAACATCTTCAAAAAAATAAGGCACAACAGCCATTCCCTAACACACATGTTTTTTCCCTCTCTTACAGCTACCTCTGCCTGGCAGGAGAATACTGAAATTTTAAAGTTATCTTTCAGACTTCAGGCAGAGTAACAGGTCTTAAGAAAAAAAAAATCTAGTCAATTGACAGTTTCGAAGTACTCAAGCTGGTAACAGCTGGAGAATGACAACCATCTAGATCTTATAATAGAAGGAGCAATAGCAAAGCTCAGGTTTATTCACAAGGGAAGGAAAAGAGCATCTGAAGACTTGGGCTGGCAGATTAATCTACTCTGGTTTTGCTTTTTGCAACTTATGGGTTGAGTGGATAACACTGTCATTTGAATCAAAAAGCAAAACCAGCACATTTTAAATCATACCAAAAGATCTTATTTAGTCTGTCGTTCCTATCCAGAAAGTTTATATCACTGCCCTAATTCCCAGAGCATTTAATCATCAAATTTTGAAATTAATACTACATTTAGAAATTATTATAAGATTTTCAGGGATAAGCCTCACTACAATGAGAGGAGTATCATGTGCAGTTCTGGGCCCCATGGTTTAAGGAGGATGTTAGGATATTTGAATACATCCAGAAGAGGGTAACAAAGCTACTGAAGGGGCTAGAAACCATGTCCTTTGAGGAGCAACTGAGTACTTTGGGCTTGTCTAGTTTGGAGAAAAGGAGGCTGAGGTAAAGTATGAGGGGGGAAGGAAGATATGGGGAGGGAGATGCTGAACTCTTCTGTCTAGGATGCAGTGATAGGACACATAGGAATGGTTCAAAGCTGCATGAGGGAAGGTTTAGCCATTCAGAAGTAATTCTTTACTGAGAGGATGGTCAAACACTGGAACAGGCTTCCTAGAGATGTGGTTGGTGTCCCAAGCCTGTCAATGTTTAAGATAATGCTCTTAATTAATTAATTCTTTAACTTTTGATCAGCCCTGAAATGGTCAGGTAGTTTAACCAGACGATCATTGTAGGTCCCTTCCAACTGAACTGTTCTATTCTACAGGTTCAGCTATTTCACATAGCCTTTTGCGCAGTGATAACTGCTTACAGCAGGGAGTTTCAGCAACCCATGGAACAAGGGTTAGCAATTCAGTTAACAAGCAGCAAAGTTCAAGGGAAATGGCTAGAATTAACTGACACAACAAAGCTAGACATTTTTCAGGTAAGGTACAGGAGACCCTCTTCCACTTATGAACAATATTTGGTAAAAAGGAAGAAGTTTTTATATTATGTATTGGATTTTCTATAACCCTCTCCTGCCAGCATCCTGGTTCCACTTAGCCCAAGTAAATCACAGGCATCCAGAGAAAGTCATATAGCTAAATGGCTGGTCATCCATCTGCATGCAGGAGATATCTCAGTCCCCGTTTACCCACTGCTGTATCCCAGTGGTAGCTCATCATCTCTCTACAGCAACAACTGCCACCAGATCACGTTGCCCCTCATGATTCCAACTGATGACCTAAAGGTTTATGGTTTTATTACAAAAAACAGTTAGTTTTGCAATCTGTGCTTTATTGTATTATTTAAAACAACTTTTGGGCTACATATTTGATTAAAAGCAGTGAAGAAGTTTATAATACTTTTCTTTCCTCCATTTATTATTTTTTAAAACTGTTAGCATTTACATGTATTTTACTTCAAAGCCAATATATGACCAAGGTGAATATAGTTTTGTAATTTCAGTACTTTGCTACTATTTCTGCTTATCTGAAACTTCTTCTGCAGGGTTATAAAAACAATTATTTCATTTGTCCTTCTGTGACATTTAAAATGAATTGAAATGTGTCAGAATGTTTCATGGCAAGGGTTATATCTTGCTAAAGGAACAAGCACATGTATATGCCTAAACATACTTCCCTATCCACTTACAATGAAGCGTCAAGCCTAAAAAATGTCGACATCTATTTACATGGGAAGGTAATATTATAAAAGAAGTTAATGTATCTATATTCATTAAAATTATTTAGAGGGAAAAACCAAAGTTGTTAGAAACAAAATTTATACAATGAACTGTCAAGCTAGTTGGTCATTAGCATTCTAAATTAATCAAATTAACAAAAATGATTTTTTTAAAGAAGATTAGAGAAGCATTTATTTAAAATTTTCTTGATGCTTCCTGTCTCAAATACCTGGTCCCAACTCCACTGTCAATAAACTGAATAAACTCAAAAAAAATCATCCTGTTGTTAGAACTAAAATATGATCCTATGCTTCCCATGGTGTAGTTCATTACTTCATACACAGGTTTAAAACACTTTCTGAGGCTAATTCTCAAGGCATTTAGTCACCTCTGCGTCTCTTGCAGCCTGTGGTTATGGACAGAGATAATAGACTGTTGATATCATGCTTTAGAAATATCTCTAAATTGGAATGGTCAGACACTGCTACAGGTTGACCAAAAGAGTTGTAAAGTCTCCACACACAGAGCTGTTCAAAACCCTGATGGACACAGCCTTGAGCAGCCTGCAGGTTGCAATGTAAAAGTAGGTTTGCATTGACCCTTCTTTGAGCAAGAGACCAAACCAGATGACTTCTACTGGTGCCTCTCAGACAAAATTATTCCCTTATTCTGTCATTATGTGTTTGGGAAAAAAAAACCAAAACAAAACAAAAGAGGTTTGTTGGCTTCCCTTTCATTTTACTTTGCCCTATTTGGTTTTAACTTTCTGGTTCAATTTACTGACAAACTTATTTATTTTCTTAATATATACCTGCTCCTTGGAACAAAGAGCAGATTTCTGTGTGTCTACTTCAGCATGCATGTTCCTGTCCAAGAAATAGTGCTGTGTCCAATCTCACATTAACTGATGATTGTGCTTGTGCTCTAAGTGGTTGTTATTCCTATTATTTCTGACTTTGAATTACACATCTGACCTGGTGACTAAGTCATAGTTGTTTTTGTATAACCTGCAGGAAACTCTTCTGAATAGTCCCTGAAGAAGAAAACCTCACAGAAACAGAGGTAGCTTGAAACATCATACTATTTTCTTTATTCCTTATGTTAGTATAAATTGCCCCAGTAGATTACTGCATTGTTCAGGTTTTCATAAACCCTGATCCTAAAGTTCAGCCTAGTTTTTACCCATTGCACTTTAGCATTAAAACTCCCTACTTCTGCTTACTTCAGTCATAACTGGAGATAATGCATTCTCGTGTTCATGATGACAACTGCAGACAAGTATCTCTTCTTTAAGAGTATGTTGCTGGTTAGAAAACCTTCTTTTCAACTTTATTAAATAAATTATGATTTTTACATGCTTCAATGGGTTTGATGCTCTGCCATGAACTTTGAATCATTAATTAACTTACCTTGAAACATAGTTTTAAAGCAGATAATGAATGTTCTGTTGTGTCAAAGTTACAAAAACCTTGGTAAATCTGGTAATACACTGTATAAACAATCAAAAAAACAGATTTTAAAAAAGGTCAAAAGCCATAAATGAAGCATGACTTCTACAATACAGGATAAAAATCTACTCTGGCACAGTCTTTGTTATTTGAAGAAATATTTTATCATCATAGTACATAACAGGTAGAAGATGAAACAATGTCTCTTTTCTCTTTACCCTGATGTTAACTCAAGACAGACACAGATCCATTCACACATTGAAATTTGTCCATTCAACTTCATCCTTTGCAGATAAAGTGGCAGATAAATTCTATCCCATGTGTTGCTCTTTCATAGGTCCTTCTTAGTGCATCATGCATAGTTCAGGCAACACCAATATTCTCAGAATCAATGGCCAGATGTTGCTTAATCCTTGAGATTTTGGAACTCCTGCTCCATGATTTGAGCAATTTTATTCATGAACCAACACCACAAGAGAAAAAAAGCAAAACACAACTTGCTAGCAAAACCTTGCCACTTAAACAGCACCACATAAGAGACAGCTGCATGGCACAGCTTCAGCTGATTTTCCCACCATGCATCAGCTTCAGACCTTTGTCTTGGAAATCTCAAGATGTTTACGTTACACTTTGTCCTAGTTGCAGCTGGGATAGAGTTACTTTTCTTCCTAGCAGTTGCTATATTGCTGCAGTTTGAATTTAGGATGAGAATATGTTGAATAATGCTGATATACTGATGTTTTAGTTGTTGCTGAGCAGTACTTAGAGTAAATCAAGGCCTTTTCTGCTTTTCAAACTGCCCTGACAGCTAGGAGTCTGAGGATGCACAAAAATGCTGGCAACAGGCACAGCCAGGAGACCTGACTCAAACTGGCTAAAGGGATATTCCATACCATACAACACTATGCTGAACAACAAAACGAGTTGAAGATGGCCAGGGGATGGCAGTCCTCTGCTCTGGTACTGGCTGGGCATCATTCAGGACATCCTTTACCACAGCTACCTATTTCCAACTCTTCATATATGATCTGTCTCCAGACCTTAGAAAGTTTCAGAAATACTACATGTTCAGGAATGGTCTGTGTCTCTCTAGCTCCATACTATCATTTTAGGCTCCATTCCTTTCTTTTTTCACTCTTTGTTTCCTGTCATATCTGTTTCTCTCTGATTTTTTCTTAGTCCTCCTGTTTCTATTTGGATGAAGAAAGATGGTACTTGGTTTGGTGGGAAAATCAGTGAAAACAGTGGTCATTACCAGGGAGAACTAAAAAAAAGTAATGACCTAAGGCCAGTACATGAAAGGAAGCATAAGGGCAATTCAGCTGTTCAGTACCCTCATTACCTCCAACCATCTGCAGCTCAAGGATTTAAAATTAATGCTCTTAGGAAGGAGAATAAAGCTGCAATGAAAGAATCCAGACAGAATATTAGAAAGAAGTGTTGTGCTGTCAGATTTAGAAAGATTTTCCCAAGAAATTGGTGGAAAACTATAAATTGTTTCAAGATGGAGATAGTTTAACTAGCAGACTGGATTGTCTGAGCTGATCCGTGAACTAAAAAAACATCTGCTACATTATGATTCATAGCTAGGATACATAAATTAATTACCATGAACCTGATGTATTTTATTTGAATAACCAATTGCATGCATTAGGATTTCTCTCACTTGCACAGACTGGCTTTTGAGTGAAGAGCAAAGACATTTTCTTCAAAAGCTTCAGATTTTTTGAGATATCCAAAGATTGGAACAAGCATGGTTTAGGAGAAGTGCAAAGTCCAGCACCTGGACAGGAACAACCCAAGGCACTAATACGCACTGGGAGTTAACTAACCTGAAAGCAGCCTTGCAGAAAAAGCTCTGAAAGTCATGGTGAATACCAACCTGATCACGAGGCATCAATGTGCCCTTGCTCTTTAGAAGAACAATGATGCCCTGGGCTGCAATAGGAGGAGTGTTGTCAGCACGTCTAGGGAGGTGATAATTCCCCTCTGCTCTCATGAGGTTGTAATTGGAGTGCTGTTTCCAGTTCTGGGCTCCCCAGTACAAAAGAGACTTTCTGGAAAGAGTCCAACAAAAGGCCAAGAAGATGACAAAGAGACTGGAGCAATTCTGCTATGAAGGAAGGCAGAGAGAGCTGGGGTTGTTTAGCTGGCAGAAGACTCAGTTTCTGAAGGGAGGGTGCAAAGAGGATGGAGCCAGGCTCTTTTCAGTGGTGCCCAGTGACAGGGCCAGAGGCAAAAGGCACAACCTGAAACACAGGAGATTTTCTCTGAATGTTGGGAAAAACTTTTTCACTGTGAGGGTGACCAAGAACTGGCAGAGAATGCCCAGGAGGCTGTGGAGTCTTCATCCTTGGAGATATTCAAGATAGTTCTGACTTGGGGCCAGGGAACAGATTAGTTCAGATCTATTTTCTGAACATTTTTTAATGAGTTTTGGGAGCTAATCAAACCAACTGTCAGTGCCACTCAGTAGTAATTATTCCAGATTTAATACAGCAGTCCACAAAAGACGTCTGGTGAAAGGCCTAAGGCTGTAAGTGTTGTAAGAATAAACTTGGAATCTGTCACTCTCTTATAATACAATACAGAATGAATGTAGTGTTACCGAAATGGTAAAGAATTTATGCAAATCAAAAAGTCGGTAATTATCTAATTATATTCATTTGCTAGAGATTCGGTATTTTTCATACTTGGCTATTGTGACAAAAAAAGCACATCTTGACTGCCAGGAGGAACAATGGGTGTTTTTCATTGCACTCTGTGCATCTCCACTATTCTGAAGTGCTTTGCCATAATTACACCTTAAAAAAATCCACATACTAAGTAATACTCTGTGATATGGATTAAAGGCAATGAATTCACCAGAAGGTAATAAGGAGGTGACAGGTTCCAAAAGGTAAGAGAAACAAACAGAAGAAGCAACAGTTTTCTGTTTTCTCATTTCACTTGGATTCCATTTGGGCTCCAGAGCAATAACCCTGCTCTAAGTGTAACTGCATATGTAAAAGGTACAAAAGTAGAAAACAGACAGCAATTCTTCATTACTTTGAGATTTAGGTTGTTGTGTTTGATTTTTAGTCAAGCATGGACATTTTTCTAAAAGGCTTTATTCTATAAAGACAAATGAATCTTGATGAAAGAATAGTGATGAACACATCTACACAGCCTCTTACAGACAGACACTTGTCAGTTCAGCCTGTGTTTACATTCAGTCATCTGCAAATCAACTCCAAACTGAGGCTGTTAGTTTATATTCTGAATCCATCTAACATGTCCCTATTGCTTCCAATCGAGAATCAAAGCCAAGTGCAGAGAGTGAGCTTGTTTCTGCCTGTGATAATATCACGCAAACCAGCTGCAGCCTGACACAAGAGGTCAGACCATTGTGGCTTTCAGATTTTGAAGGGGAAAAAGGAATAGTAGAAGGCAAAAGAGATGCAAAACAGAAAGAAGGGGGGAAAAAACTTGCACTAAACACTAAAAGGACAGCTGAACAAGAAAAAAAAACATTCAAAAGCAAGCATGTGTCATCTCTGTCCATATTATCCACAGCATTGCATAGTCATATTTTTGTTTGCCTCATCTTGCAACAGTAAAAGGTAATCAAATGAGTTGTTTTGTTAATCAACAGATAAATCCATTTTGAGACAACAGTTTGATTAAATAACTAGTGCAATTCAAATAACACAATCCATCGTGGAAATTCTGGCATTTGTAATGAAAATATGATTGGCAAAGAAGCAAGATTGTAGTGAAGGGGGAAAATACCTGGTATTATTAATAACCATTCCCTGTATGGTAATTTACTTTTTCTCATTTATTGCAACATTGAAAAATTTCACAGCTCTCCTGTACAACTGTGATATTGTAGTGGTTTTGCCTGGGCCAGGTTTTTCGGTAGCAGGGAGGGCTGCAGAAGTGAATTCTTTAAACAAAAAGAG